>CM044013.1:15550303-16093007 GCA_024085815.1 Flaveria linearis
CATATACGTAACATCCATCAGTTACATTAGCATCATTATACTTACATATATGTAAACATACGCTTAACTTTGAAAAAATACCAAATCATATTAGGAAAATAATTACCTTCATTTTCAACACCAGTAAGATATATTTGTCCATCTCCAAGGTTCATATTCTGTGGGGCAACTGTGGTCGATGAGTCTAAATCGAGATTTTTACCGGTTGAAAGCTTATCAATTTGATCAACAGGCACTGGATGTGTTGCTTCAGAAAATTCTTCAATTTCCATCCCAGGTAAAGTTGCCATTGCATTAGAATTGGAATTCAACATCCTAAAATGTTGAAAACATAAGATTACAGAAAAACAGAGCAACATCAACACATGAACACTAAAAACATTATAACATGTTCACGTTCTTCGTTAAAAGATTTCTTGAATTCGATTATGAATCTGTTGAACTTGAAACTCGAATTGAATCCACACAAAAACAGAGCAACATCAACATATGAACACTAAAACCATTATAACATGTTCACGTTCTTCGTTAAAAGATTTCTTGAATTCGATTATGAATCTGTTGAAACTTAAAAGTCGAATTGAATCCACACAAAAACAGAGCAACATCAACACATTAACACTAAAACCATTATAACATGCTTACGTTCTTCGTTAAAGGATTTCTTGAATTCGATTATGAATCTGTTGAAACTTGAAACTCGAATTGAATCCACACAAAAACACTCAATCAACGATATCCTATTGTAACTGAAGATTCTAATTAAGAATCATGAATCGGTTCCAATAAAAGTGCTAATCAAAATCGAAATAGTAGAGAAAAAGTAGGGATTTCATATTAATTAAGAATATATAATGTATAAAATTACATAAATAACCAAATCCTCTTGTTAACCACATGCGTATAAAGACCTATATATTGATCAGATCTCCAATGACCGAAAAAGCTAAATTCAATATTTCAATGGGTATTCTTGTTCTTATATTGATCAGTTCGCCTATAATTCTTATTATTCCCATCGGTATAATAATAATCAAACACCTAGTAAAGTTCAGCCTGCAAATCGAATCAGAACAATATGAAGACGTGATCGAAGATGATGATGATGATGACGACGATGATGATGAAGATGATGACGATGACAACGAAGAAGAAGAAGAAGAAGACGAAGAAAGTGATGATTCGATCCCGGTGGAGACTAAGACACCTAGGGTTTCGAGTTCGGTTGCTGATGGAGGGAAGAAAGAACTGAATTTTGGTGAATTTGATGTTTGTAGCATTTGTTGGGAAGCTTGGGATAGCAATGGAGATCATCAAATTTGGTATGAACAAATGTTATGTATCAGATTTAAAGTATGTGCAGAGTTATCTATTTAAAAGTTGTTATAGTTATCTACTTAAAACTGATTATGAGTTAATAATGTTAATATTATCTGTGTTTTTATTGTTGTGCAGTTGTCTTTCTTGTGGGCATATATATGGAATGTCATGCATTAAGAATTGGCTTCAGGGACATAAGCGGTTTGATCCTATATATATCTATCTATTGCTTTGTTAATGTTAAATCATTCACTTCAAAATTCTGATTCTTTGGTGATGACATTTGTTGTCCCTATATATAAACAGGGATATAGTAACAACATGTCGTCATTGTTGACTTTTAAGGAGAAATTTTTCACGTTAGTTCTCGATATTAGAGGAAAAATATGCACTTATTTAACAGGGATATAACGACATGTTGTCGTTATAAAATTTTCCAGGGTTTTTATCTTTCTTTTATAGGCTGAATATATATTTTTTCTTGGTGTCCTTTTTTTGCTTATAAAAACCAAAAATATAAGTAAAAAATAGCGACGTACGACTTGTCGTCGGTATAAGCTTTTTCAAATCTGTAACGACGACATGTTGTTGGTATAACTATCAAAATGTCGTCGTTATATGATCGCTTTGTTGTAGTGAGCTTTAAATAGAGAACTGTAACAAAGTGTTTAAACATCTATATGGTTTTGCTTTAAATATGAGACTTAAAGGTTATATGTATGTGTAACCATGCATGTCACTCTCCTTTACGTGACATGTATCAAACATTACGATACGTGTATTACGTAGTTTTTTTTTCTTCTCTACTTAAAATTTAGTCTGTTTAAACGCGTTAGTCTTTACATATATCTATCGACGATTTTCTCACTGTACTTTTCACTTGCTTGTTAATAGTGCCCACAATGCAACATCTCATGCACATTGAAGGATGTTAGAGTGCTTTATGCAACTCGCCTTCGTGTCACTGGTCACACGTTACACAAGGTAATCTTTTTTAAAGCAGTTTTAAGTAACAAAACTGTTGAACACTGCACCCTTTCATATTTTGTTAGTTTTTGCTTACAAACCACCTTTCGGCTCGCCAAACCTTTAAATATTTGTGCAGTTTCCCTTAACAGACGCGGGTTTTAGGTCGTTGAAGCAACTGATTGATACAAGGGAGCATACGGGGCGAGTACAACCCATTATTGTGCACTAATATATAATGTCGATACTTCTCATCACAAGAAGATTGAATACTTTTGCATCTTTTTGGTAGTAGTCTGATGCTTTGGTTTCTAGTATTATGTGTATACTTCTACTTGTCATATTTTTAATATCTGATTGTGCAGAAATTAAGTGTTCTTTTGGAAGCTGGTAGTTATGCTACAAAAATTCTGACAGCAAATTTTGACATTTTATCGATAAATTTGCCTCACGAAAATCATTTGTGATGGGGAGCATAATATCGATCCCTCGCTTGACATTGAGGCGTTAAATAGATCACGTTCATGAGTTAATGGTTGAACTTGACACGAACTTGAAAATCATGTTAAACACATAAGACTTTAACACGACAATAGTATTTGTGGATTGACGAGAACACAACCTTTTTAACTCGAAACTTTTATATAACATTTTTATACAGATTAATACCGTATAATTACAATATACATGAAAACGTACAAAAAAGTAATGCTCATTTCTTTTTTATCATTTAAATATTGTCATAAAAACCCAATTACTCTAAGTTGTGAAATAAAAACAAATTAAAAAATATAATATAAACTTAAATGGTTTAGACGTACAAGTCAATCCACGAACCCTCTGGATCGACAGGAAACTATCCTTTAGCTAAGTTCGTCGCTCACACCCGTTTATACTAAACCCAAATACGCTTTTCGTGTTAGGTTCATATCTTGTTAGAAATTTACAACCAGTTTATCCAAGTATAACAAGTTTTGGTGGTTGAAAAACAATTCAATTCTCCCAATTGCACCAGTTTTATAAATAAAACTTAGTACTTCAAGCATAACAAATTAACCATTTTCTCAATTAGTATCCTATTTGAACCTGCATATTAAATCAAAAGCAACCAAAATGTTTGATGACTTGTGCATGTAATAGAGCTGCTGAATTATGAAAGACAATAAGAGATGATGCTAAATGTATCACTTCTCATATATTTGGTACGCCACCGTGATTAAATATTAATTTTACTCTCACACGAGAGTATGTACACTGTATTAGTCGCACCCTTATGAAAAATCTAACTTGTGCCTCTTCATTAAATCAAGGCCATACTAAGTAGGACTATTCAAATAGCTGGTCTACAAGCTCGTTCGAGAGAAGCTAGGTCAATTGTTTAGCGAATCAAACTCGAGCCAAGGCATAATCGATACGGATAAGTTGACTTTATTTTTCTATTTAGCTCAAGTATTGTGCCCAATAGTAACTAGGTTTTTCACCCCGTGCATTGCGTCGGAAATCCATCACAACCTCAAATATCAAAACACGGACACCAAAACATGTTGTAAGGATGATAATTTTGACATAAAACCTAAGACATCAAGATCTATATCAAACATACTATGTCAAACATCAAAGCACAAACAACAAATCATAGTCACAATATCGTCTACACCCTTTGAAAACCCAAAAGAACGGGAAAAAAATAAAAAGAATACGGGTTGTGCGCATACTCAAATCCTGGCCTTCCGTGGCTGCACAATCTTGAATATCAAAGTGCAAATAAAAAAGCATATCGCAATGATTGTCACTACACAGTATAATCTTAAAGCGTAAAACTGAAGGTGTAATACGTCATAAAAACCATCGTAAAATTGACTATCATGCCGTTGTAAAACCGAAGAGCGTACTCCGTTGTAAAAGCAAGCGTCAAATAGCCCGAATACAAACACATATACCTTATAACATAACGTTGATAAAAGAAAAACCTAAAACTGAAGTATTAGAGAAAAAAAAATAAGCAAAATTAGCTGAAAATATACATATACTATGTCTTATTTATATATACATGTATATATATAATATTATTTATTATAATAATATATTTTATAGCTACATATATCTATATTAACATGAGCAAGTGAATTGGCGTACCCGGTGCATGAAGCTCCCGCTTTGCGCAGGGTCCGGGAGGGGCCGGATCGCGAAAGCGATCTGATGTACGCAACCTTTCCTTGCATAATTTTGTGCAAGAGTCTGTTTCCACGGCTAGAACCCATGACCTCAAGTGAATTGTATTATATAAAAAAGGAATCATTTGTGGTCAAAATTTAAAATCTCCAAACCTTCATGTACACTACAAGGAGACAGGTCTTTAGGGGCGACTAAAGTCGCCGCTAAAGACCCCATATGTCGCCGCTATTACCTTTAGCGGCGACTTGTCGCCGCTAAAAAGTCACCGGTAATAAAACGTCGCTAATGGTCAAAGTTTTGCCGCTAATGTGTCGCCGCTAAAATATCGCCGCTAATGCCTTAATGTCGCCGCTATTGAGTCGCCGCTAAAGGCCTCAAAAATGACGAAAAACCCTGTCGCCCCTAATGCCTTAAAGTCGCCGCTAAAACCCCTGTGCAGGTATTACAGCTTCTTGCTGCATTTTTCAGTTTTTCCATATTTCCCAATACAAATTTTACATAAAAATCTGCATATTCTGCATACATTAATAACTCTAAACATAAATTACCATATATGAACATAAATCCTGTCGTTACAAACATAACGTTTTAGGGTCTTGGAACAAGCCTTCAATTCGTTAAAAACTAAACTAAGTCAAGTAGTCAACATCCATTCATACACTACAATATTACATTCTAAATTAAGTCAACATACATTTATCAATTAAGCTTCATCATTTCATCATCTTCATCGTCTTCACCGTCCTCATCACTAACTTGTTTATGTTGCCCGTAATTTTGAAGTTGTTCTCTAAAATATGGGTCTTGAAACAAGGCATCAATTTGTTCCTACAATAAAAATCATGTTTAAACTAATAACATACAAGACCCCCAATACATATTGATGTCTATTTGTCTAATTTAATATTTTAAGGTCAAACGGGTCAAACGGGTCAAACTAGTAACATTTACCAAACTAATAACATATTGACTCATTCCCAACACGTCTATTTTGTCTCATTTAACATTCAAATTCTAATAACATTTATGAACGTCTATTTTGTCTCATTTAACATTCCAATTCTAATAACATTTATGAACGTCTATTTGTCTCATTTAACATTCCAATTCCATTTTAAGGTCAAACTAATAACATTTACCCGTGTAATAACATTTACCAAACTAATAACATATATATTAATGTCTATATTGTCTAATTTAATATTTTAAGGTCAAACGGGTCAAACTAGTAACATTTACCAAACTAATAACATATTCACTCATTCCCACACGTCTATTTGTCTCATTTAACATTCCAATTCTAATAACATTTATGAACGTCTATTTTGTCTCACTTAATATTCCAATTCTAATAACATTTATGAACGTCTATTTGTCTCATTTAACATTCCAATTCTAATAGCATTTATGAACGTCTATTTTGTCTCATTTAACATTCCAATTCCATTTTAAGGTCAAACTAATAACATTTACCCGTGTAGTAACATTTACCAACTAATAACATATATATTAATGTCTATTTTGTCTCATTTAATATTTTAAGGTCAAACGGGTCAAACGGGTCAAACTAATAACATTTACCAAACTAATAACATATATATAAATTTAAGGTCATTATAAAGAAATGTTATTGTTACCCGTGTGAATGCGACTGTTGGCTGCGGTTGAGACTTATCATGGGTAACCGGGGCTTTTGAAGAAGGTTTGAACCCAATCCCTCAGATCCATCCGCGCCTAGTACCGAGTACGTTTTCAAACGCATTCACTTGACCATTTCCTTGAGTTTGGGCAGCCAACTCATCCTCTAATCGCCGCTGTAGTTTACAAAAGGTGAATTATATATGCAGTAACAAAAATTAAATTTAAATAGTTACTAACATTGTTTCAGTTGCTGCGCTATCAATCGTTCCATCTTTAAGTGTATGAGCATCAATGAACGTTTGTAGGTGACTTTGAGCCTGTTTAACATTAATATTATTCTTATTACAACTAGTACGTATAAGAGACATATATATATATATTAATAATATAAACCAAACATTACTTTTTTTAAGTTGTGCTGCTATACGATGATGTCCCCCCTCGGTTTGGGTATTTTTGAAGTTGATGATTTGCTTGGTTAACGAGTGACTGTTTTTGATGCTTCTCTGACATGAAATGTCTAATGGCACTCTCCCAATTAGCTGGAGTCATCCCTTGAGGAACATTGGCTAGAGCTCTCTCGACATCCCCTCCAAACTCTCGAAAACGCCTTTTTGCATCTGCTTTGCGATCTCTGTATCGCTTCATGTATATTGAATAATTCCCAACTTTAACTTAGATCGATCAACGTCCCGATCAATCTGCTATACATCGAATGATTTCTAAAAAAAAAATAAACAAAAAAAGTTAGTCAAGTAAAAACAAAGATCTCGACATAAGATAAACTTAAATAAATCATTTATCGCGAGGTGCTCGTATAATGCATTCTGTTGAGCTTCTGAAACCTGTCTCCAACTACCTTTATCAAATGCGATGTTCCGCCACATGTATAACCCCACTTCCCGGCTAAACAAATCTTTCTTGTGTCCAACCGGGGTAAAGTCACTTGCCTGTCAAATTGCAAAGTTAAACCCCTCCTTCTTCTAAGACCTCGGATTCTAGGCGATAGTTTTTTGCAATCCCACGAGTTTTCCTACGAGGTGGTACTGCAAAATCAATCAAAAATTATCATTCACAATAAATAATTATCTGTCATAAGATTTATAAATAGTTTATACTAAGACTTATAACCCTCCTCGTAGTGTCCATGCCCAGATCCAAAGGCGCCAGGTGGTGGGGGTCCTGTCCAGAACCATCTCCTCCATGGCCCATCACATCGGCCATCATGTACAGTATCAAATACGCAAGGGAAATCGTACTGAAATGTTATAAGATATGGAAGTCAAAAATATAATGTGAATATAGTTTTCCAACCTACTTTAAAATATAAATACAAATACAATGTGAATATAGTTTTCCAACCTACTTTTAATCAGACCCCTCAATATCTCTCCCTCAGATACTTCAGTATCACTCTCAAACCCCTCAGTGTAATAATCCGATTAGTCCTCGGACACTTCATCATGCTCGCCCTTAGACAATTCATCGGTCTCATCCTCGGACACTTCAGCGGTCTCACCCTGGGAAGCAGAATTGCTTGGCAAGTATTGCCTAAAGTCGATGAACAATCTTATACCAGAGGAAGAGTTGTTATGGACAACGTCAAGATCTTCGGGTAAGTCATGGTCAACATTTTGAACATTCTCGTCAACTGTTTGTACATTCTCGTTCAACGGTAGATCCCATATTTTTTTGATGATTAACTTGCTCGACGACCCATCTGTTGTTATTGTTTTGGTTTCCTCGAGAAGGTTCGTGGATGTAGAACACTTGTTTGGCCTGCGAAGCAAATATGAGTTGATCTTCTTTGTCCCATTCTTGATCAGTGTTGATACTTGTGATATTATTTTCAAATCTAACACCCCTTCGAGTATCGTACCACTTGCACCGAAATAGGACAGTTGAATAACCATTTGGATAATGCATCTCAATAATCTCTTCTAATTGACCATAATACTTCTCACCATTTTCTCCTTCCACTAACACACCAGAGTTTTGTGTTGTACGCCATGCATCACGGTCAAGTACCATAAACCTAACACCGTTGACTATACACGCGGTGTAAGTAAAGACATTTATACTCACACCCATGGAAATAGAATACAACTCTGAGTGGAATTCTGGAGAATTTTGTTTTTTCATCGAATAGACCTAATATAGTTAGAATATATAGTTATATACATGTTATATAGATATGTATAACTAACTGACAACTATATATGTATTACCTTCTCAAGAAACCACATAGGGAAATTAGTTTGAACATCATCGTGAGGCTTTTCAGATTTGAATTCACTACATTGATAATAAAAATATACAAGTAAGGAAAAAATAAATACTTAACAAATATATTATGGAAAGTTAATGATAGTAACACTTACTTCATGTAGTTCCTAATTTCTTCGATACTATCGAGGACAAACCATTCCAATTTTAATTTTTCGCTTACAGAAAGATGTTTGATCTTCAAGGCACTAGCCGGACGACAAAGAGACTCAAACACCCACAACTTTCTTTTTTCGAAAACAACATCCTCATTTTTGTCGGGGCGATTGAACTGAGTTTCAACATCTCGAAGGTACCTCGAACAAAATGATAGAGCTTCTTCCGCAATATAGCCTTCGGCTATACAACCTTCTGGCTTTGCCTTGTTTCTGACATAATTTTTAAGCTTTTTCATATATCTTTCAATGGATACATCCATCTCATACACACTGGACCTCCAAGAATCGCTTCATCAGGTAAGTGCAAAACCAAATGAACCATGATGTCAAATAAAGCAGGAGGATAGATCAACTCTAACTGACATAAGATTGTCAGAATGGCAAGTTTTGCTTTCTTCATGTCTTCACCAATAATGTTCTGGAACAAAGTTGCTTAAAAAACATACAAAGATCGACTATTGGTGTATATACATCTTTTGCCAAAAATCCTCTAACTCCAATTGGCATCAAACGTTGCATTAAAATATGACAGTCATGAGATTTCAACCCAGTAATGTTTGTATTATTATCTGTCACTCTCTTGCTAATATTAGATCCGAACCCATCGGGCAATTTAACATTTTTAATAAACTCACAGAAAAGCTTTCGATCATTGACTTGGAATGAGTATTTTGGGTGCGGCTTACATAACTTGCCACTAGCATTTTTTTTCAACCACAACGTCTTTCGAATGTTTACCTTTTCCAAGTCAACACGTGCGTTTGACATGTCTTTTGTTTTATCATTCATTAAAAGAGTACCGAGCAAACTATCGCACACATTTCGCTCAATATGCATCACATCTAAATTGTGCTTTAGCTGCAAAGAAGACCAATACTCAAGTTCAAAAAATATGCTTCGTTTAGTCCAGTTTAACTCAAACGCCTCTCGCTTTCTCATAACACCTCCAAAACTAGGATGCTTGCCCGGTAGACGAGGGAGTAAACGATCGAGTTGAGCCTGTATATCAGCATCACTAAATTGTTTAGGAGGTGCTCTTGTATCTGGTTGCCCATTAAATTCCAATTTGTTCTCCATGGATGGTTAGCATCTAAGAACCGACGATGACCAACATATACACATTATTTGTTACGCGTGTTGAAGGAGTGTCTTTATTGCAAGTCGGGCATGCTTTGTATCCCTGTCCGCTCCAACCTGATAGACTACTACGGCTGGAAAGTCATTTATAGTCCATAACAACATCGCCTTCATTGTGAAGAATGTGTTTGTTGCCGCATCTTTAGTACGTATGCCTATGCCATAATTCGTTAAGCTCATCCACCAACGGTCTAAGAAAAACGTCCATATCCTTCCCAGGTGATTTAGGGCCAGGAATCAATAAAGTCAACATGAATGAGGACTCTTTCATGCATAACCATGGAGGCAAATTGTATGTGGTGAGTACAACCGACCACGTGCTATGAGCCGAACTCATGTTACCAAACGGATTAAAGCCGTCAGCTGCAAGCCCTAGCGAACATTTCGAGGTTCCTTCCCGAAGTTAGAGTAGTTTTTATCAAATTCTTTCCATGAAGATCCATCAATAGGATGACGCATCGTACCTTCTTCTGATCGTCCAGTACTGTGCCATATCATATCCTTTGCCGTGTGCCTTGAACAATACAAACGTCGTAGGCGGGGGTCAAAGGAAAGTATCGTAACACCTTGTGAGCTACTTTCTTACCCTTTGTGTTTGTATCAACCCATCTACTCTCCTTACAAATGGGACAATTCTGTAACAACTTGTGGTCGTTCCAGAAGAGAGCACAATCATTTTTGCACACGTGTATCGCTCATACCCTAAACCAATCTTCTTTAGTGTTTTTTTGACAACATAATGCGAAGGGGGGATCTTGTTGCCTTCTGGATGTGAAGATTGCAACAACTTAAGGAGCTCATCAAATGAACTATTAGTCCATTTGTTTTTCACCTTGATATGCATAAGTTTTGCTAAAAAGTCAAGGGAAGAAAACTTAGTACAACCGGGATATAATTCTGATTGGACTTCATGTAACAAGTTTTCAAAATCATCAGTGACACCTTCACTCTCTGTACAAGGGTTCTCTTTGTTAAGGTTGGTATTCACTTTCATAAGATCTTCAATAACTCCAACCATATCATTACTACACGTAACATCATCTTGTACTACAACTTGAGAAATTGAGGGTTCATGATGATAAATCCAGTCCGAATAACTACGCTGGAAACCCCACGCGTACAAATGATACTTCACTTTTACCAAAGATAGCATGACCGAATTCCGACATTTAGTACACGACAAAAAACATAACCTCTATTGTCGACCAGACTCTTGCACATCTCAAGAAAAGAGCTGAGTCCATTATACTCCTCTGAGCTTCGATTTGGATTGTTAAGCCAACTTTTATCGACAACCATGATGCAACTGAAATATAATATAGAATTTACAAGGGTTGGTTGTACACTATTATCGACAACCATGATGCATATACATAAATACATATATACACAAGCAACTTAAATATTTACATGAGTCAATTAACTCAGATAGGCTGCTAAACCCACTTTTGAATATCTTAAGTGGTTGTTACTATTATTAACCAACTAAACAACTAAATTTAAAAGAACTAATTAAACCATAACAATGGTAGGCTGCTAAACCCACTTTTTGAATATCTTATCTCATACACGAAACTAATGTTGACTTTTGAAGATTTCAAACATAAGTATGTCAAGTTAATAAAGATGCTTATTTTGTCAAAACCTGTCCATTTTAGTAATTATTCCTATCAAATATGCCATAAAAAGGGTCAAATAGGTATACAAATGGCTTGAGAGTGGTTTATGGTAAATATTTTTAAAGCATATAACCTTCTCTTGTCGTTGATTGTTATTCTAGCTAATTGTTAGCAGGTCAACTCAAACCGAGTTAGCCTGTGTTATTAATTATTATATTTCAAACAGCCAAATCATATGTATAAATTTGTGAACATTACTTTACCATTGATATACGTGTAACAACCAAATCAATATGTATAATTTATGAACATTACTTTACCATTGATAGTTTTGTACATGTAACAATCAAATCAACAACCAAATCAATATGTATGAATTTTTTTAATATCAATAACTTACTTCTAAACTATAACAACTTACCCAACATAATCACAACCTACAACTACCAAACTAAACAACTAATTTTTAACCAACTAGCAAAATATCCAAACTCATTTCATTCAAACCTACAAAATACACAATACCTTCAAAGACATATACACAAATACACATAAAATCAAGCAAATGGAGACAATAACACTTAATTTCACCCAAATCTTTGATAAGAAAACTAAAAAATTTACCTTTAAAGACGGATTTAGCGGCGATGGGTAAAGTAGTAATTACAAGAGGTAGCAAGCAGCAGGCAGGGAGAAGTCGGCGGCCGGCTCGGTCTTCACCGGCGAAGGGAGAGGCGGCGACCGAGGAGAGGCCGACGAGGGGAGAGGCCGGCGAGGGGAGAAGCTGGCGGGGAAGACAGCCGCCGGAGATCGCGCAGATCGGGGGAGGGCCGACGAGGGGGAGAGGCCGACGAGGGGAGAGGCCGGTGAGGGGAGACAACCGCCGATGGGAGACGGTTGGTGATGGGAGACGGCAGCGAGGAACCTCAATTACGGTTGGAGATGTCGCGCGCAGGTGGAATTTTGGTGGAGGAAGTGCTGCAATGTCGCGCGCAGGTAGATATTAGGAAAGATAAAGAGCATTAGCGGCGACGCGTCGCCGCTATTGCTAAAAAATACGGAAATATTGTAGCCGTCAGATCTCCATTCAATCAACGACTACAAATTAACTGAAAGTTTGATATGGGATCGAGACCATTAGCGGCGACCTGTCCTTCGTCGCCACTAATGGCGTCGCCACTAATAACCGCAATTCTTGTAGTGTTACCTAAACTTCTTAAATTATATGGAGTATAATATTGCATGCAAAATGGTAAACAAGAACAATTGAAATAAACAATGCGAAGTAGTGGTAGAATAAGAGATGTTAAGGCCAGTGTTGGACACAGTTTTCTTAAACAAATTTTATATTTTTAAAGAGAACTCGTTTCTTTACAGGGTACAATAGCAAAAGCATAACTATAGACCACAGACATGAAAATCATGTTCACAAGTATGCAAAAATATAGTGGGAAATTAATCATTTGTGATTTAGTCACTACTAATTAAACTGAGTAATTGTAAGTTTGCGACCCCATTTGTGTTTAAGAAGTGACTACTAAGAAATTAGGCAATTGTTGTTAGATATTTAGTATAATTGGATTGATTAATAACCATAATGTGATCATAATATCCATTAAACAAGTAGGAGGTGCGGAGTGCACACTTGTTAATTTCAAATCAATTGATCGTCACTTTGGTTTTTCTCTGTTCACGAATTCTCACGCACCTATCATACTTGTTCTTAAATTGAGTTCTATCTGATTGAAAATTAATATGAACATAAATATTTTCAATCTGATAGTGTTTACGACTCTCAATTTATCACGACAAGTCTCAGCAATTGCAACTGCCATTTACATCGCAAAATGGTCGCAAAGAAGACATGATTTTTTGTGTCTACAAAATTAAACTCTTTTACTCTCATTTTTTTATAATTTATTAACTTACTAAAAAGATACATTAAAAATACGAAGCGGTATTACACAGTTAAATTATTAAAAAATACAATTGAAACCACGTATATTCTTCTTGTTAGTGGAATTACGTATTATGTTACATTAACATATTAATGAGAAATGAAAAGTTAGTTATAATTCATACATGTTAAGATAATACTTTGTATAGGACGATTGTTAATTTATTTTAATATATACAATTTACTATTTCCTAAAACGACGACGCAAACACCCAATTACTCGTACTTATAAATTACTCTAACTTCTAATTTATCACATGTTATGATTCGAACATGATCTTTTCAAATACTTTTTAATCTTTCCACTTGGCTATCAACTCAAATAACATAGCTGTATAAATACAATTTACTTATCTATAAGAGAAATTTAGATGCTTATTGATGTGTTGGTTATCAACAGAACAATAATCATGTATGTTTAGTATGTGTGTTTTAACTTTTGCCTTTCACTTGAAAGGGGAGCAACGAGGGGGTGGAGAGTAAGATTAAAAAATTTACAAATCGATCTTACAATTATTTTAGGGTGGGGGTGTGGTGGAGGGTGGAGGGTGGAGGGTGGAGGGTGGAGGGTGGAGGGTGGAGGGTGGAGGGTGGAGGTTGGAGGGTGGAGGTTGGAGGGGGTGGAGGGTGGAGGGTGGAGGGCTGAGTAGATTAATATTTTGTAAATCGATTTTCGAATCGATATCAAACATGAATAACACATAAAGATTTTATAAAAACTCTTACAATTCTTTTAATATTATTTAGATTAAACCACACAATACAATGAACTCTAACCTCTTATGTATGCTAAATATATACTAATCCTAACCCTACTCAAACGTAATAAGATAAACAAATAAATCTGACAAACTCAATCCTAGTCTAACACAAACTAATTCAGATATTTAATGATAATCTAATTATTTAATAAGATTAAAAAATTTTATTTTTCCCTTTAATCTTAATTTGTGCCACCTAAATCTTGAATTCTCATCAAGACCCGCCTTTGATCTACCGTAATCCTTCTTCCGTAGCTACCTTAAACTTTTCTTTTTGTTCCATTCCTTGAACATGTGGACCATAGTCTTCTATCGGCTCACTCGACCTTGGCAAATGACTAAACGGCGAGTCTGTCAAGAAAGCAGAATTTCAACATTATATTTCAAACAAACTGTACAAACTCAAAATCTAGACTAATACAAATAGAGATAATACAAATAGAGATGAAGAAAAAAAACACAAAAGATATAATCTCTAATCAAAAACACGAGATATAATAATCTCTAATCAAAACGAGCGAGACAATAGAGAATGAAGACTGAATCATATCATCGATCATGTGCAAGACGATTTCAGGATCATATATCCAAGATGACGAATACAACAAACTGATGAAGACCAAAATACTGATCCCACAGTGTGCAGGCAAGAATCATGTAATCTTTATTTGAATCAGGAATGTTAAAACCCTAATCATATGCCCAAACTCAGCTTTAAAATGATAACCACGAGCCCAACGGTCCACCGGTCCAGGATAGTAAGCCTAATACATGAATGCAGCCCATCATCCCAATTACATGTAATCAACCAAAAAAAATAGCATCATATAAGTATAGAACCAATAACATATTAATATGTTTGTTATTGAATTGAATTGAACTATCCATATATTTCAACACCCCCCCCTCAATTCAATTGCAAACATAACCATATTTAGCCATTTTGTGTTGTAGCTCATATACAACTCATATCTCAAAAAAAACAAAAAAACAAAACTTTACAAATATTAACTAGGCACCATAAAAATAATGAAAACAAAACAACTACTGGTGTTCACTTTTTTCAGTTTAACAAGCCTTGCAACTGTGTCGTAAATATGTACCTTACGAACAATATGAACAACATAACTTGAGCAATGTAGATGAAAAACCAAGAAAGAAATGTTCATTAATTAATAGCAGAAACAACTTTAGTTTTATTCATTAAGGCTTTTCGGTTATTACAACCTAAACACCACACTGAAATTTGACAACGTAACAATTTCATCAAAATTTAAAGTAATATAGTTTCATGGCAAACCAATGTTACACTTCAAAAAAACTTGAAACTCTTCTCTTTTTAAAACATATATTCATTTCTACAAGTTTCAACTGATTTGTCTACTTAATCAAAACCACTTAAAGATCATTAACTTTGAAAATTTTTCTAGATTCACAAGCACTATATGCCAATAACCAAAACAACTTTATGTAAACCAAACAAAAGCAACCAGAAAATGTAGAAGCATGAATACTGATTTAACATACAAGTAAGCAATAAGCTAATCATACACATCACTTAAATCACTATGCATGAATGATCACTATGCATGAATGATTTCAAATAGTCAACAAACAACCTAACTTTCTGGTTAACAAAATGATTCATAAAGTATAACTCAAATCAATTACCAAATCATATTAGAATCAAACAAACAATAATAATGGTTGAAGACACAACACTTAAAAGTGGTAGTGTTATATTTTTTAACACAACTTTCAAGTATTGAAAATATGAATACTAATGTCAAGAGAATGAATTTATCACATAAGAACAACACCAAATTACAGCTTGATTTTAGTAAACGAATCTTACAAAGCCTATAGCCCTCACAAGAAATCAACTCATAAAAACTATTGTGTAAAAATCACTAACCAAGAAATAACACAAGCTACAAAATCTATCTTTAACTTTCTCCCGACAAAGTCTAGTCAACTATATTCTTAATCAACAATAAATTTTGAATTCACCATTGACAAAAAATAACCACAAAAATGCCAAAAAGCACATCATACTTTTCTGGAATTATCACAGAAAAGAACAACATTTGATTAAGACAAAAAGAAACCAATACTATGATATAATGAACCATAACATAGCAAATGGACAAAGAGACAAATCAGAAAACTATTATGATCAAACAATGAATCACAAGATCAATAACCAAATGAGAACAAGTCTAGAAACCCAAGTCACTCGACTTTTAGAACTTGTAAAGACAAAATAGAATATGTCACAAGACATATATCAAATTCCTGTAACAGCAGGAAAGAAAGAAATCAGAAACATATCTGATAAGAAAAAAGCCACACAGCTTTTTTGAACTCAGAACCACGTCTGAAGACAGAATTTGTGAAGAACCTAAAGACTAATTTAACTTGTTCAAAACTTTTACAACTTTACAAGATATATGCCATAAGAGGGATGTAAAGAACATAAAGACTAATTGAACCAAGCAAAACTTTTACAACTTCACAACAATACCGAATCACAAGATTCAAAAGACAAGCCTGGTAACAATGAGAAAAGCATAAGCTATACCAGACTAGAAGACACAGCCAAACAGATTGATAACATCTCTTACACAAGAGAAATAACATACAAGGCTGTCAAAGAATCAAGAACACTTGATAACATGACTGGTTGAGAACCACACAGTTCAACTAACCCGATAACATGATAAGAATCATGGATAAAAAAACCACCATGAAAACAATCAAGCTAGACATATAACCACACATTTCATGATATAGCTGCAAAATCAAAACCAACCAAGAAAAAATTATAACCAAAACATTTATGTCACTATTCGAAAGAAAATTGAATCACACGATCCAAAACAAAGATTTATGAATGACAAGAAAATCTTGCGACAATTACCTAGCAACCTGTTCAAATGTAAAGTTCAGGACATATAGATGATAGAACATGACACAAAAACCAAACTATTAGTATTATGGAAAATGTAGACGTATACTAGACTGTAAAAAACATAGTTAAAAGAAAACTATGACCATAGACATTAAGGACCATCCACCCTCTCACAAGAAAGCATATTAGATGAATATAGATTTAATTCCGGAGAGATGACCTTAAAATGGCATACACACAAACCACAATCTCTTCTATTTTAAGAAATAAAGTCACAGGCAAAAAACACAATATATATACCTAGTTAAGCAACCTTCTAACACATAACCCATGATTACATTATTATTTTAAAAAAAAATCATAATTGTAAACTTGAATTAGATATTAGTTTTAGACATGCCACATTATTATTTTTTTTTAAAAAAATCATACTTGTAAACCTGAATTAGGTATTAGTTTTAGACATACCAGACCAATATATATTTTGTTTTAATTAAATCACAAGTAGTTTAGTTTTGATCACAAAAAAAAAAATGGAATATGAATACGAAGCTTTAATGCATCAACTAGTTAGAAAAAAACCCAACAACACAAATTCCATCAAAATACAAAAAATACAAAATCACAAAAGTTGTCGCAAGTCGTAACCATTTTCAGCAGAATTAGGTATCCTCATTTAAAAGACTTTAACTTGTTAGTAGTGAGTTTTATTTTTATTATTATTTTTTAAACTATACCATTTAAAAAAACAACTTACACCTCATGTATTACAATATTGCATGCCAATGTCATCCACTTACAGATCCTTTACATATTTTAACAAAAACAATCAAAGAAAGGTCAATTTGACAACAACTCCTCTATTATACTTCCTACAACTATCTGGTGTCATTAGGATTCATATCCTCCATAGCAACACTTAAAGAGTTGTGTGTGTAGGTTTTCTTCTTTTTTAATGTTCTCACACATTACAAAGAGTTGTGCAGCTCCAAAAAAAACGTAAAACATCATTCAAGAACCAATGCCAACAAAAAATATCCAAGCTATATTATGATTCTGAAATATTATGACTAATTCAGATGCACATATAACCATACAAACAATTAAACCAACACACCAGCAAAAACAAGAACACACAAAACCTGTGGTCAATAATCGGATATCAAACACTTTTATTTCCGGTCCTCCTAACCCGCCATAAAATGCCTAAAGAAATATAATGTGTCAAAAACATGTAAAATACAAGGGTAGTAGAAACCTCACATTGCTTTAGGAGTTTACGAAATCACAACTTGATTAGCCTGACAACATCCATTTGCAACTCCATCAAGAATAGCATAAGCCAACTTTGATCTAAACAAATTCCATACTCTGCACACAATCTTTGTTCCATCTTCATTCTGCACAAAGATCATCTTCTTGTCCTAGACAGCTTCTTTAGCAACACAATTCCCAGTTCATGAAGATAGTGGCATAACTTCATCTGATGTTTGATATTAAAAAATGGTTGGGAAATACATATTGATTAAACTAAAGAATCTAGTGGAAAACGAATAAACTCTCCACACTTAGAGATTCTAACAGAACTCTGATATGGAAAACTAGCCCAAGGACAATCTCACGAATAACCACTAGTAGAATATGTATCAACAACGATGAACCCTCAATAGAACTTTTCTAAACAGGACTATACTGACAGATCAAATGCTCAAATGACTAAGAACATTTGAAAGTAAAACAAGCTTTTCGATGGTTTTACTCTCGACCACTGTTAATAAAAATACCCAGAATAGCTATTTTTTCATAAGAAAAAACCAGGTCTAGGATATCAGGAGAATTGACATAGTAATATGATGAAAACACGAGAAGAACCCCAAGAACAAGGGTTTCACGATGCGAAAACTCTAACAACTGTAGACAAAAAACTCAGATCTGGTATCTAAACCCAATAAGACTTTAATAAAACTGAATGAATAGATCATGGTTGAAGCTAAGATAGTAATCAGCGGAAGATCGTTTACCGGATCTAGGGTTCGTTTGCAAGAAGCCTAATAGAACTAGAAGACCAGAATTAAACACATTCGATGAAAAATCTTGGAATCGAGAGCCTAAAGCTCTGATACCATGTCAAGAAAGCAGAATTTCAACATTATATTTCAAACAAACTGTACAAACTCAAAATCTAGACTAATACAAATAGAGATGAAGATGAAAAAAACACACAGAAGATATAATAATCTCTAATCAAAACGAGCGAGACAATAGAGAGAATGAAGACTGAATCATATCATCGATCATGTGCAAGACGATTTCAGGATCATATATCCAAGATGACGAATACAACAAACTGATGAAGACCAAAATGTTGATCCCACAGTTAGGGGTGTTCATTTTCGGATATCCGAAATTCGGATATCCGAATTTCGGATATCCGAAAATTTCGGATAGTGGATTTCACTATCCGAATCCGAATCCGAAATTTCGGATATCCGAAATTCGGATATCCGAAATTTCGGATTCGGATTCGGATATCCGTTCGGATATCCGAAACTCAAAAAAAATTATATTTTTTAATAAATTTTATAAAAATATAATAAATTTTTATTGAAATTATTTATATATCCAAATTTTTTGTTAAATATCCAAAATATCCGAAAATATCTAAAATATTTAATTAATATTTAATATTTTTAAATTTTATATGGATATTTCGGATATTTCGGATATTTCGGATATCCGAAATATCCGAAAATTCTCAAAATCACTATCCGAATCCGAATCCGAAATTTCGGATATCCGAAGTTCGGATATCCGAATTTTCGGATATCCGAAATTTCGGATATCCGAATTTCGGATTTCCGGATATTTCGGATTCGGTTTCGGATTCGGATATTTTTGAACACCCCTACCCACAGTGTGCAGGCAAGAATCATGTAATCTTTATTTGAATCAGGAATGTTAAAACCCTAATCATGTGCCCAAACTCAGCTTTAAAATGATAACCACGAGCCCAACGGTCCACCGGTCCAGGATTAGTAAGCCTTATACATGAATGCAGCCCATCATCCCAATTACATGTAATCAACCAAAAATAATAGCATCATATAAGTATAGAACCAATAACATATTAATATGTTTGTATTGAATTGAATTGAACTATCCATATATTTCAACAGGGTCAACGGCAACCGACGATGGCTAACGGTGGTGAAACGAGGTTGATTCGGTGGTGTGGCGGCGGTGAAACAATGACGGCAGTAGGTCAAGGTTTGCGAAATTGGGGTCGGCCGAAGGCCCCCATGCATTGAATATATATGTTTTGATATTTACAACTAGGCCCCTAGATTATTTGAGAAATAATTCCTTTTAGTTTGAAAAATATTTATTTTAGACCCTGAACTTTTATTTTATTTTTATTTAACCCAAAATTTATAACGGTAACCCTTAACGAACCAATTTAAAGAAAAAAATATATATATGTACGGGTTATGACGTGACGCGAAATAATATTAGTGCGGTCGGGATTTGCGGCGTCGCGAGCGTGATTCGATAGGTTTTAATGTGTGTGAATTTATAATAATAATAATAATAATAATAATAATAATAATAATAATAATAATAATAATAATAATAATAATAATAATTTTAATAGACATTATTAAATTTAAAGAAAGGAACAAAACGTATAAATAGGATTATTATACGATTAAAGTCAACGCGCAAGGCGGATGCGATGAGATTCGGTTCAAAATTGAGTAAATTACGCAAGGTTAATTAATGCACAAGGAGTGTTAACGAGTTTAACGTTAATTGAAGTTCCACCTCACTCTGACGATTTGAAATCTTGCTGCGTTTCAATTATTTCACCTCTCGGTCCATTATTTCTATTGGCTCTTCAATAAAGTGAAGTTTTTTTCGTCAATCTTAATTTCCTCAATTGGTACGTGAAGAGATCCATCAGCTAAACATTTGTTCAGGTTCGATACATGGAAGGTATCATGCACGCCACTAAGCTCTTGAGTTAACTCTAATCGATACGCTACGGGACCAACCCTTTCTGTGATCTCAAATGGTCTCACATACCTCGGGGCTAACTTTCCTTTTTTGCCGAATCGTACGATACCCTTCCAAGGGGAAACCTTTAATAAGACTCGATCACCAACGCTAAACTCTAGAGGCTTCCGACGGTTGTCGGCGTAACTTTTTGATGGTCTCTAGCTGCATTAAGTCTATCCTTGATTTGGAATATCTTATCAGTCGTTTCCTGTATGATCTCCGGGCCTGTCAATTGACTCTCACCTACCTCAGTCCAACATACGGGATACCTACACTTTCTTCCGTACAACGCTTCAAACGGAGCACATCCAATGCTCGTATGGTAACTATTATTAAAAGAGAATTCGACTAGTGGTAAATGAGCACATCCAAAGATGGCCAACCACACGTTAAAAGGTGAACCCTTGGCCACATTGGTTTCACCAAATTCGTTATCAACACTTATGAAACATGGTTCCATTTCATCTCTCCAACCATGACCTTTACTAGCCCTTCTACCAAATAACCCAAGGAAACCTCACCATTAAACCATGCAGACCCATAAATCACAACCCTGTTATTTGACCCACCCTAAAACCTACCAACCAAACCGACAACATGACCACAACATTCCAATTATTATAGGGTCTTCACCAGCCAACGTCAAGCCATATAGATACCCGCATTACCAAAAGCAAATCATGACCACCTTGGTCACTGAAATGTTATAAGAAGGAGCGATCCGACCCAGCCAAGGCCCATTCTCTTCCCCGGTACTCCTAGTAAAAAAAGATGGAACATGGTGATTTTACGTAGACTACCGTGCTATTACGGTTAAAGACCGGTTTCCAATTTCGACGATTGATGAACTCTTAGATGAACTTCATGGTGTAACAATCTTTTCAAAAATTGATTTACACTCCGGGTATCATCAAATTCGGGTTGGGGAACAAGACATCCATAATACCGCCTTTTGGACAACCGATGGCCACTACGAATTTGTCGTCATGCCATTCGGTCTCACAAACGCATCATCAACATTCCAATCTGCAATGAACGATTTGTTCAGGTCGGTTCTACGCAAATTTGTTCTTGTTTTTTATGATATTATGATATATAATGCAACATGGGAGCAACATTATTCATAATTGCAGTTTGTTTTTGAGACATTAATTCAGAATAGTTTTCATCCAAAGCCTTCCAAGTGTATTTTTGCAATCCAAGAAGTCTCTTTCTTAGGACATCGTATTTCACATCAAGGTGTTTCCCCCGAACCTGACAAGATTGCATCAATACAACAGTGCCCACAACCGGTTTCATTCACAACACTTCGTGCATTCTTGGGGCTCACAGGTTATTACCGTTGTTTTGTCCGAAATTATGCTAAAATTGCTTCACCTTTAACCGATATTCTCAAACAAAAGCCGTTTACATGGAGCAAGGAAGCTAATGAAGTGTTTCTTAATCTAAAAAAACACATAGAAGAGTTAGTTACATTGGCACTTCCGCATTTGAATGAAGTGTTTTATGTGATGCGTCCGACATTGTTATCGATGTTGTGTTATCATAATCGAACAGTCCCATCTCATTTTTCAGCAAAAAATCAAGTCCAACAATGCAGGGCCACTCCACCTATACAAAGGAATTGTATGCCATAACGGAAGCTGTCAAGAAATGGAGATAATACCTTTTGGGCCGACGATTTCGTATCTACACAGATCATCACAGCGTCAAGCACCTGCTATCTCAAACAATCCAGACACCGGAACAAAAAAGTGGGCAACAAAGCTGCTAGGCTATGATTTTGAAGTTATTTACAAACCGGGAGGGAGAATATTGTTACTGATGTGTTAAGTAGAGTCGACATTCCATCGGTTTTCTCGTTATCACACCCCAGGGCTCCCTGGTTGAACGAGATTAAAGACTATTTTGCTACAACGGTTAACGGTCAACAAATGGTGGAGCAAATCACGTCTGGTCCCTTGACATTCCCTCATCACAAATTTCAGGATAGGTTAGTCTAAATCCACGGGAAGCTACTGGTTCCACCAATTCCTACGTTGAAACGAAAATTACTTAAAGAATTTCACTCTTCTTATTTGGGTAGCCATTCGGGTATTGATGGTACAATGAGAATGATAGTGACTGCCTTTTCATGGGTTGGGATAAAAACAGATGTAGCTGCCTATGTTCACGAATGCCAGGTCTGCCAAGTGATTAAGCCCACTAATCACAAACCATATGGGCTGCTGCAACCATTACCGACACCCGATGCGCCTTGGCTGGACTTATCAATGGATTTTATTACTCACTTCCATCGTCACGAGGTAAACAGTAATATGGGTTATTGTTGATCGCTTTTCTAAATTTGCCCATTTTCTGTCACTTTCCAGCCATTATACGGCTGCTTCATTAGCCTCGGTTTTTCTGCATGACATATATCGACTCCATGGCCTTTAAAATGGCAAATAAAAGATAAAGAGTCTAAAGAAGATACATCCTTTATATGTTAGATAAAAGATAAGAGTACACAATAATAAAATTTGAAAAAGGACTGAAAATTTTAATTTGCTATAAGCCTTCAAAAGCCAAGAAGGTTAAGCCGCGCTTAAGTGTAATAAGCTATGAAATGAACCTTCATGTAATCTACAATTTAAGGGTTTGTTAAATACACCCTCGATGTATCTTCCTATTGATTTGATTGAATTTGATTTTTTTTTTTTGAAAAAAATATGTCGACATTAAGATGTCCTTATTGGACCTTGTATACACCCATACTCAAGGTCTTAAAAGGTGGAATAACCGGCATGACATGAAGGTCACATTGACTATGTGGTTTTCACAACACAAGTTGAAGGTCGTCAGTCGTCGATTGTCACACTATTGTTAGATCCATAAACTGCATTGCATGAGAGTAGAACTTGCACAATAGATACTTCTGTAGGCAAACTAAAATGACGGGAATGTGAAGATGCATAGAAAGGGTCAACCATATTTATCAGGATGACTTGGATCCAGTGCATCACAGAACAACATTAGTGACATAAAGCAAAATTATATATTATATTACCACCGGTTAGTGTAATCGCTGGTTGAACTCATCTGGACCGTTGAAACAAGCTGAGATAAAATCTTATCTGTTTAAACTCGACGGTTATGACAGTTACAAGGTTGTTTACGGCGGTTTTCTTCCTCCGCTTTCTCCTACCCACATCACCGGCAGTTACCACTTCCCTACATTCTTTGTCTATTTATAGAGAATATTGTCGTAAGAAGAGACGTTCCATCTTTCACTCCCACCAGTGGCGGAGGATAGTGGAGACCGGGGGTTGGGGGTGGGGGGCCGCCCCCCCTCTTTTTTTCATCGGTAGTGTTTTTATTTTAGTCCGCTAGTGTAAATTTTTGGTCTGGTAGTTTAAATTTTTATATAAATATCGAGTTCGCTCCCTTAAAAAATTAATTTCTCCCCCACCCCTCTTGATTGAGGTTTTGTGGTCGCTAGACAACACTGTTATGTTGAATAGGTTGTTAAATGATGCTATGTTTGGGTATGAAGCTATGATAGTCAACTTGGGTATATTTTTTCAATGCTATATATGCAGAAATTTTCAATTCATGCTTGATGTTAACATATTTTGTGAAATATAAAGAGAATTTAGTGTGAAATATGATGATTTTGGTGTACTTACAACTGTCGGGAGTGAATCGAAGGGAAGCTAACAACAAAAGTATTGCTCATGAAGGTAATGTTTATAAAGATGTCATCTAATCATGTGCCGATTATGGTATAAGTAGCCGAAGGCTATGTGGTTCTGCTTGTGGTGTACACGAGCTGCTCAAGTGTCCTGTGTGCCGGACTGTAATGTGCTCACCCATTCATCAGGTGTGTGCATTGTAACCATTGAATATGTTAATATGAAATAATAAGATTATGTGAATATAAAATAGTGGATGTGAATTATGCTGTAATTAAGATATTTTTGGTTGGAAGTTGCATAGTGAAATGCTGGTTAGATGAGGGATTGAGGGAAACTAGCAATTTTACTCTTGCAATAAGGGATGATTTAAAGATGAAAAATTATTGACTTTAATGAACTCACTCAAAGGCTATAGAGTTACATAGCTCTAATAGTAGTGTTGTTTCACTTCATTTTCCAGTAACTTTAGTGGCACTTTGTATCAAAACACATACTAATTGGAGAAACCCTTATAACATAGAAAAAGGAACTGCTTTAATTTGACCAAGTTTTCATTGATGTGACTCGGTGAATAACTTTATGTTGAGTATTTTTTTTCTTTACCATGACACAGGCTCCTCTGTATTTGAAAGGAATTGGTCATTCAATGAACCCAACAAATAGTTTGGTAAGTTTAAGATTCATCATTTATTTGTTGAACTGCTAGGATAGTATGAATCCTTTATGATATTTTTGATTCATTAGTTAGGTGTTGTTTGTTTTTTCTACAGGAAAACGTCTGCAGTCTGCGGATCACATCTGCAGACATCTACAGTAGAAGAGGTGGACCAAACGTCTGCAGTCTGCAAGAAAAAGACTGTTTGTATTTTTAACATCAAACAAACCTAATCCATTATGATAAATCAAACAAAACTAAACATTATCAAAACTAAACATTATCAAGCACACCTAATCCACTAGTTCATCCAAAAAAGTAGTTAAACCACAAAAACCCATCAAACAAGAACTACATACGAATCCAATACGAGAAATTCTAACAAAACACTTGAAATCAAACAAGAACTACATACGAATCAAAGAAATTGAAAATCCCAAATGGAGTTACAATAAATCTAGTGATTTACCTGACATGTTGGAGCAGGAGGCGGTAGAGCAGGAGGGTCAAGCAGCGGTGGTCGACGAGCAGAGTGGGAGGCTGAGGAGGTGGCGCCGGAGGTCGACGAGCAGAGGGGTGGCCGAGGAGGTGTGCACTGGTGGTCGAGAGCAGAGGGGTGTGCCGAGGAGGTGGCGTCGGTGCTCGAGAGCAGGGGGAGGCCGAGGAGGTGGCGCCGATGGTCGACGAGCAGAGGGTTGGCCGAGGAGGTGGTCGCCGGTGGTCGACCAGCAGGGGGAGGCCGCCGATGTGTGGGCTGTGGAAAGGATTGAAGGGAGGATGTGGGGGTTGTGGAGAGGAGAAGAGGGAATTAGGTTATTTTGGAGTTAGAAGATGTTGGAAGAGGAGAGAAGATGGGGGTTTGGGTCTTCTCCAAGAGGACGGGAAGACATTTTTTAGTGAAATGTCTTCCAAAAAACAAACAGTTTGAAACTTAAAATGTCTGCGCATCCTTTTTTTGGTGAAGACAAAAGAGCCTGAGAAGCTCCTTTGTAAAAAAAACAGACAACACCTTAGTCATATGCCAATTATGTAAAGGAAATCTTTTGATATTCCTACTTTTGATATTGTAGGCTAGAAATAATATAAGACTTGTGTTTTTTTAGCTCTTTTACATCTGTTCACCAACAACTATACAATATTTTGTAATTATCTATAGAACTTTTTACCAATAATATATTTGCTTGGTTAAAGTGAAACTTCATAATATGTTTCGTGTAGATTCTTCAAATCACCATCGTAGTAGCTCAAACAAGTGAGTTTATATTCTTATACTTTTATTGCTTTGATACAACCTCTGTAATGGCTACATCAGTTATATACATATATCATAGTAATATGCTTCTGAATATAGCATTGCATCTAGAAGATGATAAATAATATGTCTATAAAAAGTCTGATGGTAATCCTTCTTGAATAGATGTTTGACATTGGGCAATCAATATTTTGTTACAGAACTTAGCAAGTGGTTCTTCTATGAAAGAGGACATTTAAAGATTAAAAATCTAGTAGCACTTTCTGCCCCCCCCTTATTTTTGTCTCTATTATATTTTGCTGTTATAGTTAAATATGATTTCCATCTCTTTCCCGTATCTATGGATTGGCTAAAGATTAATAATAATCTATTTATTCACTTGAAGGAAGAAATGCCATTGATGGCTTTGAGATATTCTATTATTCTCAAAAGAAATGTAATTAACATATATATTTAATCCATATTTTCGGGAGTTCTAGACCTAATACCTGATACATGAAACCATACCTTAATCTGCTTCGTGCCTTTTGTTTCCATATGGGCAATGATTGAAAGAAAAAAACCCAGAAGTTTAAAATTTTATTTCGGGTTGTTAACATCCTTAGGGACTGCCCTCATGGTATCGTGGTTGCCGAGATGTAGACGTGGTTAACCGCTAATTTTGGCACCATTGAGCTTTTGTATCTACATGTTGGTAGCACTTATTAGATGGTGATTAGTTATTTAATTAGCAAATAGTTTTCACTTATGTAAATTCTGAATATATTTATTGGTGCAACTTTGGTTGCTCCAACAATTTTGGCTACTGCTCGTGATTTATGGTTAATAGATGGCAATTTAGTGGTACTTGAATTCATTTAAATTAACCCACAGTCTATATCTTGATTAATAATTAGTTTAAACTTTAAAGTACTCATGTTTGTGTTATTTGAATATTTGTAGATTCATGAAAGATCACTAACCAACATTCAAAATGACCCCCATTACCAACATGTCATCTATTCATAACTTTATGTGTGCATAACTGTTTCTTAGTAGTTATCTTATTAGAACTTGTGAAGTAGTTGTTGATCATATGAATTCAGAGGTATAGATTGTATCTTTTTTGCTTTTAATACTTACTTTTAGTTTAACTTTTTTGTATTGTTAAATTTAGACATGGAGTGTACCTGAAGTGTTGCGCCGGTTGTATGAATCACACCTGTTCTTGCTTAATATTTCTATTCCTTTCCAAGCTTTTTGTAGATTTCGATTAAATGTATTTAGATTTATATTTTTTTTCAACAAGCTTTACGCCAGATAAATAGCTCAAGAACCTTCCCAATCAAGTGATGACTGGAATACAAAAAGGGTATGTGTTGGTAAAGTGACGAGAAAAAGAATTTAATATTCCCTGAGATCATTCCTCATGCTCATAGTTTGATGATTGATGTCTTTGACAAATATCTCATACCAAAGTATATTTAATAGTTATTTTCTTTGTATTCAAATGGCTTTTGTAGCATATTAGTTAACCTTACGTCATACTTTAAATGTGCAGTTTTTTTGAGTATGTAACTTAAAGTCAAATAAAAGAGTTAGCTTATCAACTTACAGGGTATGTTTTGCTTCTTAGTCTGCAAATGTATGTTTGCACAGGCATCCGAAAGGTGATTACTTTATCAAAAACCATCAATTATTTATTAAAGATCCAATCTTGATAATTTCTTTTGGGTTTTGGTTGTTTATCCATGATTAGGTTTTGGTAAAGATCCTTGGGACTATCATTTTACAACAAAAGTTATTATTCTTTGTAGTTCTTTAAAGTTATTATTTTTTATAGTTCTTTAAATAGTCTTTAGAGAAAAATATAGCTTTTCGTTATGACATTAAACAATATGCTCTCTAAGATTTTCATTTTAGTCAATACGAGATGCTCTCACGTTTTAGTAGGTCAACAATTACTTATTTTCATTGTTCTGTGTTTCTTTTAACAAAGGTTGGTTATTTTTGTATTCATAAGTTAAACAAGTTATACAAACACATACAGGTTTGCCATTATTACATCAAGCTACCCGGCCACCGGATTGGTATGAAACTAGTTAGTACAAGCATTAACAAGTAAACTTGCTCAAATATCATTTTACTTGAAACTGTTTCGACAAGTGGTGAACAAAACAGATCATATTAAGGTTCGGTGAACTTGAAAAATGTAACAATATCACTAAATACAACATAGAAGGAATGTAAAGCTTAGTAAACATATATGGCAAACCCACATAATTGTTTTTTTCACTACAGGGAACAAATTTAAGAATAAAAGAACTGACCAGCCAAAAATAGTGAAGAATTTGAACTGACTAGTGCTCTCAGGTTCCACCACAAGCCAAATGATGTAAGCAAACAAAACAGTTTCTTTAGACCAAAGCAGGCATGTCCTTGAGCCAGGCGTCAAGTGGCTTACCGATTGAGTAAACAATGAAACCGATTTGCCTCAGTTTCTCACTGTCAACAACATTCCTACCATCAAACACAAAAGCAGGTTTCCGCATGTTGTCATATATCCTCTGGAAATCCAGGGTCTTGAACTCGTCCCACTCAGTCAAGATACACACGCCATGGGCGTCCTTGGTGGCTTCATAAGCATCCCAAACAACACCTACTTGCTTAACAGTGGTGGGGCTCATTGGCTGGAGGTGAAGAGGATGGTCCCAGTCAAACTTCTTCATAGAGAGATCTCTTTGGATTTGATCTTCGGTGACTTGTGGATCGTATATGCTCAAAAGAGCCTTGTCACCTAACAGACCCTTGCACACATCAATGGCTGGGGTTTCACGGGTGTCACCTGTGTCCTTTTTGAAGGCGAATCCAAGGATTGCGATTTTCTTGTTTGACACTGTGTTGAACATAGAGGCTACGACCCGGTTTACAAAACGGGTCTTTTGGTAATCATTGATCTTTATGACTTGTTTCCAGTATTCAGCCACTTCAGGGAGGCCATTGCACTCACAGATGTACACCAAGTTCAAAATGTCTTTCTGGAAGCAAGAACCACCAAAGCCCACACTGGCGTTTAAGAACTTTGCACCAATTCTTGTATCTTTTCCAACTGCATAAGAAACCTGGGTAACATTTGCACCTGTTGCCTCACAGAGAGCTGACATGGCGTTAACTGAAGAGATTCTTTGTGCCAAGAAGGCATTGGCAGCAAGTTTTGATAACTCTGCAGACCATAAATTGGTTGTGATTATGTTCTCTTCAGGAACCCAGTGAGCATACACATCCTTCAATGCTTTGATTGCTTTCTGGCCTCCTGGCGTTTCCCTGCCACCAATGAGGACCCTGTCGGGTTTGAAAAGATCTTGAATTGCAGTTCCCTCAGCAAGGAATTCTGGGTTTGACAGAATTTGGAAGTTAATTCCCTTGCTGTTATGTGTCAGAATTTTTTCAATGGCCTCGGCTGTTTTCACAGGGACAGTTGATTTCTCAACTACAATTTTGTCTGATTTTGACACATCAGCAATCATGCGAGCAGCGCTTTCCCAGTATGTGAGATCTGCAGCTTTACCAGCACCAAGACCGCGTGTCTTTGTTGGGGTATTGACTGAAACAAATACGATGTCAGCCTCGCATACATGCTTCTCTACATCAGTGCTGAAGAAGAGGTTTTTCCCTCTACACTGCTTCACAACCTCATCAAGACCTGGTTCATAAATAGGGAGTTGGTCGCTGTTCCAGGCTGTGATGCGAGGTACAGAAATATCAACCACTGCCACTTCGATATCAGGGCACTTGAGTGCTATGACAGCCATGGTGGGCCCACCAACATATCCAGCTCCAATGCAGCAGATCTTCACCATCTTCTCGTGTTCCTGTAAGACAGAATTCTAAATAAGAATCAAGTCACTTGGTAGGCAAAAAATCAACATAAAAGAGGTCCATGGATGCATCTATCATCAGTAAAGCTCGAAATTTACATTTTGCTAGTAAAGTGATTGAAAAGTAACTTTCAACTTTAGATATACACCCCTGTGACATTGATCTTAATGCTGTCCATAAAAGACAAAATTTTTATCCTCACACCATTACATGACTTCTAACCTCATGAAATTCTTTAATAGCCAACAATCAGAGACGCAAACAATCTAAGACATTGAGAAATGGTTTTCTAAAAGAAAAGGGTGACAAAAATGCCAACAGATCCATCCAGATTTGCATCCAAAATGATCAGCACAGACAATAATGACAAAAAATGATGTCCCCTTTTGTGTTAGGTTTGACGAGAATGCCAAAAATGTTGTTCGATTCATTCATTTGTTCAATTAAAGTGAAACGAACAAACACAAACAAGCCATGTTTGTGTTCATGTTCGTTTACAAGCCTACACATTTCCTAGAAACCAATCAAAGATCGAATCCTATAACAGACGCACCTTACTTGACACAACAGCTGCATATGAAAATTCGATAAGCAGAGGAAAAATTTTGGGTTTTATGTGATAAACCCTAACAGTCCAATAACAGCATTGCTAATTTCATCTAAAATTCCACCACTTAGATTGTTTTCAGGTAAATATTCAGATCTGCTCCAAATGTAAGCAACCATAAAAACTGTTCATTTCATCCAGTTTAAACCCAAAAAACTAAAAAATTCTAACTAAAATACGATGCAAATCCTAGATCACGTCAATCAAACACCACAAACAGCACAGATCTAAACAGAACACGTTCGATTCATAACCTACAGCCTACAATTCAGCTCACTAACAAACAAAAGCACCAAAAACCTTAAATCACCAAATGCCAACGGATCTGATATTCTGATCTACAAACACACCAATTGACTACACATCTGACGAATAAATCACTAAATGGATTCATATTAATCCCAATGAAGAACACTAGCAATCGAATAAACCCTGAGATCGAATCAAATTAACACATACATAATCACGAATCGTTAATTTTACCTTTTAGATCTGCGATCGGAGTGTGTGTACAATGCGACAGATCAGGTGTCTGTAGTATGAAACAAAGAAAGCGGAGACTTGTTTATATAGTCGTTTGAAAGTACACAATCCACCCCTGTGTTTTAAGAAATGGCATTTGAGTCCCTGTGATGTGACAGCTCAACGCGTTCACCTACACGCATTTGACAGATGGAGAAGGAGTGGTGAAGCTGTAAAAGGGTTTCTACTTTTTCAAATTGGTCCAGTGAAATTGGTTTTGAACGTTTTGTACCCATTAAGTTTTGTTATATGGCTTTTAGACCCAATAACTTTTATGGTAATAATATTATCATAATCAGAATATATTATTTGATTAAGATTTTTTTATACCTTTTTCTTTATGTATAATATCTTATGAAGTTTTATGGTAATAATATCTTGTGTTTTTGCATTCTAATTTCTTTTTCTGTTATCAATCTTTGCTACTGTAATTAAGTTTAATTGGTTTTCGTTATGATAGTAAATTTTATCACTATAGTTATAGTTTTTATCACCACGGTTATGTTGTCATGCCTCTTGTAGTTATTATGGACTTAGATCTATCATCGCCTTTTGTTACTATAGACTTTTTTTATTGTTTACTTTTTCATGGGTTATTCTTTCTTGTTTTTATTGAGATTATATGTTCTTTTTATTCCACCATATTCGTTACTTTTTTGATATAGGAATACCCGTTTCCCTTTGGATGCAAGTGTACTGGAGTATTAGATACAATATATTAGTTAAAATTTATTTACTGATTTTTTAGTAATATCTAATAAATTGGTGTCACTCTAGTATCAGATATCATATAATACGTACTCAATATCATATAACAGTGTTATATGCCCTTGATGGCTTCATTGCCCGCCCCCTAAGTGGTTGGTGGTAAGGCAATTGCCTTTAATGAAAAGTATCCGGGTTCAATCCCAAGTACATATATAATATAAGTGGTGTGGTTTAAAGGGTCCATGCGTTAGTCATTTAAAAAAATATACCCTTAATGTTATGTATCATGTATGTGGGCTCATTTGGGGACAAGGCCACTAAAGCTTTGTTAAGAAATGATTGATAGATTAATAAAGAAAATATTGATATAGTCGATTTAATTTACAATATTTTTATTTAACCATTACTTATATTTATATATCCGAGAAATAATTAATCGCTTATATTATATAGTATAGTCTCAAATTATTATTTCTTTTCTAAGATTTATATAATATTAATATAAGCTAACTTGAAAACCAAGATTTTGCAAAAAGCGGTCCAATAGGAACATAGCTGGAATGGAGTGAAATCTAAGTCTCAATTAATTCTCCAACCAATTATATATTTTATATTCATATGAATGTTACCAATTTAAAATTAAACAATAGGGAATTAAAAGTGCATATGATCGAAAACTGAAAACACAACACTAATTGAAACATGACATGAAATTGTGCCCACACAAACCTGAAGGCGACAACAATTGTAATGGTTGTCACAAACATGGCACCTATGACCTAAATTTTAATTTTATAAAAGTAAATATGTTTGAATGGGTCAAGATACGAATCACACAAGACTAAACTTGTTCACGAATATTTAAACTGATACAATATCATTTAGACTTAATTATCTAAACTTGTCAATTTTGTTTTAAGTTTATGTCATGTAAAAAATTTAGATTTTTTTTGTGACTGCATCAACCTCCTTTAGAAAAACTTAATCTGATCCAACATGTGTGGTGATGGATTCGATATAAGGCTGTAAACTAGCTAAGCCGATCCGAGGTATCTCGGGCTTAGCTCTTTTAAAAACCAAGCATAGCCGAACTGACTCATGTGTCTTAACGAGCTCAAATTGTGAGCTCTCACTAGCCGAGCCGGTTTGTTTAAACTTTAAACAAATATATTTTTATTACTTTTTACACACGCATATATAAAAAAATTGATTACTTTTATATTTGTTATTTTGTTAGTATTAACTCAATAAATAGACACATTTTCATTTAGGCAACAAGCAAAAACCCTATCAATATATCTTTCTGTTTAAACAATGATATAAGCTTAGTATTTCAAGAACTATAATCATGTTTTACATTTTTATACTTAGTTTTTTCAATAGAAATTGTCAAGATGATCATATGTCTATGTTATATTTAAATAATATGACATATTATATATATAATTTATAATTTAGACTTTAATTTAGACGAGCCGATGAGCGAGTTCACGAGCCTGCTAACGAGCGAAAAACGAGTTGAGCTGACATTGGCTTGGGCTCGGCTCATAACAAAAGAACCGATTTCAAGCGAGCTATTTTTATTCGAGCTTCAAATTAGCCACGGTTCGCGAGCTTTTTAAACAGCACCGATAACAATTGTTCAACTTCGAAATTTTGAGGGGTGATTTGTCATTATGGTTTTCCTCATGGGTGGTAGGTGATTGTTTTACAACTCTACGTGGGTGTCGGTGATGATGAAGTTGGCTTTGAGTGTATGGTAGGTGTAATGGAATATACTTGCATAAAACGTGATAATATTCTTGAACTTTTATTAAACCTTTTCGTTTTAAGTTTTAATAATATAACATTGGCTTTTAAGTGTTAATATATTATTTTTATCCACAAACATATGTAATATATTCATTTACATGGTTGGTCAAGAAATTTAAATTTTTTAAGAGTAAATTACGCTTTTCGTCCCTGTGATTTGGTGGTTATAACTATTTTCATCCAATAGTTTAAAAACGTCCGATTTAACCACTATGGTTTGAGATTTGTCACAATCAAGTCCAAACTGTTAACTCCATCCAACGTTATCGTTAAATATTTTAATAAAGACGATAATACCCTTGGATTAAAAGTGATACTCTTATACAAATACACACACATATGTATATATACACATATGTCATATCTCTATGTACTCTAACCACACTCCCACCATACCACCATCGCCACCATACCACCGCTGCCACCACAACACCACCAGAACACCAGACATCCGCCTGCTATGCATTTCCATCCACCATCCGCCTCCACCATCGGCCACATCCCCCTGCTATCGCCACCATCCACCTGCTACCGCCACCATACCCCTGCTACCGCCACCATCCCCCTGCTACCGCCACCATCCCCTTTCTACCGCCACCATCCACCTGCGACCGCCACCATCCCCCTGCCACCGCCACATCCACCTGCCACCGCCACCATCCCCCTGCTACCGCCACCATCCCCCTGCTACCGCCACCATCCCCCTGCTACCGCCACCATCCCCCTGCTACCGCCACCATCCGCCTCCACCACCAACTCCACCAAAATCGAACTGGATCTAAGAAGTCCACATTTAGATATGCTCCATCGACCCCACAATCGGATTAAACATCCCTATCTCGACCAGGGCTGTTAGATCGATGCCCTAATCAGACATTTTTGGTACATGAGAGGCTATAAATTCTGATTTTCAAGCTGCACGAGGAGGCGATTGAGTTGCGATTGAGCTTTGATTGGTTTTGTGGTGGTGCGATGGAGGCGATGGGGGTGTGGAAAGCTGTAAAATCGCGAAGACGGTTGCTAGAAGGTGGTCGGGAAGGTGGCGGTGGAGGCGGTAAAGGGAGGAGAGGAGGAGGGGGAGGGGTGGACGACTTTGTTGCTAGTGATGGACATTGTAGAAGGGTGGTGATGGTGGATGGTGGATGGTGGCGGTGGCAGGGTGATGGTGGCGGTGGCAGGGGGATGGTGGTGGTGGCAGGGGGATGGTGGTGGTGGCAAGGGGAAGGAGTGAAGAAGGCAAGGAGAGAGAGAGTGTGAGTGTGCATATATTTATATACATAATTTTTTTTATATTAAAGTAATCATATAAACCCAAGGGTATATTTGTCTTTTTACTTCTATTAACAGAAAAAATGGATGGACGTTAGTGGCATGGACTTGATTGTGACAAATCTCAAACCATAGTGGTTAAACCGGGCGTTTTTAAACTATTGGATGAAAATGGTTATAACCACCAAACCACAGGGACGAAAAACGTAATTTACTCTTTTTTTTAATGATTAAAACTGTTAACATATAATATTTTATTTTATATTTTTTTTACTGGTTAGAGCAAAGGATCGAAAATCCTTGTGTTAGTGGTTCGAATTCACTTTTAAGCGGGCCAAGGGTTTAAAGACGGGATTTTAAAATTCAAGTCGTAAACTCTCAAGAGATGGAATATATTTTAACACATAATAATACCACTGGTAGGTTACATGTAAATCGATATGCATTTACACATTTGAATCTTGGAGTTACTATATCAATTTTGTAACAAATTGTTTTTTTCATAAATAATTTATGGGCTCTTTTTATCATCCATTAAAGGACAATGAACGCTGGGACCTAATAAGACTACATCTAATCTTAAACTCGGTTCATTTTGACGTCTGCTTCTAAAGTTTGATCTCGGCTCGTATCTTATTTGTTAACTATCGAGTTGTTCATTTACATGCATATATTTAATTGAGATGGTTTCGTTATAAACGATCCGAGTCAAGCCGGCTTACACATCGATTTTGAGTGAGTTTTTTTTAGCTTCTTTCAAGCAGCATTTAAGGAAACGAGTTATTTAAACATCCGTAGACATAGTTTGAACAAGTAGGCAACATATATTATTGTGTAGCTGGCTAAATTAGGATATAAACTAAATTCTTATGATTATTGTTATTACGAAGTGGCGGCGAGTAAGTCAGTAAACTAACCAAAAACATTTATCTATCACAAACGATTGTATATGTATACACATATATAATTAAAAATAAATAAATAATAAATCAAGCCAAAATCAAGCTGACTCGAGTTTAAACGAGCCAAGACAAGCTGGCTCGACTTGTAAACAAACTACTTTCGAGCGAGCTTCAAACTATTTTAACAACCCTATTTGCAGCTTTTAGTGTTAGAGAAAAGATGAGGACGTTAAAGCTACACCTTAACAACCCTTCAAGCTTAAAACCAATGTTATCTTTTTATCATTTTCAATCGTTTCAGTTTCTATAACTATTAAATAAAGAATTTCAGTGTCATAAGCATTTGAATACACATTTTATCCTATTTTGTTTAGTTAAACTTTTCAAAGCTTTTAATTTGATTGGTTGAAAATAAAATTTAACTTAGATCAGCCCATTTATTGGTAAATGAGTCAAGATTATGTGCTTTAAAATCATAACCAACGAGAGTTTAACCGTTGAACAGAACTTGAATCAGAATTATTAGCATTATAAAATACAAATGATATTGCACCAGCATGTTTCTAATAGATAGGTTTTTAGATAGTATGTCTGATATCTAGTTGTGTGATGATAAACACGTTCCTTTAAAAATTAAAAATAGTGTCAAATGGCAGACTTGATGATAAGAAACAGCACATGTATTTATTCATTTTGAAAACAGTAAACGTAACTCGAGCACGACTTGCTTAACCATTAACATTGACTTGTAAACAAGTTACAAAAAATGAGTTTAAAAGGTCAAATTACCGGTCGGACAAGTCAAACCAAACACAACTTGTATATTAAACGAGCTACTGAGTTAGATATTACAACTCAAATACCTTATCAACAAACCACATGGAATCAGAATTTGTAGGTATACAGATGAACACAAGACAAATTTAGCTACAATGGGCATCAAAATCCATAATAAAACATATCAAACATACATCTTATTATATCTACTCTTCCTCCTCTGCATCTTTCTTCTTCTTTTTCTTCTTTTTTCTTTACACTTTTGCTTGCTTCTTCGAGTGTATGCAGTGGCGGAGCTTGAATCACACTATAAATGGGCGGGGACAAAAGTAAACTATTTTAGAGAGGGCAAACTCTCTATATATTAATAAATTTATACTATCGGGCCAAAATTTTACACCGCTGAGCTAAAAATTAACACTACCGATGAAAAAAGATGCGGGGTCGGGCCCCCTCCCCACCCTCAAAAAGCTTCGCCCATAGGGTGTGTGAATACAAGTGAGGAAATATGTGTCACAGGACACGTGATAAGTATGAGTGGTTAAGAGGTATTAATTATTTAAATTTAATTTTTTTTATTATTAAAAAACTATAAAGATAACATTTTAATGATCATTAAAAAGCTAGGAAACAACCACTTAGTTTTTTATGATTTTTTTGGTTATATTGATAGGAATACATAAAAGTTCTCTAATCTTAGTTTGTTTTATTAACTGGTTAGAGCATTCATAATTTACTAAAACTAGTATTAAGCCTCTCGCATTGCAGGGTGCATAAAATTATACCAAGTAGCACCAATGACACACCACCATCAGTGACCATCATCATCGAAAAAGCACAAGTTAAAAAAGAAATAAAAAACAAAAGAAATAAAACTGAAGGAAAGCCGATGTAAAAACGTTAAGCCACACAGGCGAAACGTATAAAAATGAAAAAAATAAAACTGAACAAAAAGTAGATGTAAAAACTTTGAACTACACAGACAAAACATAAAACATGTAAAACATAAAGTAAGTGATCTAAGACCTAAGCATTGTGACTGGGCCGTTAAACGGAGACAAAAACATCATAGTTGAACCATACACGTACGATGTGGCGTGTTAACTCGCAAAATATAGACCGAAATATAAAACAAAAACATTTGTAAATTTTGAAAAATATTGGGGACAAAAGTTGAAAGTAAAAAAGTGTTGTAGCTAAACTGTAAAATATACATAAGTATTGGATTAAAATAAAAAATTAAAGATTATAAAAAACAAAAATATGGATACAACCCACTAAGCACATGATATAACATTCTCAAGTACAAATAATTTGATAAGCATGAAGTACCACACCTCTATACACAAACTACTTGATAATTAGTATTATATATAATTATTAAAATATTAAAATGAGTAAATTACGCTTTTCGTCCCTGTGGTTTGGTGGTTATAACCATTTTCATCCAATAGTTTAAAAACGCCCGATTTAACCACTATGGTTTAAGATTTGTCACAATTAAGTCCAAACCGTTAACTCCATCCAATTTCTCCGTTAATTTTTTAGAGAAAGACCAAAATACCCTTGGACTAAAACTGTTACTGTAATACACATATATATATATATATATATATCACTCTTCTTTCTCAGATTCAACCCTCGAACTGTAACTTGAAAAAGCATATGGGATTTGGGGGTGGGATCATCTTCTTTGGAGAAAAAACTTGAAAAATAATAAGAATCATTGGATTGAGAAGAAGAAGATGCATTCTGCTTGTAACTACATGAGGTGTACTCTTCTTTCACGCTACATGTATACACGTCATCATCTGAAGTATACACGTCATCATCTGAAGTCTTGATGGTGTACTCTCTCCCACTTTCACCAGGTGCAAAATTGGTAATATTTGGGAATGATGACAACGGTGGAAGCTCTTGTTTCGATTGCGTTAACGGGTTTACGATAGAAATCGAAGGGGTTTCATCAAGAATCACAAGCCACACCCCATTCTGGAATCTGGTGTGGGCAGCACGAGAATCTTCTTCCCATCTTTTTCCCTATACAATTTCCCACACCTCCTCCCCACTTCCCCACCTCTAGGGTTTCAGTTCCACCCTCTGCAATTCCATCTCAACGTTAAATCACCATCACCACTACACCAATGGCGGATGAACCATCGGTCCCCTCAACGCCTCAGCATCCACCACCATCATCACCATCCACCTCCAACGCCTCAGCATCCACCGCCATCATCACCATCCACCTCCAACGCCGCGCCTCTGGGCCACAACGTCATCCCCATCGTCAACAAGCTCCAGGACATCTTCGCTCAGCTCGGAAGCTCTTCTACCATCGAACTCCCTCAGGTCGCCGTTGTTGGGAGCCAGAGCAGCGGTAAGTCCAGCGTCCTCGAAGCCCTCGTCGGCCGTGACTTCTTGCCCAGGGGATCTGACATCTGCACTCGCCGACCGCTTGTGCTGCAGCTGCTTCAGACGAAGCGGTGGCAGGGTGATGGTGGCGGTGGCAGAGGGATGGTGGCGGTGGCAGGGGGATGGTGGCGGTGGTAGGGGGATGGTGGTGGTGGCAAGGGCAAGGAGAGAGAGTGTGAGTGTGTGTGAGTGTGTATATATTTATATACATAAATTTTTTTATTAAAGGTAAGGGTATATTTGTTTTTACTTCTATTTAACAGAAAAAATGGATGGACGTTAGTGGTATGGACTTGATTGTGACAAATCTCAAACCATAGTGGTTAAACCGGGCGTTTTTAAACTATTGGATGAAAATGGTTATAACCGCCAAACCACAGGGACGAAAAGCGTAATTTACTCTATTAAAATTATGAAATAGGTTCAAATACAAAGTGTATTTTTGCTACAAAGTGTGAGAAATTCAATGAGTAAAAAAAGTCACAAAAAGATTTAAAAAAGTAGTTCTGGGCTTTTGTTTCCTTACCCGTTCTCACTAAGAAAAAAATAAACGAAAAATTAAAAAAATAAAAAAATTAATGTTTTTAATTGTGTCATTTATGAAAAACACAATGATTTCATTATGTCATTATGAAAGACACAATATCGTCATTGTGTCATTATGAAAGACACGATGAAATTTTTTTTATTTTTTTCTGAAAGAGAACAATGAGAGAAACAGAGACTCCGAATTTCTTTTTTAAAATTTGATTTAGATTACAAACAAACAAACAAACATACCCAGTAAATCCCACTCAAGAGCAGAGTCTGGGAGGGGTAGGTGGTGGCGAGTCTTTCCTCTATCTTGGGAGATACAGAGACCGCTTCCGAAGAGACCCCCGACTCAATAACGAAATCAATAACAATAGCAATAGCAATCATAATAAACGGCATACAATAGACAGGTATAAAACACATAAATGTTTAAAAGGGCGTACATCAAATAAGCGGCAAGAATCGCGTATGAGGGGTCCCGCCACAAGTGTAAGTCTAGCAAAAATACACTTTGTAGAATAAGCTCATCCTAAAATTATTTCTTATTTTCCAAAATCATTCGACACCGCCTCATATTTGTCCTATTTTTATTAACTTTTATTTTATTCATTTTTTAATATTTTCAGATTTTTCTTTCACTTACAAAAACAAAAAAAAAATTCGATTATAGGGATGAATGATGACTCTCATATATGAACCATTGTAGTTTACTTTAAGGGAGCGTTTAGTTAGAAGGAATGGAATGAAATGGAATGGAATGGGGAAACTAGTATAATTTTTAAGTAAAATTATGTTTGAGTGGGTAATGAAATGTAAAACCCAAGGGAATATTTCAGGATCGATTTGTAGAAACGTGAAGCCAAGAGGGCAGAGGCTACTGGCTAGAAGAAGGGTTGAGCTTCAAGTCGATTGTGGTCTTGTGGATCGATTTGAATGGGTCAATGAGGTTAGTTTTCTGATTTTATTAAGTGATTTACTGATTTATTGAATATTGATTTGTAATTTTTGAATTGATTAATTGTTTTTTATCTAAATTGTTTAATTGTTTTTTTGTTTTTTGATTAGTTTTATAGTTTATTACTTTATTTGATTATCACATTGCTTGAATATTATTAGCTTGATTATTTCATCAGTTTATTAACATTTCTTGAATTTATAACAAATTAACAATGTCAAACCGAATCCGTAAGTTTGAATGTGGTGCGTCAAAAAGGGATAAAAAGACTAAACGAGAAACTTTAAATGAATCACTAAAAGAATCAATGTTAAAATTCGTAACCACCACAACGTCTAATAATTGTGAAAAGCTTGATGAAAACCTTAATGAACCTACGAATAATGATAAAAACTTTGAAAATCTTGATGAAGTCCTTGATGAAAACCTTGATAAACCTACAAATAATGATGAAAACTTTAAAAACATTGATAAACCTACAAATAATGATGAAAACTTTGATAAACCTACAAAATTGATGAAGTCCTTGTCTTATTGAGGGCCTCATATTTTTTGTTCGCTTTGGGCCTCCAAAAAACTTAAGCCGGCACTGACGGGATTTATAATAGAAATTATATAATTTCTATTACACAATTAATATCTATTATACAATCCCGTGTAATACACAGGTCTATAACCTAGTACTTAATAAAATGAGACGCATTTATTATTTTCAACATCACCACCAACGAGTTCTAACAATTCTGAATCCACCAGGGTTTAGTTTCTTGCGAAAGTTGTTGTCATCACAGTCGAACCTGAAGACAAACAACTTCCAATAGACAATATGTGCATCTGATAGTGCCAAGCAGGCTAACAAGATTCCAATAGACAGGAATGCAGTATTATCATTGTTCATTCCCGATCCTCTGACAAATCCCGTTGTAAATGAAAATATAGTTTCAGATTTGCGAGATCCAAATAGACGGGAATGCAATATCATCGATGTTCATTCCAATAGACGGGAATGACGTCCTATTGGTTATTTATGTGGGTAACACTGTTTTGTTGAACTTGCTGAAAAATAGTGATAGAGACCACAAGGTGGAAATCTTGATTGCAATTAGCATAAAGAGATTTCCACAAAGGAAATCTCACGACTTAATGGAATAGTTTTCATTTTGAATTTTGATCATAATTTGTAATATATTCCTTTTGGAGTATTGTTCAAGATTTATCGTTATCAGTCAACTTTTAAAAGAATATGTAGAACTAGCTATAGTAACCCGTGTGTTACACGGGTTGAATAAATAAAAAATTAATATAACAAAATTTATTAATTATAAAATAATATTTTAAGATATGATATTACTGAAATTATGTATTAGAAATAACTGTAAGTTGTAAAATAGTGATATCAACTTTTTAAAACTTTATTTTTTTCAAAAAAAATAAACGTTTTGTTCTAAAACAAACCGTATAAAATTGTCATTTTTAAAAATTTTCTTATTATAACTCTTAAATTTAATTGTTTTTTGTTTTAAAAAAGTAACTTTTTAAAAATACCAATTTTAAATATTTCGTATTTTTAAAAAAAGTCTTATGCTTTAAATAAATTTATTATTTTATAAAAAAATTATTTATTTAGAAATAACATTAATAAATAGATCTTTATTAATTTATTTAATAAAAAAGTGTTAAATAGTATTATTAGTAATTAAGGTAATTATTTAATAGTAGAGAGAGGCGGGAAAATTTTGGCCAGAGTAATTGTGGTGTTGACACGTGTCATCCCATATACCTTTTTATTAGAGTAGGAAAGATTTATATTTCCAGATAGAAGGTTGATGTATTAATTTCACTATTTAATATTATATCATCTTTGTTGCGATGGGTATGAGAAGAGAGAAACAGAGAAGAAGATACTCAACAAACATACACATGCTTCTCATTATTGAACATCAATCGGTATATAACGAACCTAACAATTGACTGTTAAGTCGTTATAATCCGTTACAAGTATTACCAAGCAGTCCAAGACTTTACAACAATTACACTTTACACCCTCTAACTAATGTAATACTAACATGAGTGCAACAAATCTTCCCCCTCAAAAGAATTCTTGTCCTCAAGAATTAAAAGAAGGAAAGCGAAGAAGAAAGGAATCAAGAAATTCCCAAGTGGCATCCGTGATAGGCAGACCGTCCCAATGCACCAAAACCTGAGTAACCAACAATCCCCCACGGCGCCCCAAACGACGATCAAGATAGCTCGAGGTCGAAACATAAAACGGGGACCACTAGGCAATGGCTAGGAAGGACGATGATTACCCGAGCAGCCTTTAATAAAGAGACATGAAACACGGGGTGGAGCTGAGAATCCTCAGGTAAATCCAATTTATATGCCACTGCACCGACCTTAGCAATGATCAAAAAGGGACCATAATAGCGTGGACTCAATTTGGAGTAATGCTGCATGCGAAGAGAAGACTGCACATATGGCCGTAACTTGAGATAAACCCAATCACCCAACTGAAAGTGACGTTCAGTTCGGTGAAGAGCAGTCATCTGCATCATTCGATTTCGAGCATGTTCCAGGGCAGCCTTGAGACCTTTAATCATAGCTTCTCTATCACGATGAACATGTTCCACAGCATCCACTGAAGTGTCACCTGGAATGTAAGGAATATGCAAAGGAGGTGGGTACCCATAGAGTGCTTCAAATGGTGACATCTTAATCGAGGAATGATAGGTGGTGTTATACCACCACTCAGCTAAGGGTAACCACTGTAGCCATGTAGTAGGTACATCCATGGTCATGCAACGCAGGTAAGACTCAAGACATCTATTTAATACCTTTGTCTGGCCATCACTTTGAGGATGGTAGGCAGTAGATAAAGCCAACTGAACACCTTGCAATCACATAAATTCCTTCCAAAAGTGACTAAGAAAGATAGGGTCTCGGTCGGACACAATGGTGACTGGATTGCCATGCAACTTAAACACATTATCCAAGAAAACTTGAGCAACTTGGGCAGCTGTGTAAGGATGACAAAGAGGTAAGAAATGACCATATTTAGTAAGTCTATCAACCACCACTAATACAGTGTCTTTACCCTTACTCCGAGGTAACCCACTTATGAAATCCATAGTAATATCAGTGAAGATATGTTGTGGAGTTGGCAAAGGTTGTAAGAGACCTGGTGTAGCTACCACTTCATACTTAGCTCGTTGGCATACATCACAATCACTGATGAAAGACCGAAGACTTATAGAGCAGCCATGCCAATAATAGGAAGCCTTAAGCCTTTTAAAGAGGGCAAATAACCTGAATGTCCACCTATGGGTGAGGAATGGACCAAACTCATGATATCAGTACGCAACTGAGAATCATGACCCACCAACAAACGACCCTTTCTCCTCAATAACTGGCCATTCCAACTGTAGTGAGGGAGAGAAATGCCTTGCTGTAATTTCTCAATGATGGTAGCCAAATGTTGATCCTGCTGCCAAGAGTTTTGTATTCTCTTTAGTAACAAAAGGTCACACGAAGTAGAATGCATGGTAAACAAGGCAAGGCCCGGCACTCGAGATAAACCATCGGCTACCTTATTGTCAACCCCACGTTTATAAGTAATATCATAGGAATAACCCATCAACTTGGCCAGCCATGTTTGTTGAAGAGGTGTATTAACCTTTTGAGTTAACAAGTACTTAAGACTCTTTTGATCCTTATGAATCTCAAACTTCCGAGGGATCAAACAATGATGCCATTGCTTGACAGCTAGCAATATCGCAAGGAGCTCTTTCTCATATACAGAATAAGCTTGTTGTTTAGTGGTTAATGCCTTACTTATGAAGGCAATAGGATGATGATCTTGCATAAGAACTGCTCCCAACCCTTTAGATGAGGCATCTGTCTCCACCACAAACAACTTGTTGAAATCAGGAAGTGCTAAAACAGGAGCAGAAATCAATGCTGCTTTAAGTGCATCAAAAGCTTGCTGAGATTCCATAGACCATTCAAAAGAATCCTTCTTTAGAAGATTAGTTAGGGGTCGAGCAATCATGCCAAAAGATCGGATAAACCTCCGATAATATCCAGCTAGGCCCAAGAATCCTCGTAGTTGCTTAACAGTAGAAGGAGATGGCCATTGTTGAATAGCAGCAACTTTAGTAGGATCAGTAGAAACCCCACTAGCCGAAATGATATGCCCCAAGTACTCTACTTGTGATCCAGCAAAAGAACACTTAGATTTTTTAGCCACTAATTGATGCTGCCTTAGTAAAGAGAGTACCTTTTGCAAATCAATAAGGTGTTGATCCATAGAAGAGCTATAGACCAAAATGTCATCAAAGAAGACTAATGTGCATTTGCGCATTAAGTCCTTGAAGACTGAATTCATCAAAGATTGAAAAGTGGTCGGGGCATTTGTGAGCCCAAAAGGCATGACAACAAATTCAAACAAGCCTTGGTGTGTTCTAAAAGCAGTCTTGTGGACATCAGGAGCATGCATACGCACTTGATGATAGCCTGCTCTCAAGTCTAACTTTGAAAAAACCGTAGCACCACCTAATTCATCAAGCAATTCCTCAATTAAAGGAATTGGAAATCTATTCTTAACAGTGGCATCATTCAGTTTTCTATAGTCCACACAAAATCTCCAACTACCATCTTTCTTTCGAACCAACACCACTGGAGAAGCAAAAGCACTTTGACTGCTGCGAACAACTCCAGAATCCAACAGTTCTTGAGTGAGTTGCTCTAAAATATCCTTCTGAGCAGCTGGATATCGATATGTTCTCTGATTGATAGTAATTGATTCATCCTTTAATGTAATCCTATGATCACATGTTCGAGTGGGTGGCAAAGTAGTTGGTGCTTGAAAAACATCTTCATAAGCACGTAACAATGAGTCTAATGAAGAATTAGCAGAACTCTTAGAAATTGTTGCCTCATGTTGGAAAGTAGAATGGCCCATTGATTGCAAGCTGAATAGATGAGCATTAGCCAAAGAATTGGAATGTTCTAGCAGATGAAACATCTTCTCACTGCTACATAAAGTGGGTAGATTGTTAACTGTGCCCTTCAAAGTGAATTCTTGACCCCCTACCTTAAATTGCATTGTGAGAGCTTTGAAGTTCCACACAATGTTATTCAAGGTTTGTAACCATTGTACACCCAATACCATGTCATAGTTACTGAGAGGTATTAGCAAAACATCCGTAGTGAACCAATTACCTTGCATTAGCCAACGAAACTCCTTACACAATTTGCCACAAATCAACTTATTACCATCAGCTATTGTAATTGGCATAGGATCAACCTTAGTAACTGGACATTGCATCTTGGTAGCAAGATGAATGTCTAAAAAATTATGAGTTGAACCCGAGTCAATGAGTATATGAAGTGGCTTAGTACCAATTGACCCAGTCGCTCGCATTGTAGAATAAGAAGCTACTCCGGTGAATGCATTCAAGGAAATCTGAGGGTGACATGATGTGTCATCACTAACATCCAATTGATCCATTGGAAGTAGTTCGTCAGCATCAATAGCCTCCATCACATCAATGGAGAAGAGTTGCTTCCCCTTACATTTATGGCCAGGTGTAAACTTCTCAGAATACCCAAAACATTCACCCTTCATTCGTTTTTCTTCAATTTCTTTAGGTGATAACCGACGAATAGGTCTGGCTTTTATAGGAGGGTTTGGTAACAAGGGTAAGTTGGATCCACTGCTAGAAGGAAAATTCTTTGTAATTGAATCTCCTCCTTTCGAAAAGACTGATGAATATTAAGGCTTATTAAACTTGTTCCAATTATTCGATTGCACCTTAGACATTGCTTCATCTTGAATTCTGGCCAGCATATAAGCTTCAGGTAATGATTTTGGCCGTAATAGGCGTAATAGATAGCCTATCTCAGGCTTAACCGCTCGTACGATCAGGCTAATAGCATATTCATCGCAAATTGAAACCTTAGTCAAGGCTAAATCAAAAGCTTGACAGAGCTCTTGTAATGTACCTGTTTGTCGTAAGGCAGCCAAAGCCCCCATCGCATCTTGACCAAGAACTAGAGCAAATCTAGCTGAGATGAAGTTCTTGTATTCAGACCATAACATACCTGCAATCGAACCTGCTCGAGATTGGACAAACGACTGATGCCACAACAAAGCCATGTCTTCCAAATGAATGATGACATATCTGACCTTCGATTGCTCAGGTGTTTCATCTACTGCGAAGAAATGTTCGACCTTACATAACCATCCTTCAACGTTTTCACCATTGAACTTTGGAAATTCGATCTTAGTGAGCCGATTATTACTTCGATTGTTGTTGCTATCAACATTGCCTGAATGGCTATCATTACCATTACTCGTACTGCCATGATTATTGCCTATCGCCTGTAAATTCTTAAGAATTTCAGCCATCTGGAGCTTAATGGACTCCATATCGCTCGAATTCTTCGTTGCCGCAGCTTTAATTGCCTCCAATTCCGAAAGGTTCCGACCAGTTGCCGTTTCCAATCGAATCAGAGATGCCTCATGATCTTGTACTCGTTGTTCCAGCGTTTGATTACGAGTCGTCATCGTTACAATCGAAAAAGAAAACTTGTTTCGATGAATTTTCGATCAGGAGTCTCCGATGGGATCGAAGAGCTCTGATACCAATGTTGCGATGGGTATGAGAAGAGAGAAACAGAGAAGAAGATACTCAACAAACATACACATGCTTCTCATTATTGAACATCAATCGGTATATAACGAACCTAACAATTGACCGTTAAGTCGTTATAATCCGTTACAAGTATTACCAAGCAGTCCAAGACTTTACAACAATTACACTTTACACCCTCTAACTAATGTAATACTAACATGAGTGCAACATAAACATGTTCTCCTTTTTGTGCTTTCATGTGCTTAACAACATAACTTTTAATCTACACCTTTCATAAATCATCTATACATACGTCTTGCTAACCTCTCATTAACACAAGACATCAATTTTAATATACTCTTATTAACCAACAATAAATGCGTCTTGTCTTGCAGGACTAAAACCCTTAACCTATTGACTACAGAAGAGACATAAGCTCTAGGACGTCAACTTCTTATCTACTCCTATTAACCACCTATACGTGCATTTTACCTATACGTACATTTTACAGGACTCAAACCCTTAGCTCTAAATAACACCTTTAACACCATGATATTCTTTACCAACACATTCAAGCTCACATGGCAAAGAACAGTTCTTTGTGTTATCTTGTCAGCAAATCTTTCTTTCACATGTTTACATTATTACACAGTGGCATAAACCAAAGCATGTGACTTACAGAAAACAAAAAAAACAAGATTTACAAGATCAAGAATCTTTCTGGAAGCAAATTTCTTGAAAACACTGCCGAAATGTGTTAATATGCACAACCACCATTACATAGTTTAGCCACAGTTGATTGAGTTAGACAAGCATTAGGACTAGGATGAAACGTACATAAGGTTAGAGACGAGAGTGTATCGCGCTAGATATCATAGAAAAAGGCAGTCTTGCTCTTCTGGCACCGCCTTTGGCATCGGGATAGCTTTAACATATCTTTGAGGATATAGTTTTCGTACAGTCGATGATTGTGTGTCACTTGTAACCATTGGCCTTCTACCATGAAACTTGGCGAGACGATTGACAAATGAAAATTTCTCCAAATCTTGAAAATCCAAGATTACTTCACGAATAGGCGACCCTCCTTTCTCCAACCTTCATCGCCATTTTAATATCAGTTAATTAAACCGACGCACGCGCACACATGTTATACTAAAAAGAATAGAATTCCTAGAAAGCGTCAAAAGTCACCAGGATGTGATAAAAGTTTATCTTTACCTCGAAACATCGTCTTCCAGCCTCTTTGATCTGCCAATGAATCCTTCTATAACCTCTAAAGCATCGTGCTCACTTCTGCTTTTAGAAGTCATGTTCTTTCCTGCTGGTCTGCGTGAATTTCCAAAGGAAAAAAACAAAGTAACATAAACAAATTTACAAGTTAAAAATGATTATGATAGTTCTTACAAGCATAAACTACGTGCATCAAGTGCTAATTTAGTAGCATAATAGGCAACAATATCACAATGTGTAACAGCATCTTCTGTGAGAACAATGGCTGGTGGAGGTTGAAATAACAGCTGCATAAGCTGTGTGGTTAAACTAAGTCTTCTTTTTCGGTTAATTATCCAACATGAGTCCGCTGTTTCTTCATCCAATGGTTGCAACTGCTGTTAGACAAAAACTGTTTAGTACAAGATGTCGATTATATAATTCATATGACCGATAAAGAACACACCTTTTCAGGTAGTCGGGCCACAGAATGCGCCCACGCAAGTTCAGCAGAGCTGCAAAACATAAACAATATCAAAAGTTAGGTGCATTTAAGAATCATTTTAACTGTTAAATCTATGGAATATGATAAGCTATACACCTGACATCATGAAGGCTTGAAGATCCTTCTGTCACTCCTTTATAATTTGGTAGACACCTAAAAGTAGAGGCTTTTCTTTTCTTTGAATTTAAAGAACACGTATTTTGGTTACTCGGGTCTAACTGCTGCAAATGAACCGAAGACGGGTTCCTAATCCTGGTATTTGCTGCACATGAGGTACTGGGAAGCGCACAAGATCCTGTAACAGGATTATGCTGCACAGGTGCATCCAACCGTGTGTTTGTCGGACATGTTGACCGTATTTGATCGTCTTCTTTTTTAACTGAAACTACATGGGATGATATATGATTCAGATCTGGAAGCTGACTCTTTTCAGTTATGGGACTTTGAGATGATTTACTGCAATGATCCTGCACATATATGCATAAACATGAGATTTGAGCCTTAAAGATCCTATCGATTTGGTATGTATGCTCACCATTTGTTGAGATATCCGCAACGGGTTCGAATGATTCACTGTTTCTACAAGATTAGCAGAATGGTTTTCATCACTATTAGAAGCTTCTGCAACTGCAGGCTGCATAAGAACACTCCTACTCCCACTTTGAACCGAACGAAAACCGCTAAAATTCTCTGTTTTCGCAAACATGTTCTTAACACCAACTGTCCCCAAACTCTTATCACCATCCTTATTACACAAATTAAGATCAACACTGCCACTGAATTGATTACCAACAAAGGGTTTACCAAAGATCCCTGCTTGTTGACTTCTGTTCTTGGTCAACAAACCAGCAGATTCATGAGAATCTGCCAATCGATTCGAAAACCCCTTAACCCAATTCATGTCACCAAACACAAACATTTGAGACGGATCACGGACACGAATACCATAGTTCATAACTCCAATTTGAGCCCTAGATGACTGTTTATCACAAGTTAAAGATAGCTTATTTAAGGCATTTTCTCCTCTAGAATCATCTAACTTTGGGATTTCTTGCATCTGCTTGAACATAATTTCTCCCCCAAACACTCTAATCAACCAAAACCCTTTATCCCAAATCAGATTTGAACCCTAATTACCAACAAACAAGTTCATATTAAAGAACACAAATTGGCGCAATTTAAACCCTGTTTAACCCCTGCATGAAGACAAATTTCAAGATTTTCCCATCAAAGATAATTTACACCTGAATTAAAGCTACAAATTAACAAATTATTCACAAGGGTCACTTAAAGATTGTATAAATTTCTTACTTCTGCAAGTCTTCTTTCTTATGAAGATCAAGATCAACAATCTTTCTGCAACTGCAAAACAGAGGAAGCTAAATGCACCTTCACTGTTCATCTACTCTGTTCTCTCATCACACACACCTGTATGTATATATATGTGTGCATATTACTTTCTGTCACTAAGTTTAACAGGGTATCTTTTAGTATAAAACAAGGAGTGAGAAAGACGGAGTCTTTTTTACAGAGGACTGATATAAACATGTGAGAGATGATGGTTCAGGTTCTGTTTCAGAGCCTGAAGGTTTGAGGCTCGGTGACCGGTGGTGTTGGTGGATTGTAGCCGTTGATGAAGATATTGTGTGAAATCGACGGTTCATGTTGAAGAGAGGGTGTTGGTCTTCAATTATGGAAGATGATGGTACGATCGATGTGAATTCTCAAAAGCTACTTGATTTTTGAGACACAAATAGTGTGTTCTAATGAGACACAAATATTGTTAGCTACTTAGCTTCAAGCGAGTCAGTGTTTTATCTAAATAGGATAAGGGTTTATTAATACTGAGTTTTTGGATGGTTAGTTTTTTAAGGATTGTTTTAAATAGACATCTCATTATTTTAAATCATCACCTCAAAATTTCTATACGGGTGTATAGCCCCATACGCGTCGTATAGGGGGTCTAGCCCTATATGGGGCGTATAACCCTCTGACAGTCCCCTGAATTTTTCCTCGTAGTCAGTGTCGAAATTAGCTATACGCGTCGTATAGCCCTATATGTGTCGTATAGGGGGGGTCGTATAGGGCTATATGGGGCGTATAGTGTCACACCCCAACCGATGGCGGAAACATCGGAGCGCGAGAAGTGATAGATTGTTCAAAGACATCATAGGACTAAAATGACAATAAATTAAGATTAAATTTCATTTTCATTAATCAACGTAACATTACAGTGTTTCAAATAAACATACAATAATTTGGAGAAATGTCTAAAACAAACATAACAAAATGATAGATTTGGTGTGTTTCTAGGTCCCCTAATTGAATTTCATGATAAAGCTTCAAGCATTTCCTGCAACATGTATAAAATATTGGTCAACATATGAATATGTTGGTGAGCATACAAATTTGTATACATAGCATAATAGTGAATAAATTTCAATTCAACATGAGTAAAGTATACTAAAGTTTGTACATTGCTAGCATGCAAAGCCATAATCAAACCAAAGTGTCCACTAGCGTAATCTTAGCATCAAAAGTGAGCAAGACCGTAAAGATTGATAACTTAACATAAACCCATCATAATAGGGCGGATGTGCTAGTCCTATAGCGCTATACATGTTAAGGGAGGTTTAGATTGCTTGCAAGATAATGTATTCTAGAATGTATTCACAAATAGTATAACAAGTAAGCATGTTCGTATGAATTGAGTTTTAGAATAAGTTTGATTGAATGTATGCTTGAGTGTATTTGATAAATGATACATGTTACAACCCAAATAGTGTTAAAATAAAAGGGGTGAAGTATGACTCACGGTTTCGATAGGAAAAGTTCCGAGTCGTGAGTAGATGGATTTGGGAGGATTAGACACCGGTTAACCTAACAAGGAAAACGGGTTTGTCTTAGATTCGGATTTGAGTACTTGTACGTATGTATATAGAATCATAGAAGTCATGTATCGCCAATGGCGGACCAAAACACAATTCACCAACTAGTGTTGGAGATTCGGATGGTAAAGTTAGTACGTTAGTGTACCCTCCTCGAAGGAGGTCATGAGATACGAAGGTAGGGTAATAATCCACAAACCTTTGTAAATACTTACATAATAGTTTAAATGTTTAAAGTATAGATATACTACATATAATATCTCAAGTAATCCGGGTGAGTTATGGTGGGAAAGCCCTACTTGAAGAACCAAAGTTCTTCAAGATTGCCATTTGAACCTTAACATAAGCTTTTCAACATGGTAAAGTTGAATACTTAGTTTGGTTTATCACACTTGTTGTTATGTTAGATTACTTGAGTAATAAAAAGATATAAAGTTAAGTTCAAAACTCATTCATTTCTGGATTTTTACCTTAACTCAAGTCATCCAACAATGAGGTTTGTTGGAGACAAGGTTTGGTTCAAGGAAAATCCAAGTTTGAACAAGGTAAACCCAAGAGCAACAATTTCATAAAGTTTAGCCACTTGGGAACCCATTTTAGGTGCCTCCCCCTTAGTGTTTACCATTGTAAACCTAGAGGATAGTCCATGGGTTTGTTCCAAGTGGTTTAGTATGTTTTAAAATAAGATTAAAGCTTGTTAAAAGATTAAAAACATCAAGGACAAAAACAAAATAAAAATTCAGCCTTGTAAAACTAGCTTTTGGACCTCATTATAGATGGCTTCCACTCAATGTTGCCAAGGCAAAGTCATTGGGGATAGTCCTAGAGGTGTATCCATGAAGCTAGATGCAAGCTTTAAGTATTAGAAGCAAGAAAAATGGGTTAGAATGGTGTTCTAACCTTGAAGGTTTTGTGTAGAATTTTTGTGAAGAAGAAGAGAACTTTGAGAGAATTTGAGAGTGTTTTGGTGGGATGTGAAGTGTAAAAGTGTTTTGTGGGGGTGGAGGCTAGTTTATAAAGGGAAGGAGTTGGGTTTAATGGGCTTTAATTAGGTTAAAAAAAAGGGAAAATGGGCTTAAACCCGAGTGGGTTTCGGTTTGACTAGTCAACAAAACCATCAAACTTGTTTTCGCGATTCCCGCTTCGTTATAACTCCGTTTCGTACGCGGTTTTTTTCTACATTCACCATTTTCAGAGTAATTTCATATGGATAAAAGTAATTTAACATTCATGGTACTAATAATTGGGTTTGGTGCATTGATCTTGATACGGTTCGAGAGTTACGATCACCAACTTGTGTTTGTGTTGAGTTTGGACCATTGGACTTGGTTTTGGGCTTTTCTTTTGGGTTATTTTACGTGTTTTAAGAACCTTAATTATGTTTTAAAGATTTGGGCTTGTTTACAAGTTAGTTGGGTTCGCTCATGAACACCCGGTTACGTATGATTCCGATTGGTTTTATATTTGCAGCGTGTCGTAAGTATATTTGAATGCATATAACGTTTCTTTTAAGCATGTGTAACATATAAGTATATAGAATAACTTTTAATAATACTTCCATTGATCAAGACTCAAGATTACAAGGGTATGAATTGATGAATTATAAGGTACAAGGACTAAAAATGAAACAACAAAAAGTACGGGCGTTACAGTCTCCCCTACTTTAGAAAATTTCGTCCCGAAATTTCACTAAGAAGTAGATTCTGAATAAAAAAGGTGCGGGTACTTGGCTTTCATTTGGTCTTCCCGTTCCCAAGTAAATTCAGCACCACGCTTTGCTTCCCAACGTACTTTGACTATAGGAATACGACTACGCTTGAGTTGTTTGATTTCACGGTCCATGATTTCTACGGGTTTCTCAACGAAGTGCATGGTCTCATCAATACGAATCTCATCAATTGGGACATGAAGACTTTCATCAGCTAGACATCTTTTAAGATTTGAGACATGAAATGTTGGATGGATATTGTTAAGCTCTTGCGGTAGGTCAAGTCGATAAGCCACTTTACCCACTCTTTCAAGGATTTTGAAAGGACCTACGTATCGGGGTGTAAGCTTTCCTTTCTTACCAAAACGCACTACTCCCTTCCAAGGAGATACTTTAAGGAGTACAAGATCACCGACTTCAAATTCCATGGGTTTACGTTTTTTGTTTGCATAATCCTTCTGACGGTGTCTTGCTTTGATCATGTTATCCCGGATTTGCAAGACCTTATCCGTCGTCTCTTGAATGAGTTCGGGTCCAGTGATTTGTGCCTCACCAATCTCATGCCAACAAATGGGTGATCGACACTTTCGTCCATAAAGAGCTTCAAATGGTGCCATTTTGATACTCGAGTGATAACTGTTATTGTACGAAAATTCGGCCAATGGCAAATGTACATCCCAATTTCCACCAAAATCAATGACACACGATCGAAGCATATCTTCAAGGGTTTGGATAGTACGTTCGGATTGACCATCCGTTTGAGGATGAAAAGCCGTACTAAGATTGAGTTGAGTTCCTAAAGCCGATTGAAAAGATCGCCATAGGCGGGAAGTGAAACGACCATCTCGGTCGGAAATGATGTCTAGAGGAATACCATGACGGCTGACGATTTCTGCAGTATAGATACGAGCTAGTTTCTCAACAGAGTAATCTTCACGAATTGGGAGAAAGTGCGCAGCTTTGGTCAATCGGTCAATGATCACCCAAATACTATCATGCCCGGAAGATGTTCGTGGGAGTTTGGTGATGAAATCCATGGCAATACTTTCCCATTTCCACACCGGAATTTCTGGTTGTTCAAGTAATCCAGAAGGACGTTGATGTTCGGCTTTAACTTTTGAACAAGTGAGACACTTAGCCACAAAGAGAGCAATATCCTTCTTCATACCCGGCCACCAATAAGTACGACGAAGATCTTGATACATCTTGTCCGCACCGGGATGAATGGAATATCGTGACTTATGTGCTTCATTCATTACAAGAGTACGAAGGTTGTCACGGCTTGGAATCCAAATACGATTGAGGTAATAGAGAATTCCATTAGATTTAGATTCAAGTTGGTCTTCAACACCACATTGCATCTCGTTGTACAAATTGTTTTCAACGACCGATGAGTGTTGGGCTTCACGAATACGAGTTTGAATGTCGTTTTGGATTTGAAAACAATGAGGACGATTGGTTACACAAATGCTTTGAGCATTGACATGACTCTTTCGGCTAAGAGCATCGGCCACGACATTTGCTTTTCCAGGGTGGTAACGAATTTCACAATCATAGTCGTTCAACAATTCAACCCATCGTCGTTGACGCATGTTGAGATCCTTTTGATTAAAGATATGTTGGAGACTCTTTATGATCTGTGAATACCACACATTGAGTACCATAAAGGTAGTGCCTCCAAATCTTTAAAGCGAAAACAACAGCTCCGAGTTCAAGATCATGGGTCGTGTAGTTCTTCTCGTGGGTTTTGAGTTGTCTTGACGCATAAGCGATAACCTTGCCTCGTTGCATAAGGACACAACCGAGACCTTGATTTGAAGCATCACAATAAACCACAAAATCGTCATTTCCATCGGGAAGGGTTAAGATGGGTGCGTCACAGAGCATATGCTTGAGGGTTTGAAAGGATTCCTCTTGTTTGGGACCCCAAATAAAAGGTTTATCTTTTTGGGTCAAAGAGGTGAGAGGTATGGCGATTTTTGAAAAATTGGAGATGAATCGACGGTAGTAACCCGCCAATCCGAGGAAGGAACGTACTTCGGTAGGGGATTTTGGAGCACCCACCCTTTGATAGCATCGATTTTGGTAGGATCAACATGAATGCCCTTTTTGCTTACAATATGACCAAGGAATTGAACTTCTTTCAACCAAAATTCACATTTGGAGAATTTGGCGTAAAGTCGTTCGGCTCGAAGAAGTTCCAAGATCAAACGTAAGTGTCGTTCATGTTCGGATTCGGTCTTAGAATAGATTAGAATATCGTCAATGAACACAATTACAAAATGATCCAAGTAAGGTCTACACACGCGGTTCATCAAATCCATAAAGGCTGCGGGTGCATTGGTCAAACCAAACGGCATAACCATGAACTCGTAATGACCATACCTTGTGCGGAATGCGGTTTTTGGAATATCTTCTTCACGGATTCGGAGCTGATGATAACCAGATCGTAGGTCGATTTTTGAGAAACAAGTTGCTCCTTGGAGTTGGTCAAAGAGATCATCGATACGAGGAAGAGGATAACGGTTTTTGACTGTGAGTTTATTGAGTTCACGATAATCAATGCACATGCGGAACGAACCATCCTTTTTCTTTACAAAAAGGATTGGAGCACCCCAAGGGGATGAGCTAGGACGTATGAAGCCTTTATTAACCAACTCTTGAAGTTGACTAGCCAGCTCTTGCATTTCCGAGGGTGCGAGTCGGTAAGGAGATTTAGCAACAGGTGTAGCACCGGGTATGAGATCAATCCGAAAATCAATGGAACGAGCAGGAGGAAGGCCGGGTAGATCTTCAGGGAACACGTCGGGAAAGTCACAAATGATTGGAATGTCTTTCACACTCTTTCCCTTTTCTTTTTGTGTCACGACATGGGCTAAAAAGACAATACATTCCTGACGTAAGCACTTTCGTGCCTCCGTACAAGACATGAGTTTGAGTCCGTTTGAGGGTTTCTCGCCATAGATTTGTAAAGTGTCTCTGATGTGTTGCAAAACACATCTCTTATTTATCCCATTTTAGAGTCTGTTTTGTTTAATTTAGTAGTTAAAAGTGTCGTTTTTACTTAGTTTTGGTTATTTTATGGTTTTACAGGTGTTTGAGGGCCAAAAAGTGGTTTAGAAGCCTCGGAAATGAAGAAACGGAGTCAAAAGATGAAGAGTTGAGACTGGGAGGATTTTTCAAGTCACAAAAGGAAGAAAACTTTCTGGAAATTGAGTTCTTCGAGTGGCTCGGAAGGGGTTTTGAACCCTTCGAGCCACGCGAAGAATACCAGTTCAGCACCCCGACTATTTTGTCCTTTCGAGTGGCTCGAACGGTATAGTTTTGGTTCTTCGAGCCACGCGAAGAGGTGGTTTCTCCGGAAAAAAATAGGTTTTGGTATAAAAACCGCTTTTACACCCTCATTCTGGAGAATTCGACTAGGAGCGGCTAGAGACGAACCAAAAGGGCGATTTGGAGCATCTTGGAGCAATTGGAGCATAGGATTGAAGCTTGGATCATTCGTGTGTTTGAATTCGGGTTCTAACCACTTTCGTTATTGTTTTCTTAATCGAACGTGATGAATAACTTGATTGAATCTGAGTTTTGTTACTGTTTTGATCTGATTATGAGTAGCTAAGTCTTTTTACACTATCTAGATGATGATTAGTTGATGATTGTGGATGTTTGAATGGTTGAATTGATGAATAGTTGATATTATTGTAAAAGACTTGATTTTGGTTGAATTGAATGAGTATTATGTATTGATTTCTGTTCTTGGATGCATGTTTATCCTATATGATTAGCCTATGAATGTCTTTCAATAGTGGTTATCATATCTAGCACGTGACTTGGTGTTTGTGGTTTACTAGGGATTTTGCTAGACGTAGTAGAGTCTTAGGATGGCATGTGCAATTGGATAAGAAATCAGTGTGTATCTTAACTGGAAATTGAAAGATAAAGGTTAGTTGATTGGTCTTGGTTATTAGATTCTAGGTAATTTGATAATCTTGTTAATCATGTTTAATTGAACCATAATCAAGTCACCTCTTGCATGTTAAATGTTTGTGGTATGTTAGATTAGATTATCCGACACCTATCTGGTACTTTAATATCGCTAGGTTAACTGAAAGGAAAACTTAGCCATTGGTGAACTTAACACATGTCCTTAGGGGTCATTTTGGTCACACCCGGTGAATGGTCTGGGATCCACTAAGTCGTCCTTAGGATATGTATCTTTAGAAAACCAATCTATTCACAATTCTAAACCATTCTTGCATTCATGCATCTCAACTAGGATTCTATCTAGATAGTGTTGTCTCTAATTAATCAGTACCTCTAAATCATCTTCTTGGTGTTCATTTCTGCATTTCTTAGTTTAATTACTTTTAATTTGTTCATTTTAGTTTCTAGTTGTTAACCAAACCCCCCCCCATATTATAATTAATTGTTAGTCCTTTAGTGAGTCTAGTCTTTCTATTCTAGTGTCTCGTGGGTTCGATTCCCGTTCTTCCTTAATCTGTTCTACACACGATAGGTACACTTGCCTATTTTGTGCACTAGGTCTAGGTCGTTTTAGGGTAAAATTTGAGTGTCTAGTTTAAGTCTAGGTTAGTCAACTTAGTTTATTTTTATAGACCGTTTAAGCACATCAAGTTTTTGGCGCCGTTGCCGGGGACACTTGGCAATAGCGAGTCTAGTTTCCTTAGGATAAACAATAGTTTTAATTTCTTTTTCTTTTTAAGAGTCTTTAGTTCATTTCTTTTAGTTCATCTTTCTAAATCTTTCCATTCTTTCTTTCAGTGCATGCCACACACTAGGTCAAAAGGACCACCTGAGTTTTCTGGATTTTTGAACCTGAGAGGGAGTATCACGAGAGGTACATCGCACTTCGTGAGCGTTTGGTAGCCATTCTACACAGTAAGGTACGTCCGATTTCTTTTTCTGATTCAACTGCAATGGGTGACAATCCCCCTCCTCCTAGGCGCACTGTCCATCAGCGAGCTAGTGATGGCATCACAGGTGGTAGGTCTGCTATCACCTGTCCTAATGTCGATGCTGCCAACAATTGGTAGATTCCTTCTTATGTGATGTCCACCATCACTAATGCCACCCAGTTCCACGGACTGGCTGATGAGGATGCACCAGGACACGTGTCACGTTTTATTCGTATCTGCGATACGTTTAACATCCATGGTGCAACGAAAGAGGCGATCTACCTTCGTCTCTTTCCTTTTACTCTGCAGGCTCGAGCTAACACTTGGCTTGAGACTCAACCCCAGGATTCCATCACTACATGGGAGGATCTGAAGGATAAGTTTCTCAAGAAATATTATCCTCCTTCCAGAGCTGCCAGACTTAAGGAACAAATTCACTCTTTCAAAATGGATCCTGATGAGCCCTATCACATGGCGTGGGAGAGATTCAGCAACCTGCGCAGCCGTTGCCCCCAGCACGGTTTGACTGATTGGGCACTCATTGAGAAGTTCTATAATGGTCTCACTTATTCCACTCAACAAATGTTCAACACTACAGCAGGAGGTCACATCATGGAGAAGAAGACTGCAGAAGAGTGTGAGGAGATGTTTGAGAGCTTTGCACTTGCTGGGCAGCAAAGTCCACATTCCAGGAATTCCATTCCTGAGACTAGAGCCCCCGTGACCTCGAGGGGTGTTCATCAGGTCACTACTGATACTAGCATGGCAGCTGCTCTTGAGGCCCTCAGAAAAGATATCAAAAATCTGCAGATGAGTGTGAACAAATGTGAGATGTGCAGAGGAGGACATGACACCATAGACTGCCCGTTGGTGGCACAGGAGCAGGTAGATTTTATTAGTGGTCAGGGAAGAGGAGCTGGTGGTGCATACGGGTGGAGAGGACACCCTAACTTCGGTTGGAGATCAGGAGGAAATCCACCGGGGTTTCAGCAGAGGCAGCACACTCAGCCTGCTGGAGGTGATATAGGTAGTAGTTCAGGTGGTAGTGGGGATGGAATGAAGAAGATAGAGGATTTGTTGATGAACCAGTCACAGATGCTGAACCAGTTGGTTACTCGAGATCAGGTTACACAGAAGCGTCTAGATGAGCATGATATTCTTCTTAAGAATCAGCAATCCGCTTTCTTAGATTTGCAGCGTGTCGTAGGTGAGGTTTCTAAGAAGTTAGATCAGAACCCGATAGGTCCTCTCCCCGCTAACACTTACACACACCCGAATGCATATGCGAAGGCCGTGACTACTCGTAGTGGCAGAGGAGGAGAGAAGGAAGTGACACCACCTGAAGATGTAGAGGTGATGGATGAAGAGATTGAGATGGAGACTCCCGGGGGACGCAAAAGAGGGTAATCCCAGCAAGTACCGCGTCGAACGAAGAGTCTGTTGAGAAGAAGAAAGAGTCAGTTGAGAAGAAGATTCCCGAGGTAAATTTGACTCGAGTCCCGTATCCTGAGCGTCTGAAGCATCAAAAATATGCTAAGGATTATGGGCATTTCTTAGAGCTGTTTAAGCAACTTAAGGTCAATCTTCCATTTATCGAGGCCCTCCAGTATATGCCTAAATATGCTAAATTTCTTAAGGATCTTCTTACCAATAAGAAGAAACTGGAGGATCTATCTTCTGTCTCTCTTAGCGCGCATTGCTCTGCGGTGGTTCAAAGTAAGCTACCGGAGAAATTAGCAGATCCGGGTATATTCACTATCCCGTGTTTGTTTGGTAGTTCTACTGTGAACCACGCGTTGGCTGATCTTGGGGCTAGCATCAATTTGATGCCATATTCTCTCTATCAGAAGCTAGACCTTGGAGATCCGACTCCAACGCGCATGAGTATCTTTTTGGCAGATCGATCTGTCAAATATCCACGGGGCATAGTGGAGAATCTGTTAGTGAAGGTGGATAAGTTCGTGTTCCCCGTGGATTTCGTTATTCTTGACATGGAGGCTGACGATCAGGTCCCACTCATTTTGGGGCGCCCCTTTTTGAGAACCGCGAAGGCATTGATCGATGTTTATGACGGTCAGATTACACTTCGTGTAGGGGATGAGGCTGTCACCTTTGATGTCATAAAGGCGATGAAGAACTCGGGTGCTCAAGACGATTCTGTTTACTTCATTGACTCATTTTTCACTCAAATGGATCGGTGTCTTGAGTACATTTGTGGAGCAGACCTGCTACCTTCACACGAGTTAGATGAGGAGGACCAGGTAGTTGAGGATGAGGTCCTCCCAGAAAGCGAGCCAGTTGAGCATTCTGAGTCGCTCGCTGCTGTTGATGTTCCCGAGGAGGAGAGAGAGAATCCCTCGGGTGAAGAACCACGACCCCTTGAGCTCAAGGAGCTCCCCTCTCACTTAGAGTATGCTTTCTTGGGTGGTGAGAAATCATTTCCTGTCATTATCTCTTCCCATTTGACGGATGTTGAGAAGGAGAAGTTGATAGATGTGCTCAAGGCACATAGAGAGGCTATTGCGTGGCGACTTAGTGATATTAAGGGTATCCACCCTTCATTTTGTACGCATAAGATACTCATGGAAGATGAGTACAAGCCTGTAGTTCAGCCTCAGAGACGGTTAAACCTGAAGATGCAGGAGGTTGTTAAGAAGGAGGTGGAGAAGCTCCTTGAAGCTGCAGTTATCTATCCGATTCCATATTCCGATTGGGTTAGCCCGGTGCAGGTAGTCCCTAAAAAGGGAGGGATGACAGTGGTGGTGAATGAGAAAAATGAGTTAATCCCTTCCCGTACGGTGACTGGTTGGAGAGTCTGCATCGACTACAGGAGGCTGAATGATGCTACCAAGAAAGACCATTTCCCTCTTCCTTTCATTGATCAGATGTTGGAGCGTTTGTCGGGTCAGCAGTTCTACTGTTTTCTCGATGGTTTCTCTGGTTACTTCCAGATTCCTATCGCACCCGAGGACCAGCAGAAAACCACCTTTACATGCCCCGACGGGACTTTTGCATACCGCCGTATGCCATTTGGGTTATGTAACGCTCCAGCTACTTTTCAGAGGTGCATGGTAGCCATCTTTCAGGACATGCTTCAGAAGTCCATGGAGGTGTTTATGGACGACTTCTCTGTTTATGGTGCTTCATTTGATTCGTGTCTCGAGAACCTCGGGAGGATGTTACAGAGGTGTATTGAGACAAATCTCATGCTTAATTGGGAGAAGTGTCACTTCATGGTGACAGAAGGCATCGTTCTAGGTCACAAGATTTCGCGTGAGGGTATAGAGGTTGATCGAGCTAAGATAGATACTATTTCTAGGCTTCCTCCACCGACTAACGTCAAATCCATTCGTAGTTTCTTAGGTCATGCGGGTTTCTATCGTAGGTTCATTAGAGATTTTTCTAAGATCACCCGTCCTATGACCCATCTTCTTGAGAAAGATGTTCCTTTTGTCTTTGACAAGGAATGTCTTAAGGCTTTTGAGTTTTTGAAGGAGCAACTGACCAATGCTCCTATCCTAGTGGCCCCCGACTGGAGCTTACCCTTCGAGCTCATGTGTGATGCGAGTGATTATGCAGTCGGGGCGGTCTTAGGACAGAGGAAGGACAAGCACTTCCATCCGATCTATTATGCGAGCAAGACACTCAATGAAGCTCAGGAGAACTATACCACCACTGAGAAGGAGCTTCTAGCAGTTGTCTTTGCATTTGATAAATTCCGTTCCTATCTCGTGCTTTCGAAGACCATCGTTTACACAGATCATGCGGCATTGCGATTCCTTTTCGCGAAGAAAGATGCCAAACCTCGTCTGATACGGTGGGTCCTTTTGCTATCTGAGTTCGACATCGAGATCAAGGATAAGAAGGGGGCGGAGAATGTTGCAGCGGATCACCTATCTAGGTTGGAGGATCCGAATAGAGAGAAGTTGCGTGAGGAGGTGATAGGAGATAGATTCCCTCACGAGTCTTTGAGTTTTGTGAAAGCCGAGCAGCAAGGCTTCCCATGGTTTACTGATTTGGCAAACTTCCTGGCAGATGGAACTGTAATTAAGGGCATGACACGCCAACAGAAGAGGAAGTTCTTTACAGATGCCAAACGGTATATTTGGGATGAGCCATTCCTTTTTCGTATAGGAGTTGATAATGTGATTAGGAGATGTGTCAGTCGAGAGGAAGGAATAGAGATCCTTAAGCACTGTCATCAGGGTTTAGCAGGTGGTCATCTAGGTTCTGTTTACACTGCTAGGAAAGTTTTAGATTCTGGTTTCTATTGGCCGACTGTGTTTAGGGATGCTCTCGAATTTGTGAGTAGTTGTGATGCGTGTCAGAGGTCCGGTAATATTTCATCTCGAAACGAGATGCCCCAGAACCCAATTCAGGTAGTAGAAGTATTTGATGTCTGGGGTATCGACTTCATGGGACCTTTCCCTGTGTCTCAGAAGAACCGTTACATTCTTGTGGCCATTGATTATGTTTCCAAGTGGGTGGAGGCTCAAGCTCTACCCACTAATGACGGTCGTGTAGTGGTTCAGTTCCTTAGGAAGTTGTTTGTTAGGTTTGGTACTCCTAAGGCGTTGATTAGTGATAGGGGGACACATTTCTGTAATGCCCAAATGGAGAAGACACTTGCACGGTATGGGGTCACACATAGGTTATCCACTGCTTATCATCCCCAAACTAGTGGTCAAGTAGAGAATGCAAATAGAGGCATTAAGAGGATACTAGAGAAAACTATAGGAGCAAACCGTAAGGATTGGTCCGATAAGTTAGATGACGCGCTTTGGGCTTTTAGAACTGCATTTAAGACACCTATAGGAACCACTCCCTTTAGGATGATCTATGGAAAAGCATGTCATTTACCGGTTGAGTTAGAGCATAGAGCGTATTGGGCGTTAAAGACAGTCAATCTTGATTTGTCTAAGGCGGGTAGGAACCGGTTTCTCCAGTTACATGAGTTAGATGAGCTTAGGGAAGAGGCCTATGATAGATCTTTGAGTTATAAGGAGCGTACTAAGGCCTTGCATGATAGGAAGTTGAAGGGTGGTAAGGATTTTGAGTGTGGGGATAGAGTTTTACTTTACAATTCTCGTTTAAAACTATTCCCGGGTAAGCTTAAGTCTAGGTGGAGTGGACCGTTTACTGTGAAAGAGGTTTTTCCTTATGGTACTATTGAGATACAGAATGATTCAGGTTTTTCTTGGAAAGTAAATGGTCACAGGTTGAAGTACTACATTGGAGAATCGATGGAAAAGAACACCGAGGATGACGTGGAACTCCTCGGGATTCCTAAACAGTAATCGCTTGAAGAAAGGTTCTCTAGATAACACCCGAGTGTAGAGTATGTATTTCTTGTTCCTATTTATTCTTTTCATTTTGTTTCGTTTCATCTTTATATGTGTTTTGCTTGGTTTGGTGTGTTTTGTTTTGTGTTTATTTGTTTTGCAGGATTCGTACTCGTTTTGATGGAAAACGCATGCACAAATGACGCTTCAGATGGTTTTAAGCTTAGATATTCAATTAGAATGATGTTATGGACATTATGAGAATGTTGGGTGTTGAGAGCCAGATTCTGCATTTTGGTGATTATCAATTTAAGAGCTGGCAGGAACTAAAACTTAACAGGATTTTTGCTCTATCTATCAGGGGAGTCTGTTCTATATTTTTTCTCTTTCTTTTATTCTTCGTTTTTTTTTTCTTTTAGTTAGTTTTCCTGGTTCACATTAGGGACAATGTGAAGTTTAAGTGTGGGTATGGGAGACTAGCGCCTTTCTAGAGTGTTAGCTTATTAATTGAGTCTTTTGAGTCAATACATGACAAAAATAACAAAAAAAAAAAAATGCGTTGTGAAATTGCTATGCAAAAATGGAAAATGATAGTACAATTGGGGAATTCTGTGTTAAACTCGATTTTTGAAGGAAAAAGATTAAAAACACCCGGTTTTTCAAGTTACATTTAAATCAAACTGGGGGGTCTTGTGGGTATTCATCTTAGGAGAAACAAAAAAACCAACTTGAAAATTTAAGGCACCTCTATAGGTTGTAGAACTAATTTTTAATAGAAACTTATTCCTCACATTTTTAGCACACTACTGTTCTTTTTATGTAAATAAATTAGATAGTTAGTGGCGCTCCATAAATCCCATAAAATGAACATACAATTTTAGGGTAACTGAGGGATAATAGACTTATAAATGTTCCACAATTTAGACCCATTTTCCCTTCATTTTCATATAGTGAGGTTAGCCTGTTTGTCTCTCATTGTTTATATATGCAGTTATTTTGCATCTGCTTGACTGAGTGAATACCACATAACTTGTATATTTTAGAACTTGTCTAGGATATGCTAGTTGAGACTTTGAATGTGAACTTGCACAGAAGTGATAGAGGCATTTAGGATTTAAGCCTTGTTTAAAGCCTGTCTTTTTCTTACCCTTTATGTTGATCCCCTAGTTCACCCGTCTGAGCCTTTGTGTTATCCTTTTTCTTTGTTTATTAACCCCTAAGCCTTAGCCTTTCGTTTGTTTAAACCTATCTGTTTTGGCCTGTGTGTTTAGATGAGCCGGTTGAGCTAGTGTATAGTTATAGTTGCAGTTATGTTTATTTCATTGTATTTCGTTTATGAAATGAAAAAAAAATAAAAAAAAGAAAGAAAAAAAAATAATAACAAAAAATAAAAAAATAAAAAAAAGGATGCAAGTATTGATGTTTAGTGGTGTTTAGTGAATATGGATCCATAGTATGATCCGGCTTCGTTTCGTTTAGCATTTGGTTATTGTGTTGGCCTAGTAAAACCGTGTTCATCTAATCATCTTTCGTTTGTTTTCCTTTGTGTTTCCTACCCTAAACCTTAGCCTCGTTACAACCCTGTTTAAGTCCTACTTGATTTGTGCAAGTTTCATTCGTAAAAGTGGAAACTGGATTTCTTTACAAGCTTATGATAATATCCTGTTATGTTTGGTTTGAGTGTACACAGAAAATGCTAGTGCCTTTTACACTAGTTCCAGAAAAAGCCGAGTGTGAGTGACAAATGGTGAGCAATTATGGGACATTGTGGATCTAGAGTCTGTAGGTTAACCCGAAGATTTGTATATGTTCATTTCATTCATTCCATTCACTTTCATATGTGACTATGAATGTCTATTAGATGTGTTAGTTTTACAAATTATAGTGGTTAGAGAACCTAATTGGTTTTTCTTGTGCCTTCTAAGTGAAAGAAAAATGAAATGAGTGACTTGTTGCTTCCTAAGTGTGGGATCCTTTAGATGTACCCAAGTTGATATAAATATGTGAATTGTTGAATTTGGGTGTTTGTTTTTATAAATGAATTGATATTGAGTTTGATTTGAGTTCCCTGATTATGATTCCAATGCGTACTTTTTCGAGGACGAAAAATGTTTAAGTGTGGGTATATTTGATGTGTTGCAAAACACATCTCTTATTTATCCCATTTTAGAGTCTGTTTTGTTTAATTTAGTAGTTAAAAGTGTCGTTTTTACTTAGTTTTGGTTATTTTATGGTTTTACAGGTGTTTGAGGGCCAAAAAGTGGTTTAGAAGCCTCGGAAATGAAGAAACGGAGTCAAAAGATGAAGAGTTGAGACTGGGAGGATTTTTCAAGTCACAAAAGGAAGAAAACTTTCTGGAAATTGAGTTCTTCGAGTGGCTCGGAAGGGGTTTTGAACCCTTCGAGCCACGCGAAGAATACCAGTTCAGCACCCCGACTATTTTGTCCTTTCGAGTGGCTCGAACGGTATAGTTTTGGTTCTTCGAGCCACGCGAAGAGGTGGTTTCTCCGGAAAAAAATAGGTTTTGGTATAAAAACCGCTTTTACACCCTCATTCTGGAGAATTCGACTAGGAGCGGCTAGAGACGAACCAAAAGGGCGATTTGGAGCATCTTGGAGCAATTGGAGCATAGGATTGAAGCTTGGATCATTCGTGTGTTTGAATTCGGGTTCTAACCACTTTCGTTATTGTTTTCTTAATCGAACGTGATGAATAACTTGATTGAATCTGAGTTTTGTTACTGTTTTGATCTGATTATGAGTAGCTAAGTCTTTTTACACTATCTAGATGATGATTAGTTGATGATTGTGGATGTTTGAATGGTTGAATTGATGAATAGTTGATATTATTGTAAAAGACTTGATTTTGGTTGAATTGAATGAGTATTATGTATTGATTTCTGTTCTTGGATGCATGTTTATCCTATATGATTAGCCTATGAATGTCTTTCAATAGTGGTTATCATATCTAGCACGTGACTTGGTGTTTGTGGTTTACTAGGGATTTTGCTAGACGTAGTAGAGTCTTAGGATGGCATGTGCAATTGGATAAGAAATCAGTGTGTATCTTAACTGGAAATTGAAAGATAAAGGTTAGTTGATTGGTCTTGGTTATTAGATTCTAGGTAATTTGATAATCTTGTTAATCATGTTTAATTGAACCATAATCAAGTCACCTCTTGCATGTTAAATGTTTGTGGTATGTTAGATTAGATTATCCGACACCTATCTGGTACTTTAATATCGCTAGGTTAACTGAAAGGAAAACTTAGCCATTGGTGAACTTAACACATGTCCTTAGGGGTCATTTTGGTCACACCCGGTGAATGGTCTGGGATCCACTAAGTCGTCCTTAGGATATGTATCTTTAGAAAACCAATCTATTCACAATTCTAAACCATTCTTGCATTCATGCATCTCAACTAGGATTCTATCTAGATAGTGTTGTCTCTAATTAATCAGTACCTCTAAATCATCTTCTTGGTGTTCATTTCTGCATTTCTTAGTTTAATTACTTTTAATTTGTTCATTTTAGTTTCTAGTTGTTAACCAAAACCCCCCCCCCATATTATAATTAATTGTTAGTCCTTTAGTGAGTCTAGTCTTTCTATTCTAGTGTCTCGTGGGTTCGATTCCCGTTCTTCCTTAATCTGTTCTACACACGATAGGTACACTTGCCTATTTTGTGCACTAGGTCTAGGTCGTTTTAGGGTAAAATTTGAGTGTCTAGTTTAAGTCTAGGTTAGTCAACTTAGTTTATTTTTATAGACCGTTTAAGCACATCAAGTTTTTGGCGCCGTTGCCGGGGACACTTGGCAATAGCGAGTCTAGTTTCCTTAGGATAAACAATAGTTTTAATTTCTTTTTCTTTTTAAGAGTCTTTAGTTCATTTCTTTTAGTTCATCTTTCTAAATCTTTCCATTCTTTCTTTCAGTGCATGCCACACACTAGGTCAAAAGGACCACCTGAGTTTTCTGGATTTTTTGAACCTGAGAGGGAGTATCACGAGAGGTACATCGCACTTCGTGAGCGTTTGGTAGCCATTCTACACAGTAAGGTACGTTCGATTTCTTTTTCTGATTCAACTGCAATGGGTGACAATCCCCCTCCTCCTAGGCGCACTGTCCATCAGCGAGCTAGTGATGGCATCACAGGTGGTAGGTCTGCTATCACCTGTCCTAATGTCGATGCTGCCAACAATTGGTAGATTCCTTCTTATGTGATGTCCACCATCACTAACGCCACCCAGTTCCACAGACTGGCTGATGAGGATGCACCAGGACACGTGTCACGTTTTATTCGTATCTGCGATACGTTTAACATCCATGGTGCAACGAAAGAGGCGATCTACCTTCGTCTCTTTCCTTTTACTCTGCAGGCTCGAGCTAACACTTGGCTTGAGACTCAACCCCAGGATTCCATCACTACATGGGAGGATCTGAAGGATAAGTTTCTCAAGAAATATTATCCTCCTTCCAGAGCTGCCAGACTTAAGGAACAAATTCACTCTTTCAAAATGGATCCTGATGAGCCCTATCACATGGCGTGGGAGAGATTCAGCAACCTGCGCAGCCGTTGCCCCCAGCACGGTTTGACTGATTGGGCACTCATTGAGAAGTTCTATAATGGTCTCACTTATTCCACTCAACAAATGTTCAACACTGTAGCAGGAGGTCACATCATGGAGAAGAAGACTGCAGAAGAGTGTGAGGAGATGTTTGAGAGCTTTGCACTTGCTGGGCAGCAAAGTCCACATTCCAGGAATTCCATTCCTGAGACTAGAGCCCCCGTGACCTCGAGGGGTGTTCATCAGGTCACTACTGATACTAGCATGGCAGCTGCTCTTGAGGCCCTCAGAAAAGATATCAAAAATCTGCAGATGAGTGTGAACAAATGTGAGATGTGCAGAGGAGGACATGACACCATAGACTGCCCGTTGGTGGCACAGGAGCAGGTAGATTTTATTAGTGGTCAGGGAAGAGGAGCTGGTGGTGCATACGGGTGGAGAGGACACCCTAACTTCGGTTGGAGATCAGGAGGAAATCCACCGGGGTTTCAGCAGAGGCAGCACACTCAGCCTGCTGGAGGTGATATAGGTAGTAGTTCAGGTGGTAGTGGGGATGGAATGAAGAAGATAGAGGATTTGTTGATGAACCAGTCACAGATGCTGAACCAGTTGGTTACTCGAGATCAGGTTACACAGAAGCGTCTAGATGAGCATGATATTCTTCTTAAGAATCAGCAATCCGCTTTCTTAGATTTGCAGCGTGTCGTAGGTGAGGTTTCTAAGAAGTTAGATCAGAACCCGATAGGTCCTCTCCCCGCTAACACTTACACACACCCGAATGCACATGCGAAGGCCGTGACTACTCGTAGTGGCAGAGGAGGAGAGAAGGAAGTGACACCACCTGAAGATGTAGAGGTGATGGATGAAGAGATTGAGATGGAGACTCCCGGGGGGACGCAAAAGAGGGTAATCCCAGCAAGTACCGCGTCGAACGAAGAGTCTGTTGAGAAGAAGAAAGAGTCAGTTGAGAAGAAGATTCCCGAGGTAAATTTGACTCGAGTCCCGTATCCTGAGCGTCTGAAGCATCAAAAATATGCTAAGGATTATGGGCATTTCTTAGAGCTGTTTAAGCAACTTAAGGTCAATCTTCCGTTTATCGAGGCCCTCCAGTATATGCCTAAATATGCTAAATTTCTTAAGGATCTTCTTACCAATAAGAAGAAACTGGAGGATCTATCTTCTGTCTCTCTTAGCGCGCATTGCTCTGCGGTGGTTCAAAGTAAGCTACCGGAGAAATTAGCAGATCCGGGTATATTCACTATCCCGTGTTTGTTTGGTAGTTCTACTGTGAACCACGCGTTGGCTGATCTTGGGGCTAGCATCAATTTGATGCCATATTCTCTCTATCAGAAGCTAGACCTTGGAGATCCGACTCCAACGCGCATGAGTATCTTTTTGGCAGATCGATCTGTCAAATATCCACGGGGCATAGTGGAGAATCTGTTAGTGAAGGTGGATAAGTTCGTGTTCCCCGTGGATTTCGTTATTCTTGACATGGAGGCTGACGATCAGGTCCCACTCATTTTGGGGCGCCCCTTTTTGAGAACCGCGAAGGCATTGATCGATGTTTATGACGGTCAGATTACACTTCGTGTAGGGGATGAGGCTGTCACCTTTGATGTCATAAAGGCGATGAAGAACTCGGGTGCTCAAGACGATTCTGTTTACTTCATTGACTCATTTTTCACTCAAATGGATCGGTGTCTTGAGTACATTTGTGGAGCAGACCTGCTACCTTCACACGAGTTAGATGAGGAGGACCAGGTAGTTGAGGATGAGGTCCTCCCAGAAAGCGAGCCAGTTGAGCATTCTGAGTCGCTCGCTGCTGTTGATGTTCCCGAGGAGGAGAGAGAGAATCCCTCGGGTGAAGAACCACGACCCCTTGAGCTCAAGGAGCTCCCCTCTCACTTAGAGTATGCTTTCTTGGGTGGTGAGAAATCATTTCCTGTCATTATCTCTTCCCATTTGACGGATGTTGAGAAGGAGAAGTTGATAGATGTGCTCAAGGCACATAGAGAGGCTATTGCGTGGCGACTTAGTGATATTAAGGGTATCCACCCTTCATTTTGTACGCATAAGATACTCATGGAAGATGAGTACAAGCCTGTAGTTCAGCCTCAGAGACGGTTAAACCCGAAGATGCAGGAGGTTGTTAAGAAGGAGGTGGAGAAGCTCCTTGAAGCTGCAGTTATCTATCCGATTCCATATTCCGATTGGGTTAGCCCGGTGCAGGTAGTCCCTAAAAAGGGAGGGATGACAGTGGTGGTGAATGAGAAAAATGAGTTAATCCCTTCCCGTACGGTGACTGGTTGGAGAGTCTGCATCGACTACAGGAGGCTGAATGATGCTACCAAGAAAGACCATTTCCCGCTTCCTTTCATTGATCAGATGTTGGAGCGTTTGTCGGGTCAGCAGTTCTACTGTTTTCTCGATGGTTTCTCTGGTTACTTCCAGATTCCTATCGCACCCGAGGACCAGCAGAAAACCACCTTTACATGCCCCGACGGGACTTTTGCATACCGCCGTATGCCATTTGGGTTATGTAACGCTCCAGCTACTTTTCAGAGGTGCATGGTAGCCATCTTTCAGGACATGCTTCAGAAGTCCATGGAGGTGTTTATGGACGACTTCTCTGTTTATGGTGCTTCATTTGATTCGTGTCTCGAGAACCTCGGGAGGATGTTACAGAGGTGTATTGAGACAAATCTCATGCTTAATTGGGAGAAGTGTCACTTCATGGTGACAGAAGGCATCGTTCTAGGTCACAAGATTTCGCGTGAGGGTATAGAGGTTGATCGAGCTAAGATAGATACTATTTCTAGGCTTCCTCCACCGACTAACGTGAAATCCATTCGTAGTTTCTTAGGTCATGCGGGTTTCTATCGTAGGTTCATTAGAGATTTTTCTAAGATCACCCGTCCTATGACCCATCTTCTTGAGAAAGATGTTCCTTTTGTCTTTGACAAGGAATGTCTTAAGGCTTTTGAGTTTTTGAAGGAGCAACTGACCAATGCTCCTATCCTAGTGGCCCCCGACTGGAGCTTACCCTTCGAGCTCATGTGTGATGCGAGTGATTATGCAGTCGGGGCGGTCTTAGGACAGAGGAAGGACAAGCACTTCCATCCGATCTATTATGCGAGCAAGACACTCAATGAAGCTCAGGAGAACTATACCACCACTGAGAAGGAGCTTCTAGCAGTTGTCTTTGCATTTGATAAATTCCGTTCCTATCTCGTGCTTTCGAAGACCATCGTTTACACAGATCATGCGGCATTGCGATTCCTTTTCGCGAAGAAAGATGCCAAACCTCGTCTGATACGGTGGGTCCTTTTGCTATCTGAGTTCGACATCGAGATCAAGGATAAGAAGGGGGCGGAGAATGTTGCAGCGGATCACCTATCTAGGTTGGAGGATCCGAATAGAGAGAAGTTGCGTGAGGAGGTGATAGGAGATAGATTCCCTCACGAGTCTTTGAGTTTTGTGAAAGCCGAGCAGCAAGGCTTCCCATGGTTTACTGATTTGGCAAACTTCCTGGCAGATGGAACTGTAATTAAGGGCATGACACGCCAACAGAAGAGGAAGTTCTTTACAGATGCCAAACGGTATATTTGGGATGAGCCATTCCTTTTTCGTATAGGAGTTGATAATGTGATTAGGAGATGTGTCAGTCGAGAGGAAGGAATAGAGATCCTTAAGCACTGTCATCAGGGTTTAGCAGGTGGTCATCTAGGTTCTGTTTACACTGCTAGGAAAGTTTTAGATTCTGGTTTCTATTGGCCGACTGTGTTTAGGGATGCTCTCGAATTTGTGAGTAGTTGTGATGCGTGTCAGAGGTCCGGTAATATTTCATCTCGAAACGAGATGCCCCAGAACCCAATTCAGGTAGTAGAAGTATTTGATGTCTGGGGTATCGACTTCATGGGACCTTTCCCTGTGTCTCAGAAGAACCGTTACATTCTTGTGGCCATTGATTATGTTTCCAAGTGGGTGGAGGCTCAAGCTCTACCCACTAATGACGGTCGTGTAGTGGTTCAGTTCCTTAGGAAGTTGTTTGTTAGGTTTGGTACTCCTAAGGCGTTGATTAGTGATAGGGGGACACATTTCTGTAATGCCCAAATGGAGAAGACACTTGCACGGTATGGGGTCACACATAGGTTATCCACTGCTTATCATCCCCAAACTAGTGGTCAAGTAGAGAATGCAAATAGAGGCATTAAGAGGATACTAGAGAAAACTATAGGAGCAAACCGTAAGGATTGGTCCGATAAGTTAGATGACGCGCTTTGGGCTTTTAGAACTGCATTTAAGACACCTATAGGAACCACTCCCTTTAGGATGATCTATGGAAAAGCATGTCATTTACCGGTTGAGTTAGAGCATAGAGCGTATTGGGCGTTAAAGACAGTCAATCTTGATTTGTCTAAGGCGGGTAGGAACCGGTTTCTCCAGTTACATGAGTTAGATGAGCTTAGGGAAGAGGCCTATGATAGATCTTTGAGTTATAAGGAGCGTACTAAGGCCTTGCATGATAGGAAGTTGAAGGGTGGTAAGGATTTTGAGTGTGGGGATAGAGTTTTACTTTACAATTCTCGTTTAAAACTATTCCCGGGTAAGCTTAAGTCTAGGTGGAGTGGACCGTTTACTGTGAAAGAGGTTTTTCCTTATGGTACTATTGAGATACAGAATGATTCAGGTTTTTCTTGGAAAGTAAATGGTCACAGGTTGAAGTACTACATTGGAGAATCGATGGAAAAGAACACCGAGGATGACGTGGAACTCCTCGGGATTCCTAAACAGTAATCGCTTGAAGAAAGGTTCTCTAGATAACACCCGAGTGTAGAGTATGTATTTCTTGTTCCTATTTATTCTTTTCATTTTGTTTCGTTTCATCTTTATATGTGTTTTGCTTGGTTTGGTGTGTTTTGTTTTGTGTTTATTTGTTTTGCAGGATTCGTACTCGTTTTGATGGAAAACGCATGCACAAATGACGCTTCAGATGGTTTTAAGCTTAGATATTCAATTAGAATGATGTTATGGACATTTTGAGAATGTTGGGTGTTGAGAGCCAGATTCTGCATTTTGGTGATTATCAATTTAAGAGCTGGCAGGAACTAAAACTTAACAGGATTTTTGCTCTATCTATCAGGGGAGTCTGTTCTATATTTTTTCTCTTTCTTTTATTCTTCGTTTTTTTTTTCTTTTAGTTAGTTTTCCTGGTTCACATTAGGGACAATGTGAAGTTTAAGTGTGGGTATGGGAGACTAGCGCCTTTCTAGAGTGTTAGCTTATTAATTGAGTCTTTTGAGTCAATACATGACAAAAATAACAAAAAAAAAAAAAATGCGTTGTGAAATTGCTATGCAAAAATGGAAAATGATAGTACAATTGGGGAATTCTGTGTTAAACTCGATTTTTGAAGGAAAAAGATTAAAAACACCCGGTTTTTCAAGTTACATTTAAATCAAACTGGGGGGTCTTGTGGGTATTCATCTTAGGAGAAACAAAAAAACCAACTTGAAAATTTAAGGCACCTCTATAGGTTGTAGAACTAATTTTTAATAGAAACTTATTCCTCACATTTTTAGCACACTACTGTTCTTTTTATGTAAATAAATTAGATAGTTAGTGGCGCTCCATAAATCCCATAAAATGAACATACAATTTTAGGGTAACTGAGGGATAATAGACTTATAAATGTTCCACAATTTAGACCCATTTTCCCTTCATTTTCATATAGTGAGGTTAGCCTGTTTGTCTCTCATTGTTTATATATGCAGTTATTTTGCATCTGCTTGACTGAGTGAATACCACATAACTTGTATATTTTAGAACTTGTCTAGGATATGCTAGTTGAGACTTTGAATGTGAACTTGCACAGAAGTGATAGAGGCATTTAGGATTTAAGCCTTGTTTAAAGCCTGTCTTTTTCTTACCCTTTATGTTGATCCCCTAGTTCACCCGTCTGAGCCTTTGTGTTATCCTTTTTCTTTGTTTATTAACCCCTAAGCCTTAGCCTTTCGTTTGTTTAAACCTATCTGTTTTGGCCTGTGTGTTTAGATGAGCCGGTTGAGCTAGTGTATAGTTATAGTTGCAGTTATGTTTATTTCATTGTATTTCGTTTATGAAATTAAAAAAAAATAAAAAAAAAGAAAGAAAAAAATAATAACAAAAAATAAAAAAAAATAAAAAAAAAGGATGCAAGTATTGATGTTTAGTGGTGTTTAGTGAATATGGATCCATAGTATGATCCGGCTTCGTTTCGTTTAGCATTTGGTTATTGTGTTGGCCTAGTAAAACCGTGTTCATCTAATCATCTTTCGTTTGTTTTCCTTTGTGTTTCCTACCCTAAACCTTAGCCTCGTTACAACCCTGTTTAAGTCCTACTTGATTTGTGCAAGTTTCATTCGTAAAAGTGGAAACTGGATTCCTTTACAAGCTTATGATAATATCCTGTTATGTTTGGTTTGAGTGTACACAGAAAATGCTAGTGCCTTTTACACTAGTTCCAGAAAAAGCCGAGTGTGAGTGACAAATGGTGAGCAATTATGGGACATTGTGGATCTAGAGTCTGTAGGTTAACCCGAAGATTTGTATATGTTCATTTCATTCATTCCATTCACTTTCATATGTGACTATGAATGTCTATTAGATGTGTTAGTTCTACAAATTATAGTGGTTAGAGAACCTAATTGGTTTTTCTTGTGCCTTCTAAGTGAAAGAAAAATGAAATGAGTGACTTGTTGCTTCCTAAGTGTGGGATCCTTTAGATGTACCCAAGTTGATATAAATATGTGAATTGTTGAATTTGGGTGTTTGTTTTTATAAATGAATTGATATTGAGTTTGATTTGAGTTCCCTGATTATGATTCCAATGCGTACTTTTTCGAGGACGAAAAATGTTTAAGTGTGGGTATATTTGATGTGTTGCAAAACACATCTCTTATTTATCCCATTTTAGAGTCTGTTTTGTTTAATTTAGTAGTTAAAAGTGTCGTTTTTACTTAGTTTTGGTTATTTTATGGTTTTACAGGTGTTTGAGGGCCAAAAAGTGGTTTAGAAGCCTCGGAAATGAAGAAACGGAGTCAAAAGATGAAGAGTTGAGACTGGGAGGATTTTTCAAGTCACAAAAGGAAGAAAACTTTCTGGAAATTGAGTTCTTCGAGTGGCTCGGAAGGGGTTTTGAACCCTTCGAGCCACGCGAAGAATACCAGTTCAGCACCCCGACTATTTTGTCCTTTCGAGTGGCTCGAACGGTATAGTTTTGGTTCTTCGAGCCACGCGAAGAGGTGGTTTCTCCGGAAAAAAATAGGTTTTGGTATAAAAACCGCTTTTACACCCTCATTCTGGAGAATTCGACTAGGAGCGGCTAGAGACGAACCAAAAGGGCGATTTGGAGCATCTTGGAGCAATTGGAGCATAGGATTGAAGCTTGGATCATTCGTGTGTTTGAATTCGGGTTCTAACCACTTTCGTTATTGTTTTCTTAATCGAACGTGATGAATAACTTGATTGAATCTGAGTTTTGTTACTGTTTTGATCTGATTATGAGTAGCTAAGTCTTTTTACACTATCTAGATGATGATTAGTTGATGATTGTGGATGTTTGAATGGTTGAATTGATGAATAGTTGATATTATTGTAAAAGACTTGATTTTGGTTGAATTGAATGAGTATTATGTATTGATTTCTGTTCTTGGATGCATGTTTATCCTATATGATTAGCCTATGAATGTCTTTCAATAGTGGTTATCATATCTAGCACGTGACTTGGTGTTTGTGGTTTACTAGGGATTTTGCTAGACGTAGTAGAGTCTTAGGATGGCATGTGCAATTGGATAAGAAATCAGTGTGTATCTTAACTGGAAATTGAAAGATAAAGGTTAGTTGATTGGTCTTGGTTATTAGATTCTAGGTAATTTGATAATCTTGTTAATCATGTTTAATTGAACCATAATCAAGTCACCTCTTGCATGTTAAATGTTTGTGGTATGTTAGATTAGATTATCCGACACCTATCTGGTACTTTAATATCGCTAGGTTAACTGAAAGGAAAACTTAGCCATTGGTGAACTTAACACATGTCCTTAGGGGTCATTTTGGTCACACCCGGTGAATGGTCTGGGATCCACTAAGTCGTCCTTAGGATATGTATCTTTAGAAAACCAATCTATTCACAATTCTAAACCATTCTTGCATTCATGCATCTCAACTAGGATTCTATCTAGATAGTGTTGTCACTAATTAATCAGTACCTCTAAATCATCTTCTTGGTGTTCATTTCTGCATTTCTTAGTTTAATTACTTTTAATTTGTTCATTTTAGTTTCTAGTTGTTAACCAAAACCCCCCCATATTATAATTAATTGTTAGTCCTTTAGTGAGTCTAGTCTTTCTATTCTAGTGTCTCGTGGGTTCGATTCCCGTTCTTCCTTAATCTGTTCTACACACGATAGGTACACTTGCCTATTTTGTGCACTAGGTCTAGGTCGTTTTAGGGTAAAATTTGAGTGTCTAGTTTAAGTCTAGGTTAGTCAACTTAGTTTATTTTTATAGACAGTTTAAGCACATCAGTCTCCGGAAGGAAGCGGAATACGGATATATTTTTCAAAGCAAACGACTTCGCCATGAACCTTGGCAAGCCAATCCATGCCTACTATGACATCAAAGCTACCCAATTGCATGGGTATGAGTTCGATGGGAAATTCATGTTCATTAAGACTTAAAATACAATCAATGAGAATGGAATCAACGGTGACAGATTTTCCGTTAGCGATTTCAACGGTGAATGATTTTGGCAATTTAGTACGTGTACATTTCAGCATTGGTTCAAATTTTACGGAAACAAAACTTTTATCCGCACCAGTATCAAATAACACAGAAGCATAAATTCCGTTTATAAGAAACGTACCGTTTACAACGTCATTGTCGTTTTGAGCTTGATGCGCATTTATGTTAAATGCGCGTCCACGTGGCGCTTGCACTTGAACCTGATTGTTGCGGGGGCATTGGGGAGCAAGATGGTTTGGGTCACCACATTTGAAGCAAGCACGACCATTTCCATTAGTCAGGGGTCTTTGGGTACCAGTATGAGCCGAAGGTGGGTTACCGGGTGGGCTAGGACCACTTCGACATGCTGAAGCAAAGTGCCCATAACGGTTGCACGTTGTGCATTGACGGCACTGAGAGGCAGGTGGGTGGTGGTATTGGCATTTGGCACATTTGGGAAACGTACCGGTGTAAGCTTTTCTAGGTGGTTCATGGTTCGAGTTGATGGGAGCTTGGGTTGTTGGTGTTGTCATGGCATAGTTGCGGCTTTGAAACTTGCGTTTCTTGCCGTGATGGGTGTTTCTGGATGATGTTTTTGTATCTTTAGGTTCCTCGGGTGTTTCGGAGATGGCTTGATGGGCGGTTTTGAAGGAGCCTTTAAGAGACAAGGATCCGTCTTTCACTTGGTTGTTGGACAAGGTAGCCGCCAACCGGATGGCTCGCTCAACTGAGAATGGTTCGGCTATGGTGACAGAGTCACGGATAATAGGAGGAAGGCCTTTTATGTACTTGGCTATGGCTCGGTCGGTGGTGTTGACCAAGTGAGGGACAAGGATACTAAGTTGCTTGAAGCGAATGGTGTAAGTCAAGTTGTCTCCTCCAATTTGTTTGAGGTTCCAGAATTCCTCTTCAAGACTTTGCATCTCATGAGGAGGGCAAAACTCATCTATCATGAGTTGCATCACTTCTTCCCATGGTAGAGCGAAGGCGACCTCGTTTCCACGAGTGCTCCTTTCACTTTTCCACCATTCAAGTGCCCTCGATGTGAAAACACCAGTGGCACTACGAGTCCGAAGCTCATCGGGACATTCACTATTGATGAAAGTGACTTCGATGCTATCGAACCATTCAAGCATCTTGGAGGCACCCTCTTCACCCGTGAAAGGTTCAGGGCCACATGACTTGAAGTGCTTATAGGAAAAGGCTGAGGTTTAAGGACCAGGGTTTCGGGATTCAACTGAAGTGTTCGGGCTAGGGTTGGCATTGATTTGCTTAACAATATCGGGTATAACTCGAGCCATTTGCTTAGCCATGAAAGCGACCATTTTCTTATTGGAACTTTGCTTGGAGCTTCTATGGGATTTGGAAGACATCTACAATGTAGGTTAAAGAGAATGATGAGACTTGATCAATAGTGTTTAACATAATTTATTGCATGTTTAGAGCATTATAACATAACACCTAAACAAGTAGGTTTCAAATTGGTTCTCATAATGAATCATATAACCACTCAAAAGAATTAGATAAAAAAAATAATGAAAGCTTTTAAGTTTTTGTTGGTTCTTGATTATTAGCGTCCGAGGTCGAGAGATTAGCGCGATTCGGATGATTCGCTCTTGACAAGAGGAAAAAGAGTATAGCATAAATGCGTAAAATAAATACAAACATAAAAGAAATTCGATTAAGGCTTGGAATGTTCCGGTTTTGGAACTAAGACTAATCCAAAGTAGTCAAGACTTCTTTTGAGTTCGGGAATCATGCTTTGGCTTAATGGGTTGGAATACTCTCGCCGACAAGTCGGGTAACGGTATTCGCCCTTCCAGTTACTACATGTCCCTTGTCAATCAAAATCATAAGACTTTGGTGAGATTGAAAATCAAAGAATGGGACTAGTCACCAAGATATGGATATCACTCCTAACTTGGTGGTGTCGTTCCTTAAACGTGGTTGGTACTTATCCATCAAGGTAAGGAAATTAATCCTAACTCGTTGGTAAGGGTCCACAAGAGTGTAATAAGTGAAATTGTCATCAAGGTAAGGAAATCACTCCTATCTTAATGGTCTAATTTCATAAAAACAATAATGGCGGATTGAAAGTCATCACCAAAGTAAGGGATTCACTCCTATTTTGATGAGTTCGTTTCATTTGTAAAATACAAGTGTCTTCGTATCGTCGTCGCATGATTACACCTTAGGAAAGGTGTATTTCTTTCTAGCCGAGAATAAGATGAGGGGCAAGATTAGATATATTTGAGTTTTTTTTGGCATAAACATAAGATATTCAAACAAATCATAAGCATTACTAATGGGAGTCCTTAGTCATAGTCTAGGTCAAAACATGGAAGTTTTCCTAATTCCCTATAACTATGGCTCTGATACCAATCTGTCACACCCCAACCGATGGCGGAAACATCGGGGCGCGAGAAGTGATAGATTGTTCAAAGACATCATAGGACTAAAATGACAATAAATTAAGATTAAATTTCATTTTCATTAATCAACGTAACATTACAGTGTTTCAAATAAACATACAATAATTTGGAGAAATGTCTAAAACAAACATAACAAAATGATAGATTTGGTGTGTTTCTAGGTCCCCTAATTGAATTTCATGATAAAGCTTCAAGCATTTCCTGCAACATGTATAAAATATTGGTCAACATATGAATATGTTGGTGAGCATACAAATTTGTATATAGTGAATAAATTTCAATTCAACACGAGTAAAGTATACTAAAGTTTGTACATTGCTAGCATGCAAAGCCATAATCAAACCAAAGTGTCCACTAGCGTAATCTTAGCATCAAAAGTGAGCAAGACCGTAAAGATTGATAACTTAACATAAACCCATCATAATAGGGCGGATGTGCTAGTCCTATAGCGCTATACATGTTAAGGGAGGTTTAGATTGCTTGCAAGATAATGTATTCTAGAATGTATTCACAAATAGTATAACAAGTAAGCATGTTTGTATGAATTGAGTTTTAGAATAAGTTTGATTGAATGTATGCTTGAGTGTATTTGATAAATGATACATGTTACAACCCAAATAGTGTTAAAATAAAAGGGGTGAAGTATGACTCACGGTTTCGATAGGAAAAGTTCCGAGTCGTGAGTAGATGGATTTGGGAGGATTAGACACCGGTTAACCTAACAAGGAAAACGGGTTTGTCTTAGATTCGGATTTGAGTACTTGTACGTATGTATATAGAATCATAGAAGTCATGTATCGCCAATGGCGGACCAAAACACAATTCACCAACTAGTGTTGGAGATTCGGATGGTAAAGTTAGTACGTTAGTGTACCCTCCTCGAAGGAGGTCATGAGATACGAAGGTAGGGTAATAATCCACAAACCTTTGTAAATACTTACATAATAGTTTAAATGTTTAAAGTATAGATATACTACATATAATATCTCAAGTAATCCGGGTGAGTTATGGTGGGAAAGCCCTACTTGAAGAACCAAAGTTCTTCAAGATTGCCATTTGAACCTTAACATAAGCTTTTCAACATGGTAAAGTTGAATACTTAGTTTGGTTTATCACACTTGTTGTTATGTTAGATTACTTGAGTAATAAAAAGATATAAAGTTAAGTTCAAAACTCATTCATTTCTGGATTTTTACCTTAACTCAAGTCATCCAACAATGAGGTTTGTTGGAGACAAGGTTTGGTTCAAGGAAAATCCAAGTTTGAACAAGGTAAACCCAAGAGCAACAATTTCATAAAGTTTAGCCACTTGGGAACCCATTTTAGGTGCCTCCCCCTTAGTGTTTACCATTGTAAACCTAGAGGATAGTCCATGGGTTTGTTCTAAGTGGTTTAGTATGTTTTAAAATAAGATTAAAGCTTGTTAAAAGATTAAAAACATCAAGGACAAAAACAAAATAAAAATTCAGCCTTGTAAAACTAGCTTTTGGACCTCATTATAGATGGCTTCCACTCAATGTTGCCAAGGCAAAGTCATTGGGGATAGTCCTAGAGGTGTATCCATGAAGCTAGATGCAAGCTTTAAGTATTAGAAGCAAGAAAAATGGGTTAGAATGGTGTTCTAACCTTGAAGGTTTTGTGCAGAATTTTTGTGAAGAAGAAGAGAACTTTGAGAGAATTTGAGAGTGTTTTGGTGGGATGTGAAGTGTAAAAGTGTTTTGTGGGGGTGGAGGCTAGTTTATAAAGGGAAGGAGTTGGGTTTAATGAGCTTTAATTAGGTTAAAAAAAAGGGAAAATGGGCTTAAACCCGAGTGGGTTTCGGTTTGACTAGTCAACAAAACCATCAAACTTGTTTTCGTGATTCCCGCTTCGTTATAACTCCGTTTCGTACGCGGTTTTTTTCTACGTTCACCATTTTCAGAGTAATTTCATATGGATAAAAGTAATTTAACATTCATGGTACTAATAATTGGGTTTGGTGCATTGATCTTGATACGGTTCGAGAGTTACGATCACCAACTTGTGTTTGTGTTGAGCTTGGACCATTGGACTTGGTTTTGGGCTTTTCTTTTGGGTTATTTTACGTGTTTTAAGAACCTTAATTATGTTTTAAAGATTTGGGCTTGTTTACAAGTTAGTTGGGTTCGCTCATGAACACCCGGTTACGTATGATTCCGATTGGTTTTATATTTGCAGCGTGTCGTAAGTATATTTGAATGCATATAACGTTTCTTTTAAGCATGTGTAACATATAAGTATATAGAATAACTTTTAATAATACTTCCATTGATCAAGACTCAAGAGTACAAGGGTATGAATTGATGAATTACAAGGTACAAGGACTAAAAATGAAACAACAAAAAGTACGGGTGTTACATATAGCTCTCTGGCACTCCCCTGAATTTTCCTCGTTTTCAGTGCATTCGACCCTATACGCCGCGTATGGACCCATACGCGGCGTATAGGGGGGTGTCGATTTAAAAAAGTGGGTGTCTATTTATTAGGACCCTTTTTTAAATGATAGGCCAGGTCATTAGCGCTGTTTGTATTTGTGGATATCGGTGGTCTTTCGTCGTTAGGTTTACCCGGATGAGGAGGTTTAAAAGTATTCGTTGGTCGTTAAAATTTTTTAAAAATAACTCAAATATTGCGTGTTTTTAATATTTGAGAAATTATTTAAAACTAGAAATTAAGCACGCATGATACAGCGTGTTTGTGACCTTGTATGCCTGTACATTATCACGGTTAAATATGAAAGAAAGACACGAAGTTACGACAATTTGGTATAGATATAAAAGAGTTATATATCTGGCACATTGCGCCGTAAAAAAACCTAACATTGAGTTGATAATAACAGTTAAGAAAAATAAAATAATTGAAAAAAATATATAAAGAGTTAAAATAGGGAAAAAAATATGAAACAAATAGAGATACTCATGGATTCAAACATATGTCAATTGTTCAAAAATCCAAAGTTCTAACCAAGTAAACCAACCAAATCTTTAGCAATAGTATTAGAACATTACATTATTACTTATATTAGACTGTACATAACGTTAAATAATGTCTTCCCACAAATAGTCACAGTCAGCATGTCATATCAGCTTTCCACGAACTTTCATCCATTCTTCCCACAATCAATTTTTACTCCCCAACACCATTCTTCCTACAAACAACCATTAAAAATCCATAAAAAACAGAGCAACACATATTTTTGTGACATGGGCCCCACAAAATGCACAACGCAACCCTTTCGAAAGGCGGATGGGTCTGCACAACGCAGCTCTTCCGAAAGGCGGCACGGGTGGGGCTAAGGGCGGGACGTTGTAGACAGTCTTATATAGCAACTTGTTTGCTACAATATAGTTGTATGGGATTATTTTTTAGCCACAAAGCTTTTATCTTTTAGGTTTTTGGCATTTTATTTTTAGTGAAATACTATTTCGGTCCCTATATTTTCTATAAAATATAAACAATACTTGGTTTTATATAATTATATAAATTCATTATTTTTTGTATTTTTAGTTATTTTATATTTTGAGCATCACTATCATGACGAACCGAACCGATTATAAACGAAAAACCTATTTGATAGCATTGGTATTATCTGAATCGGTTTTAGTATTTGTTTTTATGGTTCTTGACAAGTCGAGAATATAGCGACAAAAGTCAGACCACGTAGCTTAGGGAAAAAGACCATTAAACTTTTGTCGCGTAGTGTTGGTTTTATATAATTATATAAATCCATTATTTTTAACTTTTTAGTTATTTTATATTTTGAGCATTATTATCATGACGAACCGAACCGATTATGAGTGAAAAACATCGTTGATAGCATTAGTATTATCTGAATTGGTTTCGGTATTAGTTTTTATGATTTTTGACGAGTCAATAACATAACGACCAAACTCACGCTATGTTGCCTAGGAAAAAAGACGATTGAACTTCCGCCGCGTAGCGCGAGGATAAAAACTAGTTACAAATAAATTAACTAAACTAAGCCCCTTTTGCTAATTTACAACAATAATAACATAATGTGCAAACCAATATGTATAGATAAATTAGTAATTAGTATGATTTAAACAACTTAAACTTTTTGTCCCGCATCCACTTCCCATGATATTGAGAAGACACCTACAACTAGACTGTTGACTCATCCATACTTAATTGCGTGTCTTCAAATTTGGTTTTACTTTATGAATTCCTAATACTTAAATTATTATATGTTATCAATATTCTTGCTCCACTTAAACCAACTAACCGCTTAATGTATTATTAACTATTAATAATACTTTAAATTATAAACTAAATGTCTAATTAAATGTTATCTTTTACATTTTTCTTAACCTTATATTATATAGATGTTTCATTTTTGGACATAGATGAGGTACGGTGGTAAGATGTGAGTCCAATAAGTACAAATAAATAAAAGATTGTAGGTTTTAGTTTTACCTGTTGCGCTCTCCATCCTTGCTTCTCACATTGCATCCACGTGTAGACAGAGAGAAGATCATATTCACAACAACCACCGCCGCCTCAGTCACTTTCCCTCTCTCTTGACCTTTTCTGATCTCCTGTCTTCATTTGAAGACGATGGTGTGTGGTGGTGATTATGATTGAATCTGCCATCTCCAGGTGGATGGTTGTTTCGAGTATATATAGGTGAAAAAACTAGGGCAACAATCTATAGCTAAGGATACCTGGTTTTCGTCTGTAAATGGTGGTTACCGGTGGCCGCCCATGTCCATATCTGGAACCTGTGGAGTGATTTGGTGGATGATGTCCTCCTTTGGTTGTGGATGTGGCATTATTTCCGTGGCTTTTGGTAGCCCAACCGACAACTTGTTGGGGCCACAAAGGGGTTAAGTTTTTGCTGGTGGCCGGCCGGGACTTGCAGGTGTTTGGAGGTAGATCGACCGAATGTTTCTATTATTCAATGATAAAAGGTCACTCTACATGCGGTTCAATTGTTGTGGCAATGACGATCGACTACCATGCCGTCGAGCCCCTTTGTTTTATAATGATGATGATGATTGTAGATGCATGTGAGTCGAATCTTGTGACGATGATGGTGTGACAACCGGTAATTCAGGTCAACACCCGACCCCAAATTAGTCCTAATTATGCATAATATACATGAGTTCCAATTGAGTTCTATTTATTTGAAGTCATTTCATGCATTGCAAAAATTTCATGCATTGCAAAAATTTCATGCATTGCAAAAATTTCATGCATTGCAAAAATTTCATGCATAGTATCACATGCATCAGAAATTCGGTGTAATTTTCATTTTTCACGCGGCACAACCGGCACACACGAACGTTGGTGATAATTAGTATATACATACTAATAAATATTGTAAAGTGTTTCAAATTATTTAGATCCCAAATTGAATACGTTTAAAAAACTTAAATTTATAAATAAACGTAAACGCGTAAGTTGATCTTTTACCTGGAGCGAATACTTTTAACGCGACTACTAGATACACGATGTATCATTAAAATACCATCAATATTAAAATATATGATTTTATATAAATTGTTATAATATTTTATTGTATTCTAAAAAGTAAAAATATGTAAAAATATTATAGTGCAAGAAACACCACATAAATACCTAATACTACTAAAAAAAATAAAACAAACCCCTTTTTCCTCATTCCTTTTCCTTTCTTCTTTTCTTGTCAAATCTCTACAAGCTTACTTTGGCTTTTTGTAAATTTTAAAACTTACCCTTTTGTGATAAAGAAGAGTTTATAAACAAAATGACAGACCTCTCTACCCCTTTTGGAATGTATTCCTCGAAGAAATTGATCAATATTTCCATATGATTTGATTTATCAATTCATATATGGTTATTTGTGCAAGCAACTAACACAAATCACCAACACCACCGAACACACTCTCTTCCCTCTTTCTTCTCTTCAAACAAATCAGCCAAAGCACCATCACTACCACTTCATTTTATTTCCAACTTATTTTTTACAGATCTTGTGTGTTCAAGTGTCTTTGGGTGAAGATCAAGCAATTTTTAAAGTTTCCAAACATCCTACAACAACCCTTCAATCTTTCCTTGCTTGATTCTAGTGAGAACAATCTATTCTTGTTCACATATATTATACTTTACCATGTTTATTCAGCTACTAGTTCATATGTAACAACATTTATTCACAAAAGTCATTTATGTTAAAAATGATGTTTTTACCAACAAAGTGTTTCAAGAATAAAATTTCACACAAAATATTTTAACATGAATGATTCTTTGTGTTAAAAGATCCATGTTTGATCAAATTGCTAGTTGGTGATTTTATTAAAAGTCATAAAGATGTGTTAAAACTCAAGAAAAGCTTCAAATGGGTTACTTTATGTTTATGAAAATTTTGATGTTTTACAAGTATTATTCTACAAGTTATATTTTGTTAGTAAGTAGTAATATATTGTTATGAACTGGATTATGATTAGATGATAAGTTGACAAAGTTTACAAGTGTGGTTAAACATATAAACATGGGACTTTGAAAGGAAGTATGAATTTAAGAACAAAATATTATGTTAGTTTAAAAGGATGCATTAATATGGTTAGTAGATGGCTAGTTGACAAAAATGGCACATGACTTAAATTATTTGGCATAAGACTCATATAAATTTATGGACCTTATAATACTAGTTACTAGGTCACTTAAAAAGATGGGTTAAGATAAATTAGTAAATTGACCAAAGTGACTAAGTATTTTATTAAAGGGATTTTTTTTAATAATATAATAAAATTACTTAATAATTTAGTGAAACCCTAATTTAAAGATAAAATAAAGAATAATCTTACTAAGAAAATAATTAAATAATTATTTTATGAGTGTGTGTGTGTATATATATATATACACACACACATAGATGGCAAAATAGGAAAGCTAGTGATCTTTCTTAGATGATAATATTTCAAATTGTATTTAAATTAAAATAATACAAATATTATTCTACCTAAGAAAAATAAAATTATTTCAAAACCCTAATTTCTATTATTTTATATGTAAATTATATAATTAATTTCTAAACACTCAAATCATGTCTCGGGTTGAGTCAAGACGATATTTAATTACCCTAAACAATATGTCAACTTTAAAATAAAAATGTTTTTGTACACTCTCAAGTGAAATATAATTTATTAATATTTTCTAAGTAATATGTATATATTTCACATATATCCATCATGTGTCACCAACGAGTCGTAGAGTCAAACACTGTGTTTACCATGTATGTGGATGAAATAGTTACATACTCACATTACATGTAGGAGCAATTACTTAGACATAAGTTACCTTAATTATTCTAGGGCGAACTTAGGTCGGATTTTCCCAAGCACTTTGGATACTTATAGATTTTCACACCCGACTTACCGACTCACTTCACATGTGACTTTCGCGGCTCAATTTTTACTTATTTTCCGTTTAGTGGAGATTACATGCAAGTTACTATTTTCATGGACACATTTACTTGTCAATTATTTCACATGTTATATAATAATTTGTTATTTACCGTATAAAGTCAATGATTTTAATGTGTGAGTTATGCGAGTAGACTAACGGGTTTTAAAGGTATGGAATAAGTCTGGTGGGGCAATGGCTTAAATTTGAATAATGGCAAGTGTGTCTAACAGATTAAATATGATTTAAAACAATGTATTAAATTATTTCGGAGGTTTTATGTCACTTTGGGTGAACACATGTATTTAGATTGCTTTTTTTTAACATCACCTTTTAAAATTATACTTGAGCAATAAATATTTAGAACGATGGTTTAAACAAATGTAAAATGTATTTTCAATGCCTTATTTCTAATGTAAGTTATAATATAAGTAATTACATGGATGATCTTTTCTGAATCATGTTATCACTTTTAAATTTAAGTATTTTGATATGTTATTCGTAATCTCAATGGGATGATTCAGCAAACTCAATTGCTGATATGTTTTTGTCATGAAAATTTTTACACAAAAATAACTAATAGATTGCATTTTGTGAGTTCAAAAAGAAAATAACAACTTCCCAATACGATTTTATAAAAGATGGCATACTCGATTATAAATTGAGGTGTCAATGCCTTAGGCTAAACCAACTAGTTTCTATTAAATCATAATGAATATAGTATTACTTAATGGGTTAGGTTTGTATTTTATGTAATTGTCTTGTACTCAAGTGTAACTTATCATTCTATTTATACCATGTGTATCCTCACTTTGAGGATCATCAATTCATTCATATGGTATCATCCGCTCAGGTTCTTCTCCCCCATTAACTCTCCAACTTATGATACCGGATCCAGGCAGAATGGGAATATACACCTCTGGATGGATTCTCCTTCCCCTCCTCCTTACATTTGCTTTTCTTTTCACCTTCTTCCCCACCATGTCAACCTCTAAAATTTCCGATGAACCTCTGTCCATGACCGCCCTCCTTCACTCCCTCAAAATTCAGTTATCATCAACTAATTTCCTGCAGTGGAAAAGTCAAATATGGCCGTTGTTGTTGGATCAAGATCTCATCGGTCATATTGATGGAACTGAGGCAGCCCCGCCGGAAAAATTAACCGCCGATGGCAAAACCGTTGCCGATCCGCAGTACACCGCATGGAAGGCTGCCGATCGTCGTGCAGTCATTCTTATAAATTCCTCTCTGTCTGAAGAAGCGGTGTCTGTCACTGTTGGCCTCACCACCGCGAGAGCCATCTGGCAGGCGCTTGAAGCCGAGTATTGTAATGCCTCGGTCGAGCGGGCTTACAATCTTCGTGATAAATTACGCTCACTTGTCAAAGGATCTAGTTCTGTGGCAGAATTTGGTCGTAAGTTTAAAGGGTTATGTGATCAACTATCAGCTATTGGTCATGCCGTTTCGGATACCGATAAGTTATATTGGTTCACCGCTGGTCTCGGTGTTGACTATATTAGTTTCACTTCTAATATCCGAGCCACTCGTCCAACCCCTTCATTTCAAGACTTGGTTGCTCAGGCCGAAAGCCATGAGGTTCTTCTTCGTGAGCTTCAGGGACAAAACAGTCCTACTGCAGCGTTTGTGGCTCAATCTTCCCGTCCTCCTCGTCGTGGTGGTGGTGTACGGGGATACAATCGTGGTTACCGCAACTACAGAGGAGGTAGAACTAACCGTGGTGGTCGTGGAAATCATGGTCCTCGTAACAACAACAGGAACTCCTCTGGTGCTTCTAACCCGTGTCAACTCTGTGATCTCCATGGTCATGTCGCTAGTTCGTGTCCTTCCCATGTGTCGTACCCCGCCAGTGAAGCTCATCTTGCAAATACTTTTCAGGCTCAATGTCAAGTTGATCCAAACAATGCAAGTTGGTATGCGGACTCCGGGGCTACCGATCATATGACTCAATCTACTGGTAATATTCATGACATTATTTCATGTAATGGCAAAGAAAAGGTAACTTTTGGGGATGGCAAGTCTCTGCCTATTTCTCACAGAGGACACAAAACTATTGACAAAAATATTCATCTTAAAAATGTCCTTGTGGTCCCTCAAATCGCCAAAAATCTTCTTTCTGTCTCTAAGTTAACTATGGACAACAATGTTGATGTGTTTTTTTCTCAACCAAATTTCTATATCCAGGATCGGGGAACGAGGCTGGTCTTGGCTTAAGGTCGCTGTGACAACGGGCTTTATGTGTTGAATCAAGATCATCTTGCCTTAAGTGCTGTCTCTACAAATAAAGCATCATATGAATTGTGGCATAACCGTTTAGGACACGTGTCCAATGATGTTATTAAACTATTAAATAAAACGGGATCAGTGCAAGTCACGTCCATTTTGCCTAAACCTATTGTTTGCTCTTCTTGTCAAATGTCTAAAGCACATAAATTGCCATTTGATCTTAATCCGAAACGAGCACTCTCTCCTCTCGACTTAGTCCATTGTGATTTGTGGGGACCGTCACCTATCACCTCTCATGAAGGTTATCGATATTATGTTGCCTTTGTTGATGATTTTTCCAGGTTCACATGGCTATATCCGCTACACAACAAGGCAATGTTCGCGACTATTTTAGCTACTTTTATCACATTTGTTCAAACTCAGTTCTCTAGAAAAATCAAGGTTTTCCAAAGTGATGGTGGCATGGAATTTGTTAATAATCAAGTTAAAAAGATATTTCAAGACAATGGAACATTTCATAGGCTCTCGTGTCCGTACACTCCTCAACAAAACGGACGTGTGGAACGTAAACATCGTCACATTGTCGACACCGGGCTTGCCATGATGTTCAATGCTAAAATACCCTGTTCATATTGGGTTGAAGCTTTTAGCTCAGCGGTATACATTATTAATCGTCTTCCATCTAAAATTCTTGACGACAAATCTCCATTTGAGCATATGTTCGGCCACGTTCCAAACTACAATAATTTTCGCACCTTTGGGTGTCGAGTCTTTCCGTATCTTCGAGATTATTCGGAACATAAGTTGGCATCGCGTTCATTACCGTGCATCTTCATTGGATATGCAACCCAATATAAAGGATTTCGGTGTTTAGAACCCATCTCACAACGTGTGTACATCACGAGACACGCCACTTTTGATGAATCATTTTTTCCATTCTCAGGAGGTCTATGCTCAAAAAATAATATTAATCTTGAACTAACAACTTTTGTTGAAAATTCATGGACAGGCTCAGCTACAAATACACCACCTCCAAACAACAAGCATGTTGCCAAAGTCCAATATTCTGCTCCATGTGGCCTCTGTTCCGATGATTCGAATGGGCCTCCACCATCAAACAATTCTCAAGAGCAGTCCACCAGTTCTGAGCCAGACAATACGCCGCCATCGAACAATTCTCCAACGGCTGCTACTCCAGATCACCAGACTGAGCCGCCAGCACCCACGGCGCCAACTCCGCCTCCGCCGCCGCCTCCAGCAACAACTGGTCATCACATGACGACTCGTTCCAAAGCCGGAATTTTCAAACCTGTTCACAAACCAGATTTTGTTCACACACAACATCACAGTCTCTATGCTGCCCTCTTTGCAAAAACAGACCCGACGAGTTTCAAAATTGCGTCTACTCAACGGGAATGGGTTCTGGCCATGCGAAAAGAAATTAGTGCTCTCCATCAAAACAACACTTGGACCCTTGTCCCGAGACCAGCAAACACTAATATTGTTGGCTCGAAATGGATTTTTCGTACTAAGTATCTATCAGATGGCACAATTGATAGGCACAAGGCTCGTCTGGTTGCTCAAGGGTTCACTCAAGTTCCAGGTCTTGACTACTCACAAACGTTCAGTCCGGTGGTTAAAGCTTCTACTATCCGTATTGTTTTATCATTGGCTGTCATAAATGGATGGAAACTTCACCAACTCGATGTCAATAACGCATTTTTACATGGTGCTCTGCAAGAAAAAGTGTACATGGAACAACCGCCTGGGTTCATTGATCCACAGTTTCCAAATCATGTTTGTCGTCTCAACAAAGCCTTATATGGCCTAAAACAAGCGCCTCGGGCCTGGTTTCAACGTCTCAGTACGTTCCTCATTCAGAATGGATTTTCATGCAGTCGTGCTGATCCATCTTTATTTATTTTCAAGAAAGATTCATGCATCATCTATTTATTGGCATATGTGGACGATTTAATTATCACTGGCAACAGGGAAAATATTATATCCTCTTTCATCAATAAACTCAACTCCGAGTTTGCTACAAAAGACTTGGGAAAATTAAGTTACTTTCTTGGTCTCGAAGTAACTCACTCACAAGGTCAACTATTTCTCAGTCAATCAAAATATGCTAGAGACATCTTAGAACGGGCTAATATGTTACATGCCAAACCGGTGGCCACTCCCCTTGCGGCCAACATTGTTTTTACTTCCACAGGAGAGACGTTTGGAGATCCCACCTTATACAGGTCTTTGGTTGGCGCTCTCCAATATCTAACTATCACTCGTCCCGATATCTCCTATGCCGTAAATCAAGTAAGTCAGTTTCTGCAAAATCCTACCACTGAACACTATCAACATGTCAAACGCATACTCAGATATGTTAAAGGTACCATTGATTTTGGGATCACCTTTCGCCGCGCAACTCCATCCAACATTCTTGGATATTCAGATGCTGACTGGGCTCGTTGTATTGAAACACGTCGATCAACCTATGGATTCTCTATCTTTCTTGGGGGCAACCTTGTTTCATGGAGTGCCAAGAAACAACCGAGTGTAGCTCGCTCAAGTTGTGAATCCGAGTATCGTGCTATGGCTAATACCGCTGCTGAAATTGTTTGGGTCACTCATCTACTCAGGGAATTGCACGCGCTTCCACCAGATCGCCCCACCCTACTGTGTGACAATCAAAGTGCCATATTTTTAAGTCAAAATCCCATTGCTCATAAACGTGCCAAACATATAGACATCGATTACCACTTCATTCGAGAACTTGTGTCCTCAGGTAAGTTACACACAAAGTTTGTTCCTACCAAGCTCCAGGTGGCTGATATTTTTACGAAGAGTCTCCCAAGACCTCAGTTCGAACTCTTCCGAGACATGCCTTGCCTTGGGTCACCACTATCTCGCTTGCGGGGGATATTAAATCATAATGAATATAGTATTACTTAATGGGTTAGGTTTGTATTTTATGTAATTGTCTTGTACTTAAGTGTAACTTATCATTCTCTTTATACCATGTGTATCCTCACTTTGAGGATCATCAATTCATTCATAGTTTCCACTCTAAAAAACTCCAACTGATTCTCAAGCTAGAAATTAATCGCAAGGAAAAGAGTAAATTTCTGTTTTGGTCCCTGAGGTTTTGCAGAAGTTACTAGTTCAGTCCAAAAGGAATCTTTGATCAAATCGTGCCCTATGGTTTATGTTTTTTAACGAATTTGGTCCCTAACCCTAACGCCGTTCATAAAATCTGTTAAGTACGTGCACGTGCCCCTCACGTGAGGGGCTTTTTCGTCTTTTCCAACCCTCTATGCATTTTAAAACCCCCCAAATCGTACGTACGTTGTTGTATCTTCTTCTCCCCCTTCTGTGTTCGTTGTTGTTGACCATCACCACCATGGTGATCTGTAAATGTGGTGCGCCTACTACGATTCGCACCTCTTGGACGTCTGCAAACCCTGGTCGAAGGTTTCACTGTTGTTCACGCAAGGTAACTCCCTTTCTGCAATTGCAGGTATGTGGTTTTGTAGCCTGCAATTGCAGGTATGTGGTGCGCCTATCTGTTTTTTAATTTTTTTGGTCTTGCCCTAACTCCCTTTCTGCAATTGCAGGTATGTGGTTTTGTAGCCTGGGCTGATCCTCCTGTATGTGATAGTTGTAATGTTATTGTACCGGGGTTACTTAGAAAAATCAACCATAAGGCTGCTGAAAATCGAAGACTTAAGTTAGTGGTTTTCATAAGTTGGATGTTGTTTTTTATGTATTTCTTTTCCACTTGACCTTAATTGGTGTAAAGGTCAAGCTTTTGGTTGAATGATAACTATGTATTGTTACTTTTGTTGGTGTAATGGAAATGTATTTGACTTTTGGTTGAATGATAAGTATGTATTGTTCTTTTCCATTGTATGTTACTTTGTTTGTTGAATTGGTAATATATTTATGTAGAGTACTGAAAATAGAAGTGCTTGTAATGAAATAAGTAGAGTACTGCTAATATTAATCCCAAAAGTAATGGTTCTAATGACCAGTTACAAACATTCCAACCACACATTGTTCAATACCAACAACTACAAACATCCTTAAACACTGGACCCTACACTTCTACAAACCAAATAACCAAGGCAAACACACACTACACTTTTGATTAAACACTGGACCCTGCATCTTGTGTTGTTGAAGCAGTTGCATCTTGTGTTGTTGTTGAAGCAGTTGCCAATTTGCAACCCCTTTTGTTGTGACCCTTTTGATTACATAGTGTACAAGTAACAGGCTTACCCTTCTTGGTCATCTTCCCAGCAGCACTTATTGTTTGTGACAACTCTTCAATTGATTTTTTTCTAGCTTTCTTGGGCCTTCCTATTTGGATGTGATGTTTGGGTGGTAACAATGAAGTAGGGCAAGCTGATGGAGTCCACATTTCTTTGCCATTGATTGGGTCAATGGTGTTCTCATAAACTTTCTTCCATGTGCTCAGCCAATAAACCTCATCTACCCAAGTCTCAGGTATTCCAACTTCTATCCCATTCACTCTCATATCCCATTTAACAGCTACAGCATGCTTGCAAGGCATGCCTGTTAATTCCCATTTTCTGCAAGAGCAAGTCTTGGCACTCACATCCACAACACACTGATCATTCCAAGGTCCACTCACTTGATATTTGCTTCGCCCATTCCACATTACATTATACTGTGATGCTTCTGTTTTAATTTGGTTGAATGTCTTTGTTGCTGTGGGTGTCAATGGACCATCACACCTAGCAATCAACCTGTTCACCACCCCAATTCTTCTCATCAGATACTCTCTTATGTACTCCAAGCAAGTAATGATGGGTTTGTCTCTGCCTCCTATGAGCTGTTTGTTAAAAACCTCACACAAATTATTGAGTAGAACATCACACTTAGACCTCCCTGTCATTGAAACCAGTCATTAATCACTTGTACAAATAGTAGGAACTCAGTTCTTATAATAACATTAAACTTACCACTAAAATGGGATCTTGCCCAATGAATTGGTGGTATTTCTTGCAGCCATTTGTGTAATGATTGATCTTGGTTTCTGATATCATCCATGTGTTTGTTAAACTGTGGAATGGTTGTTGCACTTGCTGTTTTCCATAGCATTTCTTTGAATAAGTTGCCTCTCCATTTTGTTTTCATATTCTCATGTATATGCCTAAGGCAATACCTATGCTCAGCACAAGGATACACCTTCTTGATAGCAGGTATAATGCCCTACAAAATAACAATAGCATTAAATTTCAAGTACCATAATTGAAATAAAAATAAGCTTAGTACCTTTTGTCTATCACTCAAGAATGTGAAATTTGATTGCCTGCAAAGATCTAGGTCAGCACCAAGCAACTCTAAGAACCAAGTCCATGAACTGCATGATTCTGCTTCAACTATTGTAAAAGCTACTGGATAGATCCCATTGTTAGCATCAACACCCACTGCTGTTAGAATCTGACCAGGGAAAGGCCCTTTCATGAAACAACCATCTAAACCTAACACCTCCCTCCCACATTGCTTAAAGCCTGCTTTAAGTGATGCATAACAAATGTATATTCTTTTAAATTGCCTACTTTCACTGGTAGGATTGAATTCCCTTTCAACTTCAATCTTAATTGTTGTCCCTGGATTGGATCTTAGCAGTTCATCACAGTAATCCCTTAAAAGTAAATATTGTTTGGTGAAGTCCCCTTGAATCTTCTCTGTAGCCATTACTTTTGCCCTAAAAACCTTCTGCAAGCTGATCTGCACTTGATATTTCTTTTGGACCAGATCTTGAAGAACTTTGATGGGTATTCCCGGGTTTGATTCAACTGTGGACTCTATCTCTTTAGCAACTGTACTCACAGTGTACAACTTCACATCTCTGGTTTGTAAACATTTGTGATTCTCATTAAATGTCTTAACTACCCAAGCATCTACTACATTTTTTCTAGAAATGTGTAATGTCCAAGGACAATTCTGTCTTTCTACACCTTTACCTTTTCCAATTATTGATGCACTAGCTGTTGACTGACTTGAAGTTTGGGTCCCACTTTCTTGTGTTGTGTTACAATTTTGACCTCCAATAAAAACAGGATGTACACCTGTACATATCACCCTAAACCTCAACTTATCATTTTTTATGATAGATAGTTGCCTCCTAGTGACTACAGCATGGTTTTTCACCAAAGTTTTTATATCATCTTTGTTTTTGAAACACTGACCCACATAAAATGGAACTGCATCTACATTCTTGGATTTCTTCTTTCTCTTTCTAAACTTATTCACAGCAGTAATCAACAAATCTTCCTCATCTGTTCCACTATCAAAGTCATCTAGGTCAAATTCCTCATCCTCATCATCTTCCCCCTCATCAACATCATTCAATCCCTCATCAAAATCTGCTTTAAATGACCCCATGTCAACATCTACATGTTCAACCATGTTATCTGTGTCATGCAAATCTTCATCATCTGGTTCAGCTTCATCATTTGCTTCAGCTTCATCATTTGGTTCAGCTTCATCATTTGGTTCAGCTTCATCATTGGTTCAGCTTCAACATCACTTAATCCCTCATCACTTTGACCCATTCCATAGTTGAAATCCATAAAAAATTGTTCATTTGGACCCTCACCCTGCTCTGTAGTTGTTTCACCTTCACCCTGCTTATTCATAATTGGACCCTCACCCTGCTCTGTAGTTGTTTCACCTTCACCCTGCTCATTCATAATTGGACCCTCACCCTGCTCAACCTGATTTTGACCCTCACCCTGCTCATTCTGCTCATTCTGCTCATTCACAATTGATCCCTCATTCAAAGTTAGAAGTGGTAGCTTTCTAGAAGCTTTTCTTAAGGGTTTCAGTTTGGATGGTTTAGGCTGACTAGAAGTCGCATCAGTAGGTTCTAATTCACAAATTTTAACTTTACTAGGGGACTTGTGAAATACATTGAGTCTTGATACCCAATGTTCTATATACACCTCAATGATCTTAAACCGTTCAACATATTGCAACATAGATATGACATCTTGATCAGTTCCTAGTGCTCTAATACCAAATTCTAAGTTCATATCAGGAACCTTATAATGATAAAACATTATTTGATCTTTAGGATAACCTAACTCTTCGACCATTGCATTTACCTCGATAACAGAGAATTCATCAGCATCGATCATGTCCACATAGTTGATCTTACCATCCACATAAGTCGTAGCTGGTTCCGTGATGAAAACTCCCCATGAAATATCTTCAAACTGAATAAAGTAGGGTTTTCTCCATACGTAGCGTAGGGATCAAATCGTTCACCTGTAGGTCGAAGAAACCAAAGTGTAAGCACCATTCTTGCATCAAATCGTTCGCCTTCACTGATTCTTCAACATTTACAGTCAAGCGAAATCTCTGAGAGGATCAATGGGAGTGGAAGGGTTTTAAGTTCAAGGGGGTTTTAATGCATAGAGGGTTGGAAAAGACGAAAAAGCCCCTCACGTGAGGGGCACGTGCATGTACTTAACAGATTTTATGAACGGCGTTAGGGTTAGGGACCAAATTCGTTAAAAAACATAAACCATAGGGCACGATTTGATCAAAGATTCCTTTTTGGACTGAACTAGTAACTTCTGCAAAACCTCAGGGACCAAAACAGAAATTTACTCCAAGGAAAAATTATTCTTCTTATTAGGTTCCTAGAGACGTCTCCAATCAACCAATTCTATTGTAGTAACAATGATATATAGTTTTTCTTTCTCATCTTTTGATTGTAAATTGGAATAAAAAATTAACACATCATGGGTCCGGTGGATGAAAAATCCACGTCTATCTTTTTAATGTTTCTTTTTCTGATGTGTGTTTAGCGTTTTCTAACCACGATCTTTAGTTATATAATTTCAACCAAAAAAAGTTTTGCTATCGTCTCACACTTCTCAGAGGACTGTAAATAGAGATTTTCTTAAATATGTTTGTTTGTTAAAAGAAAAGTATCTTCTATTTAGTTATTACTAAATAACACATTTTTCTTCATGTTTACTCTATCTTAAGATCATAAATCTACAACACATATTCTATTCGATTTCATGTTTCTTTTCCTTGTTGCGTATGCTAATTAATTGTCATTTATTATATTATACCACGATTATGACTCGATTAGGTGAGCTTTAACTGTCGTTACCTTTTGTTTTCTTATTCAAATCTTCCCAAAAGCATCGTACTATAGCAGGGCCTGTTAACATAATGTTACCCAACATCAATTTTAATGAGATTTAGAAAGTTTATTGTATTTATAAACAACATGGGGATGTAGCTCAAATGGTAGAGCGCTCGCTTTGCATGCGAGAGGCACGGGTTCGATCCCCCGCATCTCCATTTTTGATATTCTTTATTATTTCTATTTTCAGATTCATAATTTGAAGTCCTGAAGCTTACGGTTTTTATTGAAACTCGTTAGGGTTGAATTCGGACCACCGGTTTGTACCGCTCAACCGAACAAACCCGTCAAAATTTAAAAAAAAAAACCCAATAATTTAATCGAATAAAAAGATCAATTACCTCTCTTAAAACCAGCTCATAACCCGAACGGGACTGATAAAAAAAACCCGAATTAAACCGAATCGAACCAATAACTTCCCTCTAAAAACCTGCTAGGGTTGAACTCGGACCACTGGTTTGTACCGCTCAACCGAACAAACCAGTCAAAATAAAAAAAAACAATAATTTAATCGAATAAAAAAGATCACTTCCTTCTTTGAAAACCAGTTCATAACCCGAACGGAGCTGATAAAAACCTGATTACAGTCAAAATAAAAAAAAATAATTTAATCGAATAAAAAAGATCACTTCCCTCTCTGAAAACCCGTTCATAACCCGAACGGGACTGATTAAAACCTGATTAAACCGTATCGAACCGATAACTTCCCTCTCCAAAAAGCAGTTTCTAACCCGAATTGGTACCACTAAAACCCATTTTGATATTCGTTGATCCAAACCCAAAATACGACTTTGTACTCCTCTCGCTCATTAAACGCACTCTAATAATTTTTGTTTAAACACAGTTTTTTCTAACTTGTTGGTTTTTCATTAGGATGTATTAATCCGGAACGCTATCAATGATCATTAGCTCAACTGATTAATATGAGATACCCATGACATGTAAATAAGGGGAAGTCATGGGTTCACGTCTCCCTCTGAGTAAAATAGAGTTGAGTCAGGGTTTTTTTTTTCCAGCACTGAGTTTCCGCCTGAGGGGGTTGGGGATACAGTCCCGGCTGAGAAACGAATAGGTGGGTCCGATTAAAATAACACTTATCTTACGAAACAAGGTCTTACATTTGCCATTATAAAAAAATTAATCTGCAACGCTAGTTATCAGTTGATCATTTTGTGCATCTGAGCACTTATAATCAATGTTTTTAAAACCGGACCGGATAGTGAACTGGACGCCTTACCGGTTCACTGGTCGGACCGGTTCAACCTGTCGGACCGTATATAAGAACCGGACCGTATTTATGTAAAAATTACAAAAAAATAAAAAAAATTATAAAAAAACCGGTTCAACCGGTCCGGTTACCGGTCCGACCGTCGGTTCGACCGGTTCAACAGGTCTGACCACCGGTTCACTGTTAAACCGGTTTTAAGCACCGAACCGGACCGGATTGGAGTCCGGTTCCCGATCAAACCGGTCGGACCAACCGGTCCGGTCCAGTTTTCAAAACATTGCTTATAATTATGATCAGTCACTAAAAGGGCATAGCATACAAAGTCAATCATGAAATAAACATTTATTGGAACAATATCTAAAAATGTTCTTTTTTAAGTTGCTATTCTATTCACTTACATAATTTGAGAGAAATATGCATCAATATATTTTTTAATTAGGTTAATACCCCGTGTATCATACGAGTAGAATAAATAAATATTAAATAGTTATTAACAAAAATTAATCAATTATAAAACGATGTTTTGATATAAGATATAATTGACATTACATACAAGTGATAAAAGAATAATGTCATTTTAAACTTTTATTAATTTTTTTTCTAAAAGAATAGGTTCTTAAATAAATTGATTTAAAACAAACTGTTTTTAATAAAGTGTCATTTTTAATAGTTTCTTTAAACTTTGGATTTTAGTTATTTTTGTCTCATAAGAATTTTATTTTTTAGAAAACACAGGTATCAAAATATATTGTATTTTTTAAAAAGTTAGATGTTTTTTAGGAGGCCTAGAATTATGCAATGTGGCTTCTAAAAACCTTTTTTTATTAGTATAGATAGATTTTTTTAAAACATATTCTTATTTTATAAAAAGTTATTTCTTTAGAAATTGTATTTGTAGAAAGATCTCTTTTTTAATTTTATAAAAAAACTGATATGAAAAAGAATTAAATAATATAATTAATAGTTAATGTGATATTTATTAGGAGAGAGAAGCGGAAAAATAAATTTAGGAGGCCTAGAATTATGTCATGTGGCTTTTAAAAACCTTATTTTATTAGTATAGATATATATATAAACCGGGCTTAATGTTAGAGCTTAAGACCGGATGTATGACTTATTTGGTTCAAATCATTCAAATTGCAAATCAAACTGAGTGCTCATTATTCTTAGCTGATTCAATACATTCAAATTTTGATTCGAATAGGGTTTCGGGTAAAAGATTCCAATTCCGATTTTTGATCTATTCAAAATGAATTTCCTTCGAATTCGAATAACTAACTCAAATACGAATCAAATTCGAATAGGTTTTTCTTGATTTGTTTTCGAGTAATTCGAACAAGAAAAAGTTAAAAGATATTTTATATTTTTATGTATCATAATACTATATTATATAAGTTTTTATGTATATTGTTTTAAATATGAGTTTGAGCTATGTATAATACTTTTATGGACCAACTGACTGGCCGAGCAAAAGCTTTAAAGGTCTAAAAATACTATTACTAAACAATATACTATATTTCTTATTTGAGACTATCTTGATATTTCACTGATTATGTTTTTATGCTTCTTATTTTGAATTTTTAAAGACATATGAATTAAGTTGTTAAAATTTATAAGAAGTACCGACTTTGGTTTTTTAAGATTTTGATTTTTTTTTTATTTTTTTTACTCAAATTCGAATCGAATTCAAGATTACTTTTGAAATTTCCAAATTCGAATAAATCAAACCCGAATTGAATTCGAATAACCACCATAATACTTGCAGTATATTTATACGATTACAAGTTTTTCTCCATAGATCTAATACATTTAACGAACACAAAAGACATGACGATTGCATTCATTGTATTTATATTTCATCTCCTGATTCGGCTATTTTTAAAAAAGAAACTGAAAAATTGTTTTTTTCTTTGAACTGGTTTTTGACGCTAGATGATGTGAGAAAATTAGATGATCATATTCACAAAACCAAAACCATGCCTTCTTTTCTCTCTTGAATTGCCATAATTTGCAACTATGATATGTTATGAATCTCTATTTGGAGTAATGGATTCTTAGTAAAAAAGCATGTGAGTTGTTTGTGGGATGTAATGTCAAATAAATATTGTGAAATTGCAAAAAATCGTATTTTTATTTGAGATATAAAAGATGAGGATTATAGGTTGACTCTGCATCACAATCATTTTAACAATAATCACGAAAGTATTATTATTATTATTTTTTAAGTGCAAGCATTGGAAGATAACCCGATCGTTGCTTGTGAAGCAGGGTCAACCCATCAGTGACTCTACTGTCACTTACATATTTAACATTTTTATGTCACATAAGAATTTGTTCTCTTGCAATTCACATACTTTTTGTTTGACATGACATCCCACAAACCATCACTTGCTAAACTTAGACACACGTCTTGTCTACTCGTGATGTAAATATGACTTTTGGTTCAGGTATTATCCATGTTTTATATATATGCACGCATGCACGGGCACACACACGTCACGTAAAAAACATACCAACAAAAACAAAAGAATAGAGATTCAATAATGAGTATATATACGTGGCATCAGGTTAACTAATGGGTTGTTTGGTAGACTCTTAATGACTATTAAAAGACTATATTTTAATGATCATTAAGTGACAACACTTTAATGGTTCATATCATTTTAATACTTAAAAAGTAACTATTAAGATGTTACATTTTAATAATTCAGACTTAAAGTTATCTCTTAACTATTAGAAAGCTCTCAATAGCTCTTAATTATAATTGGAATTGCAACTACCAAAATTTATTTTTCAAGCCTAGTAATGACTTAAAATATTTTTTAATTTCAAAGCGACAAACACACACTCATCTAATCCTATTATTAAATCTACATTACTGTCTCCAAGACGGGACTTGAATTTTCAATCTTATCACGAGCGATATTTGTAGGTACACACCTGAAAGAATAGGAAACAGATGAACACATAAACGATTTCTCAAATTGATTACTACGAAGAACTCAATCGAACAGACGATTACAAAAGGTTACAAAAAAGTGTATCCAAGAGTATTGTGATCAACAGCAATTAATCACATTTATACTTGCTCATCAACTAGCCGTTAACCCTCAATTAACAGATTAACAACCATTAACAAACTAACTCACACTATTGACACAACTAGCCCTTATAGTTTGAGCTTTATTACTTCCGAAGCTTAACTTGTACTTCCGAAGCCAAACAATTACTTCCGAAGACAAACTTCCGAAGCCAACCATTCTTTACAAGAATTACACATAAGTCCTTGTGCTTAATTCTTGAGCACAACTTCTCACAAACTCCACCTTTGTGCCAAGATTAAGTCACATTCCACTTGTCACAACAAAAACGAAACTTTACTCCACCAACTGCTTTAGTCATCATATCAGCAGGGTTATTATGAGTATCAACATACTCAACACTTAACTGCCTTGTCCTCACAACATCCCTTATGAAATGCAACCGAACATCCACATGCTTAGTCCTTTCATGATACACCGGATTCTTAGAAAGCTGTAAAGCACTCATATTATCACACCATATGATTGTTTCCTGAACATCAACTCCTAGTTCAGAAACAAATCCCTTTAACCATAGTGCTTCCTTAGCAGCTTCTGTGAGTGCAATGTACTCAGATTCAGTTGATGACAATGCTACAACTCTCTGCAAAGAAGACTTCCAACTCACTAGTCCACCATAAACTGTAAAACCATACCCAGTTACTGACCTCCCTGAGTCCCAATCCTTTGCATAATCAGCATCAACATATCCAGTCACTACATGTTTGGTTTCATCAGTCCCACCAAACACTAATCCCACATGACTAGTGCCTTTTAGATACCTGAGTATCCACTTCACACCTTCCCAATGTTTAATACCAGGAGCACTTAGGTACCTACTCACTAAGCTGACTGCATACCCCAAGTCAGGCCTAGTGCAAACCATCAGGTACATCAAACTCCCCACTGCATTTGCATACGGAATTCGTGACATCTTAGCCTGCTCTTCTTCTGTACAAGGACTATCCCTACTAGACAACTTAAAATGAGCTGCCAGAGGAGTACTTACATGTTTACACTGATCCATAGAATAAGTACTAAGTACTTTCTTGATGTAACTTGACTGCCTGAGCTTCAATATACCAGCACCATGATCTCTTTCAATCTCCATACCCAATATCTTTCTTGCAGCCCCTAGATCCTTCATGTCAAACTCTTCACTCAAGATTGACTTAGTAGCATCTACATCTGTTTTGGACTTGCTGGCTATTAACATATCATCTACATATAACAACAAATAGATGTAACCACCAGCACCATCTTCCTTGTAATACACACATGGATCATAGCTACTCTTACTGAACCCTTTAGAGATAATGAAATCATTGAACCTCTTATTCCACTGCCTCGGAGACTGCTTCAGTCCATACAATGACCTTTTCAACAAGCACACCTTATCTTCCTGACCTTTAATCTCAAAACCAGTGGGTTGCTTCATATAAATCATCTCTTCAAGACTTCCATTCAAAAATGCAGTCTTTACATCTATTTGCTCCAACTCCAAATCATGAATAGCTACAAGGTTTAAGATCACTCTAATAGATGAGTGTTTAACCACAGGAGAGAATATCTCTGTGTAGTCAACACCAGGCTTTTGAGTGAATCCCTTAGCTACCAACCTTGCCTTGTATCTTGGAGGATCACTTTCGGTTAACCCATCCTTCAACTTATATAGCCATTTGCAACTCACCAATTTCTTGTCTTTGGGCTTGTCTACAATCTCCCATGTGTTATTCTCATAAAGAGAATTCATCTCTTCTTTCATTGCCTGCACCCACTTATCCTTATCAACAGAATTCAAGGCTTCTTCATATGACAAAGGATCACAACTGGCTTCCATAGCAGCAGCATTAAACACATAAGCAGATACCTCCTCCTTTGTAACAAGTGTCACATCATCACTTGTTCTAAACCTCAAAGGAGTAACTATAGTCCTTCTAGGTCTACCTTGTGCAATAGACCTATTTTGGACCACCGCATCACCACCTGATGACCCTGGAGCCTTATCACAACTTTCATCTTCTGAATTAGTCCCACTCTGCACATGATTTTGTTCATCCAGCTCCACCTCAATCTGAACACCCCTTTCAAGATCAAGTGCACCCTGGTCAGTACTCTTAAGTAGATCTTTGTATAGCACATCTTCTCTAAATACAACATCTCTACTTGTTACAACTTTAGGAGACTTATCATCCATTCTCCACAGTCTATATCCCTTTACACCACCTGTGTAACCAAGCACAACACACTTTATAGCCCTAGGTTCCAGTTTGCCTTCACTAACATGAGCATATGCCAATGACCCAAACACCCTTAACCGGCTATAATCCCCTGGCTTTCCAGACCACATTTCAAACGGTGTTTTCATCTGAATTGCAGATGAAGGAGACATATTGACCAGAAGTGCTGCTGTATTAACTGCCTCAGCCCAGAACTGCTTTGGCATTCCAGCATCAATCAATAGACACCTCACCTTATTCAACAATGTTCGGTTCATTCTTTCTGCAAGCCCATTTTGCTGTGGTGTGTAAGCCACAGTCAAATGCCTCTTTATACCATGCTTCCTGCAGTAGTCATTGAATAAGCGGTTACAAAACTCTAAGCCATTGTCAGTTCTTAAAGTTTTAACTTTCCTCTCTGACTGAGTTTCAACCAGAGCCTTCCACTCCTTGAACTTTTCAAATGCATCACTCTTGTGCTTTAAGCTGTATACCCACACTCTCCTTGAGCAATCATCCACTAAGGACAGGAAATACTTAGCACCACCCAGTGATTCAGTTCTTGCTGGACCCCAAAGATCAGCATGCACATAATCTAGCTTCCCCTTTGTGGTATGCACACTTCTACTGAACTTAACCTTGTGTGCCTTGCCCAATATGCAGTTTTCACAAAAACCAATGTCACAGCTATTAAGCTCTTCCACCAAGCCTTGTTTGTGCAGCTCTTTCATGCCTGGTACACTGATATGACCCATTCGTCTATGCCATACCACAGCCACATTTTTGCTTTGGTCTTCACTTACAAATGTACCCAGTGAGATCAGGTTTCTTTTCAATTCAGGAATATATCTAACATTCTTTAGCACGATGTTAGAACCATTACTCAAATTCATGGTGATTGAACCAATACCTTCAGTGATACATGATCTGTCATCACCAAGTTTCACACTGCCTAGATTCTTCATCTCAAGTTTATCAAACAACTCCTTGTTAGGAGTCATATGATAAGAACAACCTGAGTCCAAGATCCACTCATCACCTCCAGATGAGTGTGCCATCATCAATACATCAGCACTATCATACCCATCTGATACATTTTCTGATGTTGAACCTGAAGACTTTGATTTGCCAGCATCAAACCTCTTCTTCTTGAATCTCTCTGGGCAGTCTTTCTTGAAATGCTTCTCAGAATTGCAAACATAACACCTCCTTTTAACCTTTGACTTTGATCTTGCAGGTTGCTTCCCCTTGTTGCTTCGGAACTCACTCCTTCCTCTAACAACTAGGCCATCTGCACTTTCTTCTTTGTATTCACCCTTCTTGTGCAACTCCTTTGAGTTCATGGCAGCAACTACCTCCTCCATAGATAGACTTTCCCTTCCGAACATTAATGTATCTACAAAGTGTTCATAGGAACTCGGTAGGGAGGATAGGAACATGACTGCTCTATCTTCATCTTCTATGTCAACATCTATGTTCTCCAAATCAAGAACAATTTTGTTGAACTCCTCTATGTGAGATTCCAAGGTTTTCCCTGGTTGCATCTGGAAAGTATACAACCTTTTCTTGAGGTACAACCTATTTGCCAGCGATTTAGTCATGTACAAACTCTCCAATTTGGTCCATAGACCCGCTGCTGTGGTTTCTTTTGAAACTTCCCTCAAGACTCTATCACCCAAACTGAGAATAATTGCACTGTGGGCTTTCTCCATCGTGTTCTTCCACTTCGTTTCTAACTCCAATTTTCTATCCGGAGGGGTATTCGCAGGTATCACTGCATCTCCTCCATTCAGGGCGTCAACTATGCCCTGATGAACCAGTAATGCCCGCATCTTTACCCTCCATAGACCGAAATCGTTTTTACCATCGAATTTCTCCAAATCGAACTTTGTATTCATCTTCTTTTCACTGATTGATCAATTAACGATGATCAGCGGATCACAATCAATTACGCCTAGCGTGAATCAATCAAAGATCAACGATGATCTGCGGATTACAATCGATCAATCTGTATAATCGAATCCAGAGCCTTGCTCTGATACCAATTGAAAGAATAGGAAACAGATGAACACATAAACGATTTCTCAAATTGATTACTACGAAGAACTCAATCGAACAGACGATTACAAAAGGTTACAAAAAAGTGTATCCAAGAGTATTGTGATCAACAGCAATTAATCACATTTATACTTGCTCATCAACTAGCCGTTAACCCTCAATTAACAGATTAACAACCATTAACAAACTAACTCACACTATTGACACAACTAGCCCTTATAGTTTGAGCTTTATTACTTCCGAAGCTTAACTTGTACTTCCGAAGCCAAACAATTACTTCCGAAGACAAACTTCCGAAGCCAACCATTCTTTACAAGAATTACACATAAGTCCTTGTGCTTAATTCTTGAGCACAACTTCTCACAACACCAATATTATCAAGCTAGAAACCATTTGGTAGTGACTCAAATAATTACTAGATAGTAATATGGTTTATGATCTTTTATGGATTAACTATAGAGTTTATGCGACTTGTTTGACCTATACGAGTTGTATTATATCAAGCTATTGATTTGTTTTATCCATTTGACTTATCACAACTAAACAAAACTCAAATATTTCCTTTCAATACTTGGGTGGGAATTGATGCCTAATTTGTTCAAGTCATGAGTTGGCCTTTTTTGTGCTAGTGAGTTGTTTTACAATATTATATCAAGGTCAAAACAAATCCTTTAGGTGTTAAAATGATGTTTGATGATAAGTCCACTAATGGGTAAGGAGTTGTTTGGTGTTCAATATTCAAATCGGGTTAGAAAAACTCGAATTTCAATACGATTTGATTCGGAAAACACCAATTTGAAAATAGATTCGAATTTTCAAATTCGAATTCTATTCGATTTCAAGTTTTTTTATTGAATTTTGAATTTATGATTTTTTATTCTATTCAAAATCGAATTAAACATATACATATAAATTATATACAAAATATAATATACGTATCTATTTTATATTTTATATAAATAAATTATGTATATATATTCATTCAATTTATACTTTAATGCCTTAAATTGTTATTTTAAATTTCCTAACTCCTATTTCTTCTTTACTTTTTTTTATATAATAAAGACTATTAGTTTTAAAAATATAAAATAAAAATAATTATTTTTGGGTGAATTCAAATTCGATTCGAATTCGAAAATCAAATTCGAATCGCATCAAATACGAACTTGGTTTTGAATTCAAATTCGAATACGAATCGAATCCTTCAATCTAATTCGAATTCAAATCCATTTTTAGAAAATTAAAAATTTGAATAATTCAATTAGATTAATTTGAGATCCGAAATTTGGTTCATTGAACACCCCTAGTATCATGAGTTAGTTTAAGTTACATCACGTCATATTAGTTTAAAAAGGTCATTTAAGTGCCAGTGATCTATTTTTATACTACATTACATTTTTGACAAACCTATACCAACATGCTAAGAAATGACAATGGGATCTTTTATCCTGATCGAAGGAGAAATTACCAAACGTCTGGCATTCCCTAGCGCTTGGCGCCAATGAGGCTCATATCTTACATAAAATGTATAATTATTATTTACTACAAAGCATTTTCTAACTTTGTTTGACCAATAAACTTGCTTAATTAGTTTTCATATCATCACGATGTAAGTACATATCTATATCTATATTCTATATATAATATTAAAAGAGTAATTTAGGGGGACACTTGTCACATTCCTATACTCCCTAAGTTTGTTTTTCCCGCCTCTCTCTCCTCTTAAATAGTTACCTAGATTAAATAATTTTAATTCTTTTAAGATTAAAAATATTTCTTAATAAATTAAGAAAAGATTTCTTTTTATCTAGAAAATAATTTTTTTATAATATAAGAGTATTTTTAAAATATCAAACAATTTTAAAAATATGAAATATCTTAAAAATGATGTTTTAAAAAGTAAACTTCTTTATAAACTAAAAATAATTAAAATTAGGAGTTATAATAAGAAACTTTTAAAAATGATATTTTTAATAAGGTTTGTTGGAAAAAATGGTTAAATTTTTTTGAAAATAAAAATAAAAATTATTACTTATAATTATTACTCATATGTAATTTTAATCATATCTTATTTTAAAATATCATTTTATACTTCATAAACTTTCATCATAATTAATATTTTATTTTTTAACTCGTGTAATACACGGATTTACGAAAATTAGAATTATATAAATGATAATCAACAACTAACAAATTTTATTTTTTCAACCCGTGTAATACATTTCGTTTTATTTATGTTTTTGTGTTATTTTAATAATTAACTCTCCATCTTCCGTGTAATACACGGGTAACTAAAGCTATTGCACTATATTGGTTTTCATATTCAATCATATTGTAAATCAAAATGCGTGAAAACCAAGTGCCAAATGAGGTATTTCCCATTCTCCTAATTTTAGATATTAAACATGCCTTAAAGTTTAAACAAATAATAATTTACAATATGAGATGACGATTCTAAACTTTCGTAAAGTTATATAAGTAGATAATGTTGGAATTAGATTTTATTGAACTGAAAATGATATGAATTTAAAATTCAAATACAAATCTGGATTACATAACTTTATTTGTGAAGCAAATAATATATTTGGAAATGATGTTTACACCATTATTGAACAAGGGAAATACAAAATCAAAATCATGACTTCGACGACATCTCTATTTGGTGTGATAAATCTTTAGTATTAACGCATGTGAAGGGTTTGTGGGATGTTATGTCAAATCAATATTCTGAAATTGCTTGAGTATTCTTAATTCAGAAAAAAAGATGAGAATTATAAGTGAGTTAAACATGCGTCACAAGCATTGTAACAATAATCACAAAAAAAGATTACTTTGCTTTTTTTTATTTTCAAGCATTGCAACTGAGGAGGTAACACCCCTCCACGACATTAACAATCTCCCATCACGGGATAAGACCACCAACCGCGGCACAACCTTCCGAAGCTAGACCAAGCCGCGGCCAAAGGGCAAGCCAAACCAGCCGCGGCACACCCCTCCAAAGCAAGACCAAGCCGTGGAACTGAAGGGCAAGTCAAAGCCCCAGCCGCGGCACAGGCCCCAGCCGCGGCACACTGCAATAAAAACCACAGCAACGTATGAAATACAAATCCCCAACAATCCTAAGTGTTAAAAAACACATCACAGGCAAACAAAACGCTCATTGGTGGATCAACGATTCTGGTCAGTGCAGAAAGAAACAAAGCAAGTGAAGACAAATCCTGACTAAGCTAAGGAAACTAGAAGTGCCTTAGTCAACTAAGAAGACAAAAGACATTAATTCTAAGCAAAAAACCCTTTGCACCAAAAAAGCACAGAATCTTCTGCCCAAGGAAATGCAGACAGATGCTAGACTTTGACATTTCCAGAATTAACAATCTGTTGAATTACAACCAACACCAGCAAGCATTATAAATAGAAGTTCCAAGCATTGAAAACACACAACAGAAAAAACCACAAAAACATTCCTCCCATCATCCAACATCTTATATTGTAGTCCTGGTGACAAGAGAAGCTAAGCACTGCTCCTCAAATCTTAATCACTGGATTAGGATTTGTGTAGCAACATTTGGCGCCATCCGTGGGACTCCATCGATCCAATAACTTGTCACCATGGACTCCAACCAAGATACTCCTTGTCACAACGCCACCAATAACGTCGGGGCTCCTAATGCTAACTCTCCTCCCCCTAACACCACGAATACCACCCTTGATGAAGGCAACACCCATAGTGCCGTCATAACTCCGGAATTCCTCAACCAAAACCGAGAGCAGATTCTCTTGCTACTCCAACAGGAAGAGAAGGAAAGACAGTGGAGGGACCTCCGGAAGCGACTGGAATATGAAGAGCCCCCAAGGACTGAGGAAGAAGAAAACCACCATGACGGGCCAGGGTCATCTAAGGGAAAAGAAGTCAAGAAGACGGTGAATCAAGATGAAGACGGTGTTGGGAAAAGGCTAAACTTCGAAGACGACTTTAGCAGACCATACCGTCCCTCAACAGCAAGGTCTCGGTCCAAGTTCATTCCGAAAATCGCAGAATTCGTATTCCCGCCCAGACTAAAAATGCCTTCCAATGTGGGAAATATAACGGGCTGGGAGATCCTGAAGACCACCTGGCCATCTTCGTAGGAGCCGCGGAGGTAGAACAGTGGTCGGTACCAGTATGGTGCCACATGTTCGCTCAAACCCTCACCGGGGCCGCTAGGGTATGGTTCGACAGTCTCCCTGCCGGTGGGATAAACAACTTTGAAGAATTGGAGAGTGGTTTCTTAAAAAATTTTAGCCAACAGAAATTGGCCGCAAAGGATCCCACCGAGTTGCATAACATCAAGCGAGGAGACCACGAGTCTATCGAAAACTTTATTGTCAGGTTTTCTAAGGAAAGCATGCAGGTGCGGGGGGCTGATGAAACTATCAAGATTTCTGCTTTCATCCACGGAGTGAAAAACGATCAACTTGTGGAAAGGTTTCACGAAAGCCTCCCAAAGACGGTGGAAGAAATGTTGGAACGAGCTAAGGCGTTCGTTCGAGGCAAAAGGGCATGTGAGCAACTGCGAGAGAAGACACCGAAAAAGCCGACGCCGCCAACATGGGACTCACAGAGAAGGCCAGGAACAAGAGTTTGGGAAAGGCAACGCTTCCAGCCACGCCCTATACAACCAAGCCAACATTTTCAGTCCAGATTCACTCCCCCATCGAGAAACCCACCCAGTTCGCAGATAGCCTTACCACCTTTAACGAAAACCCCCAGTGAAATTCTAGCCACCGAAAACCTGAATTTTACCAAACCTACCCCACTGAAGCCAGGAGTAAAAAGGGACACGAGCAGGTACTGCGAATTTCACAGGGAGAGCGGACACACGACCGATGACTGCTTCTCACTGAGAAGGCAAATCGAGTTGGCAATTAAGACAGGAAAACTGGCTCATCTCCTGAAAGTGCTAAAGAAAACCCCCCAGGTAAACGAAAAACGAAAGGAAATTTTTATGGTTCAGCTCTCCAGCGCAAAAGGAAAGAGGCATGCAGATCACATGGAACCCTGGATGTCCCAGGAGATCTCTTTCCCACCCATCTATGGAGGAAGTTTCGCCAGCGGTCCAATCACGGTCTCAGCAATAGTGGCGGGTCATCAGGTTCATCGGGTATATGTTGACAGCGGAAGTAGTTCCGAAATTATGTATGAACATTGTTTTTTGCAGTTAGACGAGGAAGTCAGGAAAAAGCTGGACGCCAAGACCCACTTGCTGATAGGATTCATAGGGGAGGTGGTCCAGCCGTTAGGGCAGCCCCAACTTCCTGTGATCATTGGGAATCAGACAGGATGGCGGGAAGTAACAATGACCTTCTTGGTGGTACGCTCGGAATCCGCGCACAACGTGATCCTGGGGCGGCCAGGGTTATGCACTCTGGGTGCAGTCATATCTACGGTACACGCCGCGATCAAATTCCCCACGCCAACGGGAGTCGTCACCATGTACTCTAGTAGAGAATGCAAGAATATAAGAATGATGGCACCAGCGGCCTCGCCCCCGAAGAAGATTCCATCCAACCGACAAGTGAAAAGTGGGTGATAAACCAGCGTTTTCCAGAACAGAAAATCACGATAGGAGGCCAACTGATGGACTCCACGAAGGATCGGCTCAGATGTCTATTACAAAGCAACCTTGATGTTTTTGCATGGGAACCTGCAGACCTGGTAGGGGTTCCCCGAAGTATCACGGAACACAAATTGAAAACATACCAGTCTAAGGAGCCGGTGGTACAAAAACGTAGATACATGGGTGAGGAAAGGAGTCGAGCCGTCGTAGAGGAGGTAAAAAAAACTACTGCAGGCCGGGATCGTCAGGGAAGTGTATTATCAAACCTGGGTTGCCAACCCGGTCATGGTTAAGAAGGGGGATGGCACGTGGAGAATGTGTATCGACTTCAAAGATTTGAACAGCGCCTGCCCGAAGGACTGTTACCCGCTGCCAGAAGTCGACCTAAAGGTAGACTCCCTAGCTCCTTTCCCTTTGAAGTGCTTTTAGACGCATACAAAGGTTATCACCAAGTGCAGATGGCTCGGGAGGACGAAGATAAAACCGCATTCTTTACGGACGCCGGAATCTTTTGTTTCACAAAGATGCCGTTCGGATTAAAAAATGCAGGAGCTACCTACCAGCGTTTAATGGATAAAGCCTTCAGCTCACAGATCGGGAGAAATATAGAGGTTTACGTTGACGATGTGGTGATCAAAAGCCACAGTGAAGAGGCTCTGCTAGACGACATAGCCGAGACTTTTGAAACACTGCGAGGAATGAGCATGAGGTTGAATCCGCAGAAGTGTTCCTTCGGCGTTGAAGAAGGAAAGTTTTTATGGGTAATGGTAACAAAAGAAGGTTTTGAGGCAAATCCCGAAAAAATTGCAGCCGTGGTCCGAATGCCCTCCCCAAAATCAGTCAAAGATGTTCAGACCCTCAATGGGCGTCTTGTGGCCCTAAACAGGTTTCTATCAAAACATGCCGAGCGAACCTTACCATTCATGTCAACATTGAAGAACTGCTTAGATAAAAAGAAATTTGTATGGACACAAGAAGCGGAGGAAGCATTCCAGCAAATGAAGGCATACTTGGGAAATTTACCAACACTTGTAGCTCCGTTCCCAAAAGAGAGACTAGTCATGTATCTCTCTGCCGGGAAAGAAGCTGTAAGCGCCGTGTTGATGACAGATAGGGAGGGGAAGCAAACGCCAGTATACTTCATCAGCAGAGTCCTAAAGGAACCAGAGACTCGATATTCACCCATGGAAAAGCTTGTCCTATCTTTAGTACATGCATCTAGAAGGTTACGTCGTTACTTCCAAGCTCATGAAGTGGAAGTAAGAACGGGCCACCCCATACAGCAGGTGTTAAGGAAACCAGAGATTTCAGGAAGGTTGGCAAAATGGGCCATCGAGTTGGGTGTCTTCGGAATACAATACAAGCCCAGGACGGCAATGAAGGGCCAAGTAGTCACCGACTTCCTAGCAGAAACACCTCATGATGAAGACCCAGCCCTTGGCATGAATCAAGCTAAACACGTGCCGGAAGAAGAATGGTCCCTACACACTGACGGAGCCTCCAACGACGAAGGATCCGGTGCAGGGTTGATTTTGGAAGGGCCTGAGGGGGAAGAAATAACATATGCCCTCAGGCTGGCTTTCAAAAGCTCAAACAACGAAGCAGAGTACGAGGCACTACTGGCAGGGCTCAGATTGGCAAAACAAATGAACATCCAGAAACTGCACGCGCATGTCGACTCACTACTAGTCGCCAATCAAATCAATGGGTCTTACGACGCAAAAGAAAACACAATGAAGCAATACCTGGATAAAGCAAAGAAGATGATAGGCGAATTCAGTAAATGCGAGGTCTCGCATGTACCTCGCAGCAAAAACAAAAAGGCGGACGCCCTGAGTAAACTGGCTTCAGTTACGTTCAGCCATCTGGCCAAGAGAGTAAGGGTAGAGGTTCTGCAATCCCCATCCATAGAAAGAAACAAAGTGGCGACAATCAGAGTAGAAGAAGGAAAAAGCTGGATGGATCCGATTATGGACTACTTGAAGAATGGAAACCTACAAGAAGACAGAGCAGAAGCCAGGGCGTTGCAGGCGAAAGCATTGCATTACGAATTACAGCAGGGAGTCCTGTACAGAAGATCATTCATGGGTCCGCTACTGAGATGTTTAGCACCGGAAGAGGCCAACTACGTTATCCGAGAAATACATGAAGGAATCTGTGGCATACACGCTGGACCGCGGATGGTGGTAGCCAAGGCGATGGGGGCTGGATATTACTGGCCCGGTATGCATAAGAGTGCTGTAAATGAGATCCAGAAATGTGAAAGTTGCCAAAGACACGCTGCCATGTGCCACCGACCCAAGAACGACCTGATCCCGGTTACATCGGCTTGGCCATTCCAGAAGTGGGCAATGGATATTGTAGGACCTTTTCCAGTCTCAGTAGGGATAGCAAAATTCCTTTTAGTGGCCGTGGATTACTTCACAAAGTGGGTGGAGGCGAAGGCGTTAAGAACCATCACAGGGCAGCAGGTGAAAAAATTCGTGTGGGAGCATATAGTGTGCCGGTTCGGTCTGCCACTGTTCATCGTAACGGACAACGGTAAACAGTTCGCAGACAACCCATTCAAGTCATGGTGTCAGGAGCTGATGATCACACAGATTTTCACCTCCGTCGCCCATCCTCAAGGCAACGGTCAAGTGGAAAGGGTCAATCGCAGCATCGTGGAAGGGATCAAGACAAGGATAAGGTTGGAGGGAAAATGTTGGGTGGAAGAATTACCTAGCGTCCTCTGGGCACACCGAACCATGCCTAAAACGAGCCATGGGGAAACGCCATTTAGTTTGACATACGGCTCGGAAGCCATGATCCCAGCAGAAGTAGGAATGCAAACCGCTCGAGCGGCGCAGATTAGTCAGGTTGATAACGATAGGGAGCTAAGGTTAAATCTGGAACTGCTGGAAGAACGGAGAATGATGGCTGCAATCAAAGAAGCTAGACACAAGAAGGAGGTCGAAAAGTATTACAACTCTCGGGTCAAAAAACAGATTTTCAAAGAAGGGGACTACGTCCTACGCAGTAACGAGGCAAGCCGGGTAGAAGAACAAGGTAAGCTGGGCCCCAGATGGGAAGGACCATACATAGTCACGGAAGCAGGAGAAAATGGGGCTTACAAGCTCAGTCACTTGGACGGGAAAACGGTTCCACGCACATAGAACGGTGCTCAGCTCCGAAAATGCTATATGTAAAGGATATACCTTCTTGATGTAATTCAATTTTCCATTATAAGAAGGCATGCCAATATGCCAGAATTTACATCAAATTGCTTAGCGCCTGTGTTAACATGTTTAAATAAAACAAGCAAGTCACCAAGCTCGTGTAAACGAGCAAGTTACCAAGCTCGTATTTACGAGCAAGTCGCCAAGCTCATATGTTTAAGAAAAACGAGCAAGTCACCAAGCTCATATATTTAAGAAAAACGAGCAAGTCGTCAAGCTCATATATTTAAGAAAAACGAGCAAGTACCCAAGCTCATATGTTCAAAATCGAGCAAGTCACTAAGCTCACGCATTCAAAAACGAGCAAATTGCCAAGCTCACATGTTTAAAAAACAAACAAGCAACCAAGTTTACACGTGAAGAAGCGAAACCAAGAAAAGCAGATTTAACTGGTCAAGTCGGAACCCTCAGTACCGCGGCTGGGGATGAAAAGTAACATGGCCAAAATAAAACAACCCTACCCCCGGCTATAAGCCGCGGCTGGGGGTGGAAAGTAACATGGACAAAATAAAACCAACCCCCCACCGGCTATGAGCCGCGGCTGGGGGTAGAAAGTAACAAAGTCGAGGCAAATAAAACAACCCTCCCCCCGGCTATAAGCCGCGGCTGGAGGTAGGAATAACAGAGTCAAAACAAAACCCCCCTAGACAAGCCGCGGCTTGTTGGTTGTGGCTGCGTGGTAAGTCGATTTGGGTTGTTGGCATTAGTAATAAACAAGCGGAAGCTTGAATTTATGGCTACATTTGAATTCTTGGGATCGTTCGGATCACTGTTGATCATATCAAAAACTTGATTCAAACCATATACCACATCTTTCGGACATTTTTACAAACTGTTGGTATGCACAATAATATAATATGATGTGGATGATGATAATTTAGATAATTCATTTGTAACCCTACTCACACGTGAAAAACAAAACCGCACATATAATAAGCGTTCAGACTAACAAGAGGAAAAAGAGCTACATAGGATATTTGCCAAATACAATACTCCAAACAAAAGTTGGCAAACGACAAAGTCCATACAATCAAGCATAATAGCATAAAAAACAAACAAGCATCAAACTACGCCTTGTTCTGAGAAACAGGAGGGTCTTTCGGCTTCAGAAAAGACTTGATCTCGGCAATATCTCGGTCGTACATGGCTGCGATAGTGTCAACCATGGGAAAAGTGGCCTCGTCAAAACATTGGATTCAACACGGAGATTCTCCAAAGCTTCACTATCAAAGTTACTAGTCTCTTCAGGCTTTTTGCCCCTCAAAGCCCAGTAAGCACCATCTTTAAGCCCGGCATTATACCCAACTTTGTCAGCAAACCCATTAATCCTCGCCAACATATCAAGACACTCGTCACTATCGCGTATCTTGTTAAAAGCCAATCCAATTCCATCAGTAATAAGCCACTTTCTCTCGGATGAAAGATCAGCTACCTTTTGCTCTAGTCCCAAAAGACGGTCTTCAGAAGCTTGCCTATAATCTTTAAATTCAATAGAAACCCGTTTCGTTGCAGCAGCTTGAATACGAAGCTCCTCCCGAGCGCCATCAACCTCGCGAGCATATCTTTCGTTATCTTTCTCGGCTAACTCACATCGAGACTCAAGGGCAGTCTGTTGAGTTTTCAGCTCAGAAACTTGTTTCTTCAGATCACGAATTTCCTTGAGACCTACAATCAATAAATTTTAAAGTAAGGAAAAAGCAGGGGTATATATAAATAAAAAAAATAATAATAATAATAAATAAAATTGTAAAGGACGTGACTTTTTATTCCAATACTGTGGCAAAAAACCACTGTATTGGACTAGGGGGGACATGAGGAGGTAACACCCCTCCACGACATTAACAATCTCCCATCACGGCATAAGACCACCAACCGCGGCACAACCTTCCGAAGCTAGACCAAGCCGCGGCCCAAAGGGCAAGCCAAACCAGCCGCGGCACACCCCTCCAAAGCAAGACCAGGCCGTGGAACTGAAGGGCAAGTCAAAGCCCCAGCCGCGGCACAGGCCCCAGCCGCGGCACACTGCAATAAAAACCACAGCAACGTATGAAATACAAATCCCCAACAATCCTAAGTGTTAAAAACACATCACAGGCAAACAAAACGCTCATTGGTGGATCAACGATTCTGGTCAGTGCAGAAAGAAACAAAGCAAGTGAAGACAAATCCTGACTAAGCTAAGGAAACTAGAAGTGTCTTAGTCAACTAAGAAGACAAAAGACATTAATTCTAAGCAAAAAACCCTTTGCACCAAAAAAGCACAGAATCTTCTGCCCAAGGAAATGCAAACAGATGCTAGACTTTGACATTTCCAGAATTAACAATCTGTTGAATTACAACCAACACCAGCAAGCATTATAAATAGAAGTTCCAAAGCATTGAAAACACACAACAGAAAAAACCACAAAAAACATTCCTCCCATCATCCAACATCTTATATTGTAGTCCTGGTGACAAGAGAAGCTAAGCACTGCTCCTCAAATCTTAATCACTGGATTAGGATTTGTGTAGCAACAGCAACATAATTAGTCGTTGGTTGTGACGTAGGGTTAACCCATTGGTGACTCTACCATCGTTTGTATTTTCAACATTCTTTATGCCAAATAAGAATTCATTCTCTTGCAATTCACATACTTATTGATTCGACATAACATCCCATAAACCGTCACTTGCAAAGTAAGACAAGTGTTTTTTCTACCTCTTGGTGTAAATATGATTTCTGGTTCAGGTAATATCCGTGATTATATACACATGTCATCGAAAAAACATATCAATAAACAAAAATGAAGAGAATAGCAATTGATAATGAAATACGTGACACCGGGTTTATACCGGCCTAGTGAGGTTGGGATCTCCACCTACCAACATTTCTTTTTTAAGCTTAATTTCTAATGACTTAAGAACTTTTTTGAACAACAACGATACACCATCTCGTAGTACTTCTAAATTTACATTATTCCTTACGATAAGACTCGAATTATTAACCTCATGAGGAGGAAGTGTATCAATATGATTATAAATATTATATTACTTAATGATAATAATAATCTAAATAATATGATTTATATGGTTTATGATTTTTATTATAGACTTTTATTGTTTAACCAATATATTATATCAAGATACAAATTTATTTACCCATTTGACCAACCACAGCTAAAACAAAAAACCAAATCTACCCTTTTTTTCAAGAAGTTGGTTGAACTTACTATCTAATTCGTTAGTAAAAGTCAAGTCCTTAATTAGCCTTATTATGTGTTATGTTATAGGTTATATCAAGACCGTGAATAAGACTTTCATGTATTGGTGAGTTTTTTTTAAGGCTATATCACATTGTATTATATCAAAACAACTCATTTTAAGTGTCAACAACCTGTTTTCACACTACATTATATTTTCTGAAAAACTTATACCATTGATGTCAAGAAATGATCATATTCATTTTATGGAAAACATATACTACACACATTTCCTATCTTTTTGTAACAATAAACATGCAAAAAAAATGAATATTTTCGGATCTTACATACAAACTTGTCACACTTGCTTAATTAATTTTCATACCATCATTTTGTAATCCAAGATACATGAAAACCAGATGAAAAATGAGATATTTTCTATTCACATGATAAGCTTGTCAACAAAGGACCACTCTAAGAGCTAGAAAAAAAAATACCTTGAGCACACAAATGGAAACCATTTAAAGCACTTATAGACACTTATTTCAACATTAATTCGACCTCTTATATCTAGAGATATTAAATAGAGTACAGATGTAAAAAACCGACATACATTCATTTAACTCTTCGATTCCACATGTATTGCCATTTTTAACTCCAATACCAGCAATTTCAACAAACTAGTTACCATAAATATTAGCTCTAAACGTTAGCTCAAATGCGATAATTAACATCACTTTTGTTATTTTTAACTTCAGAATAACAACGATCCCAACAAATATTTAGTCAAATGCATTTATAATAAAATTTTCAACCAACTTACACGTGTAATTCTTCGACACCATGTTGGCCGAAGAATGCATGCAAAAACCAGAAAGGTCCGAACCAATGACGACTATACAGCCTGACAATAAATCTCGTTTGAAATCTTATATTAGATATTTTGACGGACTAGACCTAAATTCTAATCCTTTGGAATCGAATAGTCTTTTGTTACATGACACATTCTAAAGCCTTCCGTTTCTTTCAATTAATCTTTATTAACTTCTTGAATTAATGTGTCCTCATCTTTTGATTTTACTTGTGGAATGGATTGAAATCAAGCAAGATTCGGTAACTTTAAAAACTTAACTTGTGATTTATTGACTTTTGAAAAGTCAATCTTTCAAGGAGGAAACTTAACATGAATACAAGATGTATTGACTTTAGAAAAGTCGATCACTCAAGGAGGAAACTTAGGATGAACAAAATTGACGTCGAGTCGTCCTTTTGGTATTTCTCTATCAAAACCATCATTACGCAATTTTAAGCTCTAAGTAATGTTTTCAGAATCGGATCGGACGTCAAACCGGATGTCTTACTGACGGTCGGACCAGATTTAAGAAACGGATGACATCATAATTATATGTATAGGATATTACATATACACACACACATAATTCACTATAAGTAATTTATGTGTGTATATTATAATTACATATAAAACTAACAATAATTAATATATGTTCAACACATTAATTTATTGTTCAACGCTCTACTTTTACCCATTAAAATACCTAACTAAATAAAATAAAATCCAGTTTGACCCCGGTCCGGTTCCCGGTCCGACCACCGATTTTAGACAAATCGCCCGGTCGAACCCTCCAAAACGAATTGATGCGAACCGGTCGATCATACCTCTGATTCCCGGTCGGACCGGTTGGACAGGCTGGTCCGATCCGGTCTTCACAACATTGTATCTAAGAATGATAATAATTAGTAGGGTTGCAATTATTGTACATGGGTAGATGATTGTTGTTCTAACATACACTGGGTCCTTATTTGTGAAAACACATATCAAGTTTTTGGAAAAACTTAGAACTCCTGAAAAAAAAGAAAATTTTAAAATTGGTTGGATCCATGCTATTAGCCTTTTATGACTTCAGTTTCTTAATTGTATAGGTTTTGTTAGATATTTTAGTTTAATTGAATTAACTAATGACTAATTTGATCATGATATCATCAAACAAGTCAGGAGGTGTGAAGTGCACACTTGTTTGAGTTTTCAACCCTTCTCTGCAAATTTTATTTCGAAACATATTGGTCATTCTGTTCTTTCTTCTTGTTCACGAATATCACATAACAAACATACTAATTCTTGATCTCGTTTGAGATATATCCGATTGATTTATTCGGGTGAATCATTGAATAATTCGATCTGAAAGTGATTTTGCCAACTCTCAGATTATCAAAGTTTGATTTCAAGTGGTTTACAGTCTTTTAAAAAAATAAAGAAGTTGACGATGAAGGGAAAAGTTTTCACGTGAGACGACATATTTTTTTATAAATTTATGATATAATGTTTATAGAATTTCAATTTTACTATCATGTAAAGAGACATTTATATCTATGTTTTCCGGAAAACATAGATAACGGGTAGCAAAATGAAAAGGGGATGTGTACATCAATTTTACTATCATGTGAGGAGACATTTATAGATTTAAATTTAAACTAAATAGACTTTCACACGAGGAAGCAAACATGGTCCTAAGTTGTAAAAATGTTGAAATTAAAACCATACATTTTCTGTTAGATCTAGAGAAAATAGGTCTAGATCAATTTATATAAGCTTAGAACTTTAATAAATTCTTGTAATAAATAATTGTAACTGATTATCAGTATATATATATATATATATGTATATATGTATTGAGTATATAGGTTAATCCATATAATCTGCGTTGCTTTTTGTATAATGACAGGCGCAAACGTTATACTTGGTTGATTTGTTAAAATCGATCAAGTGTAAGAAACATCTATGGATGAACATTTGTGTTCTTCCGTAGATATGTTTCTTTACCAAGCATCCAAAGATTGTCTACGGATGAACATCAGTGGAGTGATGGAATCACCAAAAGATGTACAGACTATTGCGGAAGAACAAGCTCCTGCGGAAGACGAAGTTCCTACGGAAAAGTAAAAGTTCCTACGGAAGACAAAGCTTCTAGGGAAGACGTAGACACTTGTATGAAATTGTTAAAATTCAACAAGTCAACAAATCAACGTCAATTTCAAATCCCAAGAGATCCGGTGTTTCCTTAACTGACTCAAAGATGTCTATAAATATGAGTCCTAGGTTTCACATCGAGAAGAACATAATTTAGCAATATTACGGCTGTCGACTATCACATCATTGTGCAACCCTAGCCGCCGTCACATCAACAACAACATCAATTCGATTGAAGAAATCATTGTTCATAGTTTTTATAATTATTCTTTTGTAATCATTACTCAATATTAATGAAATACATTTGAATTAATATTGTGTTCGTATTTACTGTGACATTGTGATTGTGTTCTTCAATTAACAATTAACACAATTAAACAGCAATTAATGATTATTCCGCAATCATTAACTTGTCTTGTTTTAATACTGATAATTCCTAAATTGAGATCCTTGGTTTCACCATTTTCAGACTTAGGACAATATCTAAAAGGTTAATATAAAGTAATGACTATGACTACTTATGTAATTATTATTATCTATATTTTAAATAGCATAATAGGTTTCATTAACCATATAATACAACTTAGGATGCATGATTTTTATAACAACAAGTAATTTGGTTAAACTTTAGGGTTATTTATTTATCTTTTCTTTTGTGCTCTTCCAGTTTGGTATTTTAATATTTTAATTATAATTAACTTTAAACATATTTTTTATAAATTTATGATATAATGTTTATAGAATTCCAAATACATAACAATGACATGCTTATTTTTACTTACATTTTGCTATAGATTTTAAAAGAAACCGAGCTCAACTAAATATAATATATTTTTTGAAAGTTTCGTCGTAATGTACGGGTTTGTAATGATTTCTTTTTTTACGTAAGTTTCAAATGTATTTTAACAACGTCTATGTTTCATTTTTCTTACATTTATTGCGTGATTTGTGACAATGTTTCAACTTGTTTTTTTCTCGGTTACGTCCTCGCATTAAGGCATGACTTAATACTAGTTACTTTATAAAGTAGGAATTATTAAGGTGCTGTTTGTTTCTGAAGAGGTAAAACGTCTGCAGTCTGCAGACCACATCTGCAGACATCTGTAGGAGAAGAGGTGGACCAACCTCTGCAGTCTGTATTAAGAAGACTGTTTGTTTTGTAACGTCTGCAGACTACTGAAATAAACTGAAATTAATAAAAACTAGCTTAGTCAATCATTATTTCAAACTAGTTAGGATTATTTTTGATTTTGCGTAAACTCCATATCTTTCTAATCCACCCACCCACTAAAAAACTCAAACTCCCATCTGTACTCATCACCATCTTCAATATCAAACAGCTTCAAAATCCACACTCACACCGCCATTAATGCTCTGCATACAAACAAAATCAACGACATACATAACCCTTTCACACAAATCAGCTCGTCAAATCGAATACCCATTACACAATACTCAACGTCAACGCCTCCGTCGCCGGGGATTTCTCAACACCACCGACCTAAATCCCTCACTGTTTATCGCAAACCCGAAGTCAATCATGAAGAAATTGAGGAGTTTCTACATTTGAGGCATCCACACACCATAAAGCGAAAATGGATCTACCCATTAGCTGTCGGGACAACCGTCTTAGTTTTTCTACTGTTGCTGTTAACCCTAACTTCACTCGACGGCAATCGTATCTACGGCTACTACACCACTGCGGGAAACTCCGTTTTCGTCGAAGATAAACTTTGGTGTTTGTGATTTGGTGCTAATCTTTGATGATTTGGTGTTTGTATCAGATCTGATTCATACATTCTCTTCGACGGGGGTAGTGGCGACGGGGAGTGGCGACGGGGGAGTGGCGACGGTGGAGTGGCGACGGTGGAGTGGCGACGGTGGGGAGTGGCGACGGGCGACGGGGGGAAACAAAGACGGGAGCAGACCAGAATGTGGGGTGTGGGTAAAAATCTGGGGTTTAGGGTTGATATGTTAAGAAGAGGTGAGAAGATCTTTGAAGACTTTAGTCCACCTCTTTTTGGAGAAGAGGTCACGCAGACCTTTTTTAGTGAAACGTCTTCAGAAAAACAAACACTATGCAGACCATAAACGTCTGCCCGCCTTTTTTTGACGCAGACAAAAGAGCTTCAGAAGCTCTTTTTTAAAAAACAAACAGCACCAAGTTTTCTTTAGTCAAACAAACAATAGTCAAACCCACAGAATTGAACGTTACCACTACCATGTTCCACCAACGGTCACTTCATCATTTATAAATTATACCCCTACTTTATCTTCTTCCACACACTGACAAAATCCACAAATAAATCAAATACCAGAATTTTGATCCCACTTCAACCTTAAAACCACCTTCTTCCCTCTTCAATCTCACCCACAATCTCCTCAAAATCATAACAATGGATCAAAAGTCTCCATCAACACCTTCACAAGAAACACCATCGCCAATTCAACCACCTATGACGAATTCTCCTAAATTCAGCACCCCAGATAGACTTACAGTCCCAAAAGCATTCAAATATCAGGAAATGTAAGTGAATTTTCTGGGTGATTCTTGAAATTAATGAAAAAAATATCTTGGTGATAAAATTTGAATCTTGATTTTGTGTTTTGTGTGTAGGTATAAAAGCCCAACTGATCAAATCATGTCCCCTGTTTCCAAAGGGCTTCTTGCTAGAAGTAAGTTGATGAAATCATCTTCTCTGTTGCCACCATCAGCTGCTAGAAATCAACATCATAAGGTACAACTTCATGCTGCAGACAGCAGCAGATTCTTGATTCATCTTTTTATGAATATTGTCACTGATGTGAGGTTGTGTGATGCTTGCAGATTCAAGCTTCGAAGTTTCAAGATCTGAGTGGTCTTAAAACTTGATTAATTTTGATGGGTTGGTATCTTTGAAGTTGAAATCTTGATTTGTTCAGATGGATCTGATTATATGTTATTAGAATATCATATTTTTTGATTGAATCTTTAGCCATTTGCAGATGGTTTAGTGCTTATGAATCTTGAAATCTTGATTTGTTCAATTGGGATTGACTTGATATTATTCTAATCTAATTATGTTTCATGAAATCTTGTACCATTTCTAAAGGATATAAAGTCTTTTGCTTTTGCTCTCTTTCTGTAGCTAAGTCATCTTTCATTACTCTTAATTGATGAACTTAGTTTATGTATATCATCCTGGGTCGCGTATATTGAGCCATGTATAGGCGGATCCAGAAATTATTGGTTGGGTCGTTATAAAGTTCTATTCTTGCCGACTGTAACTAGGGATCTATCTTCCTTTAAAAAAACCTTTGAATATTACAAAAAGAAAGTCGAGTGTGACGATCAGGGTCAGCGGACCCTTTGGCCCTCACTTGGTTTCGCGCTGGAGCCATACGCTTCAAGAAGAAGTCACACAAATGAAGTGAAACTGATATGATTTGTGATTGCAAACTTCTAGAATGATATTCATTCCAAACTAACTTCATACCACTGAATTGAGCCAACATCTCCGTCGATTTCGAGTTCACAAACTGACTTAACAAGAAACGAAACAGCATCATCAACGGATTCAAATCTTACAAGATCAGGTGGCAGTGATTCGCCCGGCCAATTTTCCAGCCACCCTTTCAGTCTCACTCTTAGTTCTTCCCCATTCACAAATTCTTCAGCCTTACCTGGCTCCATAAGTACATATGTATCTGTTTCCATGTTTGATCTCCTTCTCCTTGCTGCATATACCTGTTTACATGCTACAAATATGCATAAATAACTGACCCTTTTCACGCAACACGCGTGTAATTTCATATTTTAAGAAACTGTAAAGATCTTGCCTTTGTTGCATTCATATGCTGCCTTTTCACTATGGTATATATGGGGTAACAATGACTTGAGTAATTCAAACATTGAGATGCAAAACTTGACTTCTGTTGGACAGATGACTGTGTATGTTTATAGTCTTTTGATGTATTCTTTTCTGAAAGTGAAGTAAAACTTATTAGTAGAAGCTTCCAAAAGCCGACATTTCAGCTATAAAGTAGCCACAGTTCAATCACAATGATGCCGATGAACCTTCTGTAATGATAAAATCTAACAAAGAGCATACCGCGAAGCCTGAATTTGGTTTTGCGATTTGATTATGTTGTTTGTGTAACGCTACTCAGCTACAAATGCAATTACTTGTACCTATCAGCTATGTTTAACTAACAGCCATCAATTATTGTCATTAGCGTCAAGTAACACATACATGCACAACTAATAATTCATACCAACAACTAATTTTCTCAAACATTAGCGTGACGAAAAACTTAAAAAATGAAAATAAGCATTGCCTAGTTATGTAACACACCTTTTAACCTTCAATATATTTGATTAATTTTGTTAATGAAGAATATTAAATGAGCATTATGATGTTTGTGAAAACTTAAAAGGAGTACTATTTCTTTAAGTAACCGTGAAAACTCGTTACCAGGAAGCTCATATCCGTCAATACTCTACTACACGACCACATAAAATGCAAGTCGTGCTAATCACACGACCTTCAAGGGGGTTAAAGCCGAAAGACGGTAAGCAAATGGAATTCATATTCAAACCTAATTCCTCTGTTAGAGAGACTCAAGCGCTTACCACTGTACCATAAAAAGATCAGTAAAAACTTATCGCTTACAAAACTCTTGATACTTGAATTTACCTTTAAAAATTGGAGCTCCATGGCTGAAAACCTTGTTTTGCAGAGCTACTTCCATAGCCATACTACAAGATATAATGAAATCACTTTCAATGATGAACCACAACCTCTTATTAAGTTATCACAGACTCATAGTATTCTAAATCTTTCATTTCACCCCCTCATCTTCCACCATACTCCCCAATCCACCCCCAAAGTTTCCGACAAACAGAAATACCCGTCACAAAAGCTCTTCCCGCGTCTATAAACATGGAGAAAGCGTTACCCTAAAACAACGGTGAACCTTCAATTATTCAATCATCAACCCTAACCCTAATCCCCTCATCTTCTTCTCAATTTCGTTTTCCGACCATTTTCCCGTCGTTCGTCGCTAATTCAGGCCAATATTGGTGCCGCCGGCGATCTTAACCGTTGGGTCCGATCTGTTAGGGGAATACATTCAAGTAAGTTCAGTTACTACCAAATTCATGTTTGATTTCATAGATCATCGTTAGTTTGGTGTGAATGTTGCGGATTAAGCGTAATTCAGTACAATTCAATGGTTTTATAAGCGAATTGTTGCGATCTTAAGAACTGTTTATCATCGCCATGAGATTGTATTCGTTTTTGTTTGATTTTGAGGCCCTAGATGCGATCTGATGCACGAATGTAACTAGTGTTGGTTGATCATAAGAACTGTTGTCTGTTGTGTACACACGAATTGTGGTTTGATGTTGTGGATGATCTGTTGAACAGAACAAATGGAACTAATAATGGTGGTGGTAGCAGTGAGCATTTAGATAGGCAGAATGATGTTAGTACTAACGGCATCGTAGATGAGGGCTCACTTGATAATGACAGAGTTTTGGATATCGTTCGTCGTCTTGTTCCTCTTCGTGTTCGAATCGTTTTGAAGTGGATATTGGTGAAGATGCTGCAATGTTTCTTGAATTCGAGGGGAACGACTCTACGCCAGTAGTTATGAGCCCTGAATTGCCTGGCAGGATAAGTGCATTGCCTCAATCTTGTGACTTGAACACGCTGTATGGGTCTCCTAAACAGTCACCTCCTATTCAAGTGATGGGGCAGCCCGCGGGGTGTGATTTGAATCATATTCCGTCACGCATGTTTGGTCCAAGACATAGGAGTAATTCAGAGTGGAGTCTAGCATCCAATGAGTCGTTGTTTAGTATCCATACGGGGAATAATAGCTTCTCTTTGGATGGTGGTTATTTCATTAGCAAATCTGGAGAATTTAACTGGATCGACGATTATTCTTGTTTTACACCTGATGGCAGTAAGTCCTGCATGTCACCTGTCCTGCCAACAGTGATCGACACATCAGCAGAAAATGAACGGAAGAGTGCTAGTACGAACAGTGAATCCGGAGAGAAAGAAGAAAACATTGAAACCCAAAATGGGTCGGCGATTGATTCTGAAAGGGAAAAGGGAAAATCTTCTGCTAATGCTGCAAACATTTCTTGCCTTTCTGATGCAAGTTGTCAAAGCACCAATTCATTTGCATTCCCTATGTAAGCTAACTTCTACTTCATCACAACATTCGTTAATAACATAATGCTTTTGTTACCAGGTTTTAATGTAACAAAATCATGTTATGTACTCTCAGACTTACAGGAGGCAGTCACAGTCCAAGTCCAACAAAGTTAGAGGCTGAGAAACCGCAGCCACCACCATCAACACGCCAGCAGAGGCGGCACAAACTACACCTAAAGCTCCCCACACAATCCCTAAAGCTGGTGGCAACCAATGGTTCCATTGCTTCTCATGTTTCCCAATGTGCTGTTGATGTTTCAACAATGACACCATTCAGTGAGAAGACACAAGTTTATGCCCAGTCACAGTGTCCACGACTGCATTGATCCAATAAGGCCCCTAAGATAAGATATAGAATCTTAAACCTTTTGTGGCTCATTCTACCTTGTGGTTTAATATTAATCAGCTCTTTAACGATGTTAAGAACTGAGGTGGAATTATGTGTGGGTATTTGAAAACCCAATCATCGTTCGGATCTGTAGTCGTTGTAAGCATATACATGTGTGTGTATATATGCCCATTGAAATAATATACATTTTGATAGTAATGGGGACACAAGATTGGTTAAAGTTCAGGTTTTTGGCTTGGATTTGTTCTTCATACGTATAGATTAAGTCGCTTGATGTCTCATTATGGTACAAACTTTGGATTTGAGATTGTATTAGTACTTGTGTTTGATCACCTCCAGACCGGAGAGTAGAAATAATGTGAGATTTATGCAGGCATTGATCATGATCTTTCATAATAAAAAAAATATGTCTGTCTTTTAGTTTTTTTTCCCCTAATAAGTAGTTGAAGTAATCATAGGCATTGCTATTTTTATAGGGGTTATATTGACGCAATATGGTGTTGGAAGTTGTCATGTACTATGTCAAGATAGATGTGTATTAGCAAAAAGTAGTTAAAACTCGAATAAAATAGAGATTATTATTGCTTATAGATGACTCTAATAACTGTAATAACGGAAACATTAAGCAAAGTCCAGTGATTGACACACAAACTATAGTTTTAAATAAAAGAGAAAATTTAATCAAAATATATTAAACCTCATCCATGTTGGTGATAAGGGGAATGAGACGTTGATGCAGGAAGAGGTTGGATCGACAAGATTTGGAGACAGTTATGGTAGGTTCCCGGGTAGGTGAGTAGGTGACAACTTGACACGTAGAAGAAGAAAGATGTATATCTCAAAGTAAATTAAACACCATCTTATTTCCACTAAACAAGTAAATATATTTATCTTTTAGAAATCAAACTTGGTAGACTGATTATACAAACACGTCACATTACATTACTTGTATAAAATGGTGAGAATTTGAAAGTTTATTGATGACTTTGTAAACTATTATTTTCCATAGGGTGTCATGAATATGATTATGATGATTTTTAAAATTAATTTTATAATGTATATATAATTAGGAAGTTTGATCATATTTATGTTAAGTTTCAAAGATTTGATTGTTTAAATATAATAAAGGGCCAAAAGTAGCTAAAAAAATATAAGTTAGCTCCCGGCGAGGATCGAACTCGCGACCTTTCGCTTACGAAGCGAACGCACTACCACTATGCTACGGAAGCAATTCGGTCTTTCAATCTGTTTATAAGGTATTTATAACCTGTAATCTCTTGAGGATCTTGATTTTATTTCAATCAGTTTCTTTGCTGTTCAATTTCGATTTGAGAATTGATGGATTTGATGTTGTTATTATATTATCGTATTACGGAATAGGGTTTTTGTCAGTTAGTTCAAGAGATAATTTTCATTTGTATTTTATGAATATGTTGAAATGAAGATAATATCATGAATGATGGAGGAGTGAGAACAATGTGTTTGATATAGTTCATGGGTTGAAAGATTTGGGACTGTCACAGGGGTTTGTAGTTGCTTCAGATTTAGATCAGAGTCTGGGATTGTAAAAGAGATCTCTAAGTATATGAGAGAGCAATAAGAAGTAATATTCATGTATTCAGCTCCTGCTAGACTTGTGGAAGAAGATGTGGCCGAAAATCTTAGCTTATAGGCCAAATATGTTTCTTTTGTATTGTGGGAAATGGTTTGAAGCAAAGAAGATATACACAATTTACTTTCTTTGTATTATAACTATATGCATTTTCAAACACACTTATGCTTGCAGATACATGCTTTCACTGAACTTAAGCTTCTAAATCCAGCCAAAGATAACAAAAACAAAAACAAGCAAGACTCAGCTTCTACATGGGCTATAACCGCCTACAATGCGGCTTAATTTGCCAATCCTGCAGACTTGTTAGTTGTTACTAGACCATTCACAGCTTCACATATCAAATTTTTAAAGATTAACCGCTCTATGTCCAACACTAGACCTGGGACCTGATGACAATACTCATCCCAATCTTGTGACCTTTTATTCACATCTGCGTTAATGATATTCGTCACCTCATCATCTTCATCAGATACACCTGTTTCTGATTTATTTTGCAGACCGTCAATTGCTGAGCATAATTCTCGCAGTAACTTATCTGCACTCAGAAGTCTCCCTTTACGCGGACCTAAAGGACCTAACATGGCTAACTTATGGCCAAGAACATAATTTACAGTATCAAATACCAATTTTCTTCTTAGTTTTGATCTCTTAGACTTTTTGTTGTATCCACCGTGTGTAACCTCTGTGCATGCTTGGTTTTCTCCAAAACATGGAACAACTCAGGGTTGATGTAACTGAAGGATGGATGAAGCTGAATCATTGTGGTGGTATGATTCAGATCTCTTAAGCATCCTGAGGCTAATACTATCTCTTCTACGTATCTGTGATCTCCTGTTTCATCCTCACATGGAGATGTTACTGTGTGATTGCCTGTAGCATCATCAGTGTTTGTGTTCAACAGTTCATTTTGATGAACGATGTTCTTTAATCTTTCTAGTTTCATCTTATTAAAATCAGAATACTGATTTAGGTTTGTGCTGTCTGTCAAGTTATCTTGTGCTTCTTTAAGTTGTAAAGATTCTTCATCTGTAATGAAAAAGAGACGAAAAGGTTTATAAATGATAATTGAAACGATGCAGGTAGATCAATAGATTAAAATATGTACCATTAAAAGCAATAGCTTTCTTCTTTACAGGAGATGGTGTGTCCTCTGTGTAGAATGCATCAAGAACGGAAACCGGGCTGGGTTGTTCCATGGTCTGTTTGGCGTGGTCAACTGTTGACTTCTCTTCAGTCAACCATTCCTCGATATTACTCTGATGGGAAACAGAAGCATGTTTAAAAATCAATGTAAAGTGAATTCGCCGTGTGTATGTGTTTGTGTGCATTGTGTCGGTTAAAACAGATTCAAGTATCCACACTCACCCTATGGTTTTTCTTTGGTCGAAACGGGCTGTTGACCTCTTGGGCCCATTCTGTACTCGTGACTTCTGAATCATTTTCTGATTGGAAGGAAACCGTATCACTTTGTTGACTCAAATTTCTTGTTTCACTACTGTCTTGCAGTGGATCTATGGATTTTGCCTTGGGATTTCTGTTCATTGAGCCCAGTGGAGTTCGTTGCATGCCCGTTGCTTCTTGGGCCTGCTCAAATTAGACTTTGTACTGTTCTTTGATCTCTGCATTTTGGACTCACGGTTCCAGAACATTCTGGAACATTCGAAGCTGGCAGTGGTTTGACGACCGCCTTCTTATCTCTTTCGTTTTGATCTTTCAACCGTCTCCTACCAACCAAATTTTGTCTAGCGTCTGCAGGTTTGACTTTCGGTTGAGTTATAGTGGGAGAAACTGGTTGGTCGACTTTCTGGCTCAATCTATCATCAATGCTGCTGATATCCAATGCATGTTCTTTGTTCTCTAACCGCTTTTTAGTGTTCTGCATTGCTTCTAGAATCTGCTTAAGGGCGCTGAGATCTTTTCCAGCTGATTTGAACTCATGCTTAGTCAACCGTTTTTCTATCTCATTATAAATTGACCGGGAGCCCGCTGCAGCTCTTGATGGACCATCCTTACTCTTGATAACAGGCTTCTGTGGGCCCCAACCACCGCTTTCTTGCTTCCATGGAGCCTGTTCCAGGGGTATTCTCGTGAGTACATGATTGACTTTAACTATCCTTTGAGGTTTATGAACCCTTGGAGAAACAGAAGTACAAACATTCTTCAAGTCTTCCACTTTTCTTGGTGACTTTGAGTTCAAGACTGATTTTTCAGTTAAACAACTGTTTGTTGTTGAAGTTTTACTTTGATCAGTGGAGGCTGTTAAAGCTTCCAAACCCATTAATCTAGCCACAACACTTGACGATGACCGCTTAGTACTTACGGGATCATTGGCAGAATTACTGATATAACTTTGCCTGCTGTCCAGTGACAATCTTGGAACCTCTTTGATCTTCACATTGGATTTCAACTGATAGCGTGATTCTTGTCCATCACATGAGAAGCGTGTTGACTCCTTTAACTCCCTTAGGTCCCTGTAGATTCTATCATATTGAATGGGCTTTTGGTGTGGGAATGGCCTTGGGGAATCAACATGCTTCATCGTGGGGCTCACTCGTTCGTTTGATGCCACAGTTCTGATCGTTACCACGCGAGGTTCTCTGGTCATTGAATCCTTTACAACATCTCCGATATCAGGTGATTGCATAAACAAATCTGGTTGTTTTCTGTTTGAAAATGGTGATGAAGAGGGTTCAGAGATGGCACTTTGGCAAGTAGATGATATTTCCGTTTGAGCTTTATGACCACAAGCTAATGACACCATGGCAGTAGACGAGCTAGAAGAAGAAAACGAGTTTCTTGGTATTACAATAGAAACTCTGGTTTTCTCTTCAGTGACCACCTTTGGTGATTTTTCCTGTAATCAACCGAAAATCAGGTATGGGTTAGTATTGTTCCATGTGAATCTTTAACCACTGTACTTGTAGTTTCTTTTGCAAAACCAAAACTATACTTGCTAAAATGGAAACAGAACACGAATGTGTGGCCAATCGAGCGTTTTTATAGAAATACGAGGGTTATGCAATGAAGTTCCAAGTATGGCAACTACAGTCTGAAGTCTGGTATTTACCTTATCATTCTTGAGCTCTGTTTCACCTTTGTTACTTCTACCTACAGATAATTCACAACATGTTAAGACTCTGAAACATAATGTTTCATATGATAATTGCATGTAACACATGATAGCTTACAACTGCTGCTAGTTACATATTAAAGTTATTAAAAACTTATATGCTTGGTTAATGTAGAACATAAGTAAATGATCTTCTATTTAAGCACCTGTAAACATATTGTTGTTAAGAATTTTCTGCAATTATATATGATTATCATGAAACATGTTCTATAATTTTCTTGCATTCATCTTGTAAACTGTTTATGAGAACTAGACATTTATCTATCTTTCTCTAACTTTCAGTTTCGTTTGGGATTACTTAGGCCATCCGTTATAGTTGTGTGATAGTGATAAAAAATGCCTCGGTGCCACATAGGCGTCACGTAGACAATGGTTGTTATCACATTAAAGAGGTGTAATGTAATGGTGTTGTGCTGATGTAATAATTAACAGAAAATAATTAGTTAACTGAAAAAGAGATGACGACGCGTAATGTTATGGTTGGTGGTTAAAATAATTAAAACAAAATACAAAATCCCCTCGCACACAAACATCTACACTCACGCCCATGACCACCATCACTCCGGCCCTCATCACGCCCCCTATCATTGGCGGAGCATAGTGGAGACCCGGGGCCCTCTTTTTTAGTGTTAATTTTTAATCCGGTAGTGTAAATTTTTATATAAATATCAAGTTCGCCCCCCGTAAAAAAATTAATTTCGCCCCCGCTCCCCCTATGGGAATATTCAAGCTCCGCTACTGCCCCTATCATACCTAGGGTCGGTGTTTTGGGCATTATAGACCTCCACCTCATTCTATGACGCCCGCCTACAGATGGTCTTATTAAATTGGTTATCTGCTTATTATGTTTTAATATAACAATAAGCTGTTTTGAGGGTGTTTGGGATTACTTATTCAAACCGCTTACTTGATCATTTATGAGTGAAACATGAATGAATTTCAATTTGCTTATTTCAAACATCTCTTTCTTAAAAAAACAATAATCAATTATAACAAACAATCCCAAACACCTTCAAATTGAACTAAAATTCATACCTGCAGGTAACCTCTTCTGGTTATGACCATGGCGGCGTTGACCAAGAAGAAAACGGTGGTCAAAGATCTGCAAAATCCCATTCATGCATCCTAATTGCTTCTGCAGTTCTTGTTTATCATCACCTAAGGTACACACAACCTCCTTCTTTGACATTTGCACCACCACTGCTTCTTGATCTTTACTCAATTAATCAAGACTCAAAAATCATACAAAAAGACAACCGAATTGAAATCACAAGAATCTTTCTTTTCATGGGTGCAAGCTAAAAACCTCCAAGTTTGTAGCTTTTTTTGTTTGTTAATGTCACCACTGCTTCTTGATCTTTACTCAATTAATCAAGACTTCAAGATCTTACAAAAAGATAACTGAATTGAAATCACAAGATGCTTTCTTTCCATGGGTGCAAACTAAAACCCTCCAAGTTTGTAGCTTTTTTATGTTACTTGAAGATAAGACTGTTATAGTTGCAGAGGGGATCTTGATGGAATATATGCAGGCATTGTTCAAGGTGTCAAATTTTGAGAATGAGAGGGAAAATAATCAAATATTTAACAATTTTGTGGGTCAGATCTGCACTGGACTTCCACTTTTCCATGTGGACAAAATAATGGGGGGTGGGTCTGGAGTCTGGCTTCTTCATGTGATGTTTGTCAGGTAAAATGTATGCAACTTCAAGTTCTAAAAGCCCTTTTGCAACTTATCTTTTTTTCCCAAAATGACCAAATTACCCCCTTGTATATCTGTATCATGTATTCATATTGACATATTCTTGACTATTTCAGTTTATTTGGGGGGTTGAATTGGTAATTGACATAACTTCACCGTTTTCTCTCTCTGGTTATTAATTTGGAGTTATTATATTGAGATGCAATGCATGCATGCCTTTATTTAATTCCATATTCCTTGGCAACTGTTATTATGCAGTAATGACTTGTACTGCATGTATTGAAGTTTACTTGACTAAATGGGTGTATCCATCTTTCTAAGGTTTAATGCTTATTTAGTTTTCATATTTATTACATCAGTTGTAACTCTACTTTCAATTCCTTTTATGGTTTCTTGCTTTGTGGTTTAACATCATTGCTGCAGCATTCATTTAGTCCAATGTTCTTGAAACATAACAATAGAGTACTATACCATGGTTGTACTTTGTGCTTTAGTAGTAACATATTAGTAAGAGGCTAGCTCGCACCTAAACGTCTAGGTGCAGCCTGGGTTGCGTAGTTGCATTACGGCCAAAACTGGTTTAAAACATCTAAAAATAATCGGAAACCTATAAAAAAAGCCTGGAACATGTCTAAACTAGCCTAAATCAGCCTAAAATAAGACTAAAACATGTCAAAAACCCTTAAAAATGGTATGCTTATATTGTGCGTCTTGCTTAAAAAGGTACTACTTTTTAACCGCCATAAAGCTATAGACTCGAGACTCACTTTTTGCACTGTGAGTATGCCTAACGCCTTTGACTGAGAAGTAGTAATCTTGATGACATCCTTTATGGGTCATGTTATATCCGCTATGATCAAGACGCGCGTATTGGTCCCGGTGACTATGGTTTGATTTGGGAAAGAGATCAAGTTAGAATAGTACCCCTGATACTAAATTGTACCTTTGCCTCAGTATATTTACTTAGAGATTGTACACCAAACTATAAATGCATTGGTGCCAAATTCTTACATCATATTCTTTTGTGGATTCATTACATTCATCATGTGCATCCATGTACCTATTGTTGCATCTAGTACAATGATTTCCAATGGTATGGAAGTGCAAATGATGTCATGCATGCATTACATATATGTATATATGTACTATTTCTTGGTTTTATTTTCTAGTTGGTATAAGTTAGTACTGATGTTATTATTATTTTTTTTACCTAACATGTATACTACTTCTACTAATAACTTTTTTAATTGCATCATTGTTTGGTATGTATCTAAAAACTCCACTTTAAGAGCCATAAGTCTATATCATGAGGCTAGCTCACAGTGACGTGTTATTATTTTACAGTGAGTCTGATATGAGACGAGTTTGGTAACTTTAGTCGCATATATGATTATAAAATCATATCTTATAACCGGTGTCATAAATGTCATGTGTTCATTATTCAATAGCCATCTGGTTTGTGGATGTACGTGCAGTGATCAACTAGACTATAGTAGGATCAATCATGGTTAAAAAAAAATATTAATTTGTCCGTATGTTTATTAAAACTCAATTTTAAAAAAACTTGTAATATAAAGATAGTATTTATTATATATTTTTAAAATAATATTTCATATGCATCACATAGGGAGTGTTTGTTTTTTCAGAAAAACTTTTCTGATCTCTTTTGTCTGCGCCTTGCAGACCACACACAGATGTTGAGTTTTGCAGAGTGTTTGTTTTTTGTAAGACTTCATTAAAAAAAGGTCTGCGCAAGGTCTCCATGGTGCAGACTTGACACAACCATTTATAAAATCTTCTAAAGTCTGCAGATGATTAAACACTATCACCACCACCGTCCGCCTCCACCACCGTCCGCCTCCACCACCGTCCGCCTCCACCACCGCCCGCCACCACCACCACCCACCGTCCACCACCATCCACCATCTACCATCACCACCACCGTCCAACACAGGCGTATACCACCACCAGTTAATTTTAACAGTCTGCAAATATTAAAAAACATACACTATTCTTGTTGCAGTCTGCATAGATTTGGTCCAACTATTCTTCTACAAATATCCGTAGATGTAGTCCGCAGACCACATACATTTTACTGCAGAAAAAATAAACATCACCTAAATCTCATACACTCTTTAATCCCTAGAAAATTTCAAAAACCTATCCTATACACGAATACAAATTCTTTTACATGTCCTAGATATCTCGGGGTTTTATAACTTTTCACATGATTTAGTTTTTAATTTTTTAAACTAGGAATGTTCCCACGCGCGTTGCGCAGGGAACTCCGCAATGTGACCGATATCTAAATATGAATACAAAAACAAATCATAATGACTGTCAGTTTGACATCAAAAAAAGTCCTGAAAAAGAACGGGTCTAGAAAATAAAACTAACATCACATTTTTATAACATATTGGTCGTTACGTATTGTTTCACTTACGCACAAAAAGAATACATTAGGCATGCAGCGTTAAAGTTAAAAAAAATTGTTGGAAAAAATAAATTGAAATATAAAATAATAATATTCATTGAAATATAACAAAGGATCATTTCCTTAATATTTTTAATCACCTTTCTAATAATTTTTCTAATAGTTTGTTAACCTTTTTAATTCCCATGCTTAGTTTTAAACTATTATTATGCAGAAAGGATGACACCAATTGTGTCACGGGCCTCATCATCTTCTTTCCTAAAAATATAAACAAACTAAAGATTCTGGTGGCCTAAAATAAACTAACCAAATATTAGTGGCCCAAAAGTAAACAAAGCAATAACTACTGTAGTCGCGCGTTGCGGCGAAATCATACGCGACGGTAAAGTATATACTACATCTACCTGACTCGTTTCCCAACTAAATTTATGTCGAAACATAGAGTAACTCGAATTTATACCGTTGATGAAAACATATTATATTTGTTTCGACTATTTTCCAAATAAATTTATGTCGAAACGTAGACCAATTTAAAACGTACATAAAAAAGCATGTGTAGCACTGTCGTATACGACGTGATTATTATATAATATAACTGAGTCAAATCGTTCTCGAACTAAATTTACAATAAACATAAAGTAACTCGAATTTATATTGTCGAATAAAAACGTATTATATTTGACTCGGTCTCTCTACCTAACAAAGACTCGCCTACACCTACCCTCCCCAGACCCTGCTCTTGAGTGGGATATACTGGGTTTGTTTGTTTGTTTGTTTGTTTATATCTGACTCAGTGCGTTTTTTCAAATAATATACAAATATAGTAAAAGACAAAGGTGAGTGTTTCTTTAGTTTCTAAATTAACATATATACATAATAAGAAAAACTAAAATATAGGGACCAAAAAGATAACTCCATCAAACCTTTGTGGTTAAATAAGAAAAATTAAATACTCTATTGTAGCTAAGAGTTTCTCATTATATAGATAGATAATTTAATTTATCATCTCTATATTTCACCGAACGTGTAAAACTCATAACTTGTCCCTTCAATCACCATGTGACGCTCAATCGGTCATTGATATCTATCAAACAATTATATAATGAAATATTAAATTTGTGCCAATTGATGGAATAATATAACGAAGTAAAGAATGATGATTGATGTTATTAATATGAATATTTAAAAAATTGGTCACATGCGGTTTTAGGAGGAAGGAGGGATGGTCATGGGACATTATAATATATATTAAAAACTTTGGTCGGTGGTTACAGTGCCACCGTACCAACAACTATGCACACTGTACAACCCTAGAACAGTTCTTCTTTACTTTTTTCTTAATATCAAGAGATACTGATCACCATTCTTACTCTGCATCTCCCTCTCTCTACCGACCGTCGGCCACAACTTCATCCCTTGGCACATTACCACCACCGCCTATTGAGAGAGTGAGCGAGTGAGAGCGAATGTACCGTCGTCGTTTTCTTATGCTCAGGTGGTTTACTGGTGGTGGTTTTTGCCAGAAAACAGTTTCACCCCTATCCACCTTGCATCTACGGTGATCAATCATCCGTTCTCTTTCTCTGGTGCATGTGTACACCGTTTGATTCAAGCAGCTTTGTTTTGTGATTTTAGGTTAGAATCTAGGGTTTGGCTAACTTATTCTCTATGGTTCTAGATGCCGGAAATGGCCACCGAGAGCAGGGCTTGGTGGGGGAGTGGGCTGTTCAATCAATGGGGGTGGACGAGTAACAGCGACGCCCATAGCTGGTGGCATTCACGTATGCCAGTCGGATGCCACGCGTAATTGGGGTTTTCTAAGTTCATCACCGGCTATAGGGTTCAGCAAGTTTACAACAAACAGAGGTCAGATCTCGAATTTTAGATTGTAATAAAAGGTATGAGATTCGGGGCTATTGATCTATAAGTTTGGTTAGTAATATAAGTTTGGGTAGTAATCAAATCCCTAATTGTTCTTGGTCTGACATGCATCGTTTAGAACTTCTATCGTCTTCTGATTCTGTTTTCATTTATTTTACATATGTTCTTATATTTGAATTCTTTATTTACAAATCTCTAACAACTACATATTCTTCGATAGAGCTTACTGTGAAATCAGAGGTCGGAACAAACGTTTTTGTAGCTGAAATCTGAGCCACTTTAAGAATTTCGTAATCCTTTTTTTGGCTGAAAATGTTAGCTATAAATAGAACTACGTTTTTTATTATTAGGGATTTATACCTACTAATATCAGCCTCTTTTGTTAAGATATGCAAACTTATTGGATTAATTAGGAGCTCATGTTACTTTTGCTACAAAGAGAAATTGCAGATTTACAGATTGAGCTCATGTTACTTTTCCTATAAATTGAGAAATTGCAGATTTACAGATTTACGGATTTATTATTTTATTATGCTATTCATTTTACAATTATTAAGTGCAGAACAACATCCATTTAATGTATAGTTTGTTTATCTGGTTTTATTAACCTTTTTACAAGATCTGTATTTTTGGCTTTGTAGTTGTGTTCTTCAAATGAAGTTCTAATGTATGATGCTTGCGATCATAATTAGTTAAACTTATTACAGTGATTATCGACTTTTCATATATATATATTTAACCTTAAAGCTCACCTCAGTTGTTGAGAAGGTATGAGTTGCCACTCTTCCTTTAATTTTAACATTATACATCTAAGGGTAAATTAGTTTATACATCCTTCTTTTAATATCTCAGATTGGATCCTTTTATGCTACATTAAAGGCACTATCATAAAAAAAGGTCAATTATGGTGGCTTCGTTTCGCATCTCCAGTCCCAACTTGCATAGGTAATTATTTATTTTAATAATGTAAGTCGCTCTTTTCTTTCAATCCAATCTTGGGTTTCTTTTAAGTTTTTATGATTTCACATTCGAGCTCAATTGCATATCTGAACAAAAGAAGCTGATATTAATAAAAATGGCATGGACGGTGAGTACACTTTTGTGTACTTGCAACCTGAGTTGTAGCCGATACCCTTCGAGATCAAACGTTGAGCCTAAACTAGTTCTCGAAATAAGGCCTAATGATAATCGTTTTAATCTCTCCGCGGCAACGCGTGGTGAAAATAACTAGTTTATATAATGCATGGTACGTTTGCTTTAATAAAAGTTTGAACAAACATGCCATTTGTATAGTTTTGCATTTGTCGTTAAGAGCATAGAAATCATTTTATGACAATGGAATTTATGTTATTATTTAAAACCGAATCCAAAGAACATGTATATCGCCGTGACCAATAACAAAAACACCACCGAACACTGATATTTTGTAAGAAATCTCCACGACTCTTTTTTTTATTATATTCGTCAAACCACACAGAAAACAATACACTAACACATATCTTATACTAATTACAATGATTTAATCATCAAGACTTCTAACCGACTCAAATAGGACACTTAATCAACTCAAATACTAACTCCGAAATTAAATATTACCAAATAAACTTAAGAGTACCATAAATTATATCAACAACCTTTTCTATCAAAATAATTAAAATTACCCTTTCAGTATACTCTAATGATGTCAAGGTGTTAAAATGGTATCCCTCTCAAATGATAAAAGTTCAAGTCTCATATAGAAATATTATGTAATTTAAGAATAGGCTTAGTGGAGGTTGATTAATTGTGGGAAAAAATAGGTTAGAACCACAGCTAGGTAGATTGTACTAGAGCCCAACTGTTTTGAGTTTTGACATCTACGACCTTAACATTATTATTTAGGGTCCTAATAAATAGACACCCACTTTTTTAAATCGACACCCCCCTATACGCCGCGTATGGGTCCATACGCGGCCCATACCCGGCGTATAGGGTACGACCATTAATGCGACATTAATGACTGACAACCGACGTCACATCACTTCACCTATACGGGGCGTATAGGTCCATACGCCACGTATAGGTCGGTGTCGATTTAAAAAAGAATATAAGCTATACGCCGCGTATGGTCCCATACGCAGCGTATAGATCCTCGGCTTACTATATCTTTCAAATTTTCTATTTTTTACACACACTTCAAAAAAAACACTCTCGTATAGCACTATACTACACGTATTGATCTTCGATTTTTCAACATCCAGGTACGTATTATTGTTCATACATCATTATTATGTTAATCGTTCATTGATTTAAACGTTAAAGTAGTGTTTTATGCCCCAAAATGCGTGATTTAAAAACTGGATTAAAGAACTATACGCCGGTACAGCCCCGCGTATAGGGCTATACGCAGCGTATAGTTCTTTGGTTGGGGACGAAGACACATTGGTGTGTACCCTATACGCGGCGTATAGATATATACGCGGCGTATAGGGTATTGCAATACGCGACTTGGGGGCCATACGTGGGTCCCCTATACGCCGCGTATAGTCCTATACGCGGCGTATAGGGTCGGTTCGACCTATACGTTGCCCTGTGACCCATACGCTGCTACCCTATACGCGGCGTATAGCCCTATACGCGGCGTATAGGGTAAATATATATATACAAATACATATATATGTATATACGCATATACATATACATATACATATACATATACATATACATATACATATACATATACTATACATATACATATACATATACATATACATATACATATACATATACATATACCTATACATATACATATACATATACATATACATATATATGTATATACACATATACATATACATATATGTATATGTACATATATACATATAACATGTATATGTATATGTGTATACGTATACGTATACGTATACGTATAAGTATACGTATACGTATACGTATACGTATACGTATACGTATACGTATACGTATACGTATACGTATACGTATACGTATACGTATACGTATACGTATACGTATACGTATACGTATACATATACATATACATATACATATATATATGTATATGTGTATATATATATAGATACGTATACGTTGTTTTTGACCTATTTGTTCACCTGTGCAGATATGTCTTCCGATTCTGAGATTGAGGCTGACGTTGTTGACCATATTGCCGAGCATCCTTGGCTGCAGTTTGATGCCGGTTCCGTTGAGCACGCTAAGTGCTCAAAATTTATTCGGATGAAGATCGGTCATCAAAAGGCCGTAGATTGGGAGGTGATGGCTGAGTTGGGAGAGCGCGATCGTCTTGCTGCTATTATCGGAGACGATACGCCGTGGAGACGTCTTTTTGAGATCGCATTCTTACCGTCCACCGTGAGCTGGTAGTGGAGTTTTTATCCACATTTACATATATTCGTCCAGATGAGATGGTGGAGGACGATGAGCGATCGGAGATATCTTTTACGCTTTGTGGACATGCACATCAGATGTCCATTGAGCAGTTTGCAGTTGTCTCTGGGCTTTATTATGAGCCGGAGACTGTTACCCCTCTGTTCACTGAGGGTATTACTGAGATGGAGGAGGGCACATTGAGAGAGTGGTGGCCTGAGATTGCCGGAGGTCCGTTTCAGAGGACTAAGGGCAGGGTCACCGGCATTCGAGATCCTCTCATCCGTTATCTGCATCGGATGATCGCCACGTCCATCACGGGACGTGGCAAGAGTCGGGAGTGGTGTACCATTCCCGACTTATTTTACTTATACTGTTTGATTACGGGGACCAGGTGTAACCTGGCGAGGTGTTTGGCGGAGTATTTTGCTTCGTATTATCATCGGCAGGAGCGAGGAGCGGTGTACGGCGGCGCGTACATCACGTTGATTGCCCGATCTTTAGGTTATCTTCCTCGGCATCTTGGTGACGTGTCTCCGCCGATCGAGCCGGTGAGATTAGATCGTCGTACGCTATTCGGCATGCGTATTATACGCCAGTTTCCGGTTGGCATACGATTCTCTCTTCGACCCGGGGAGATCTGGCAGCCGGCACCAGTTCAGCAGCTCGGCATTGTCGATCCACTGCAGCAGCACGGGCAGCCGCATGATCAGCCACCACCCGACGAGCAGCCACATGATCAGCCGCCTCCTCAGCCACATTAGCAGCCTCCTCAGCCTCAGATCCCACGACATATTTATAGAGAGGTGAGGCTGCCTGCACGTGTGGAGACATTGTTGCAGGATATGTCTAGGAGCTTACGGCAGCAGAGTCGACGGCTCGATCGCGTTGAGGATCTGATGGAGTGGCAGGTTCAGTCAGAGATGGCGCGGCGTTCTGGTACTGATCCTCCGCCGTTGCCACCGCCTCGAGATTACCCTGACTCCCCGTAGTTTTGTATTGTAATTTTTATTTTGTTATGTAATTTAAAAACTTTGTAAATATATTATCAGTTTATGTTTATCTTTTATGTTTATTATCAGTTTATGTTTATCTTTGTAAATATATACAGACATACAGACATACATACATACATACATACATACATACATACATACATACATACATACATACAGACATACAGACATACAGACATACAGACATACATACATACATACATACATACATACATACATACATACATACAGACATACAGACATACATACATACATACATACATACATACATACATACATACATACATACATACATACATACATACATACATACATACATACAGACATACAGACATACAGACATACATACATACATACATACATACATACATACATACAGACATACAGACATACAGACATACATACATACAGACATACACACATACATACATACATACATACATAAATAATTTTAATTCAAATTATATATATTAAAACTCAAAAAATTAAAAAAAACATATACATATATAAACTATACGCCGCGTATAGACCCATACGCGGCGTATAGCTCCTCCACTACAGTCCTCTTGCGACCACGTACAGTGCTAATGCGACCAATTATTTTGTACTATACGTGGCGTATGGCCCCATACGCCACGTATAGTACAAAATAATTGGTGCTCATGCGACCACTACAGTCCTCTTGCGACCAATTATTTTGCACTATACGTGGCGTATGGATCCATACGCCACGTATAGTACAAAATATTGGTGGTGTCAGATGTACTTTTTGTACCATGTACGATTTTTTGGCCAAAGAAATGTTTGTATCAGCCTGGACTAACTTGAACCGCAATTTTGGCCAACGCACAACAAATAGGGTGGAGAGTCAACATGCAAATTTAAAAAGATATCTTAAATCAACAAATAGCTCACTGGATAGACTTGTGGAGTTTGTAGATCAATTGGTGAACGCACAAGAGGTAAATTTAAAAGAAAGCTTTGAGACAAGCAAAATTAAAACCATGAATCATCATAAACTTCCGCTATTTGATTACTTAAGAGGCAAGGTTTCACACATAGCTCTTGATTTATTAGTTGCCGAAACACTAAATTGCATGTGATGCGCTCTGCAAATGCAACATGTGGTTGTCATCTTTTCACTAGTTGTGGCTTGCCTTGTGCTTGTCGGCTGGAAAAATATGAACATTCTGGTAATAGTCGCTCCATCATTATCATTTTTCTATTAAAGTGACAAATTATGTATTAATTTATACTTTATAATGCAGGCACTAAAATTCCATTAGATGCAATTGACGTATTTTGGACGAAGCTTGATAACATTAAGCCATCATATACGGTGGATGAAAAAGTTGATGTTGAAGAAGAAATGGAACGGGTGAAACAACAAATAATGACACAACCCGCAGCTGTAAAATTTAGTTTGGTGGAAAAATAAAAAAAATTGTGTATCCATGAAAAATAACAAAAAAGCGCCTGTTGTTCAAACAGATATTCGCGGTCGTCCAACGTTAAAGGTTCAACAACAAAGTACGACACTCAACAAAGTACGTGCGACATGCCGAGACATAGCTCGTTTATTGCGTCTCACATTTCCGGAAGAACAAGTTCAGCTGTAAAGCCCAGAAGCCTGCCATGCAACGTAGTCGTTCAACATCATCTAAAGTATCACGGGGTACTAATGAGTTTTCTTCGATTGTCGGAGATAACCAATTAAACAATATAAACAGGTTAAAAAATTGGATTCCGTCAATCTTTCATCAGTATATTTCACGTATACGAGATGTCCGACCGATGGGAATTGTGGTTTTCGATCAATAGCTTTAGGCTTAGGGTTTGACGAAAATAAGTGGATGTATGTGCGGACACAGCTTTTAGAAGAGTTGGACAGACATGAATTGGAGTACAGAGAAGTTTTCGATACTTTGTACCCCGGACAGTATAATGAATTACGTCACACCATCGATTGGCAAAGTGTGGAACCTGCACCAGAAGAACATTGGATGATAATGCCGTATACGGGATTAGTGGTTGCTCAAAAGTTTGGGGTTATTCTTCATTTACTAAGCAATAATGGTTGTCAAACATTTTTCCCATTATGGGCTGATCCGAAAACTGTCATGCCTCATCATATCGTGTCGATTGTTCATGTCAACAACAATCATTTCGTCCACGTTAAGTTAGAAGGAGATTATCCGATGCCAACATTAAGTAATCTTTGGATTCTTAACCGAAGCGTACGTGCTGCAGAATGGGAGATTATGTATAGGATTCGTATCTCGGAATACAACGCAATAATAGAGAATAACCGAGAACCCCCGGCTTATATAAATTTATTTTAATTTATAATTTGTAATATGCGAATTATATATTTTAATTTTAATTTTATTATTGTATTCATATTGTATATATTAAAATAAAAACTCAAAAAATTAAAAAAAAATAAATATATAAGCTATACGCCGCGTATGGTTCCATACGCGGCGTATAGCTCTTCCACGTATGGGTCATAAGTCACGTATGAGTATAAAATGTCAAACCCTATACGCCACGTATGGTCCCATACGCTGAGTATAGGGTATAAAACGTCAAATCAACAACATACCCTATACGCCGCGTATGGACCCATACGCGCCGTATAGGGTATAAAACGTTAAATCAACAATGTACCATATACGCCGCGTATGGACCCATACGCGGCGTATAGGGTACAGGGATGTTGATTTAAAATTAAGGGGTGTCTAAATAAAGGGACCCTATTATTTATCATTATAAATAACATTATTCATAATTATTACGACTAGAAATAGTAGTAGCGTTTTATTCATGCTAATCAAATTATGCCTAAGAAATAAGTATAATGAGAAATATGCAACTATTAAAAGGAAATCATTATAGAATTATCAAACTACATCCTCGACTATATATATTATCTTGGTGAAAATTATCTTACTAAATCAACAAAAAACATATGAGTTCGCTGGAAATCTAACCTTTTTTCCTGTTTTTGCAACCCCTTGTGCGCGGGTAGTGCTTGTGACAAAATATATCATAAAGATACACTAGAGTGATAAAACAATTACTTATAAACCAAACCACACTTTGTCCCCACACCAATGTGGGACAAAGTGTTCACCATAATCTTAAACATACATTCACACACACCCAAATACACTTAAGTTTTATGTATAACTATAAAATACATATATAAATCATATATAAATTACTTTATTTGATTATATATATAACTATATATATAATATAATATATATAATTATGACATCATCCGGTTCTTAAATCCGGTCCGACCACCAAACCGGTAAGGCGTCCCGTTCGACGTCCGATCCGGTTCTGAAAACATTGCTTTTAGTGTAACCTGATCACACTTGGGCCCGAGTTGTGAGTTAAACTCAATTGAATTCTGATAAACCTCAATTTGCGTCATGAGTTTTTTTTTCGTATGATATAGTTCAACAAATCAACACACAAGAAATATATGCAAATTTAATCGGATTCACTCACATGGTCAAGTGACAGTTTCTTATTATCTCACACACCTTAGGGTGGATACAGAACATGTATATCACACAACATGCTTTGTTTTAGCCTTTTAGGCCTAAAAGTCTTTCGATTCACAAGTCACACTAAAGATGTAAAACTTTACTCACATCACAATTCACATATCAAAAATCTAAAAATTTGACGGTCCAAAAACTAGAGGCCTAAAGCCATTGCTTTTTTTTTCTATATTAGGCCACTCATGCTTCACATTGCTTGCACTACAGCGACCGGATATTCTTATTCAATAGAAGCATAGAGGTGTCAATTGAAGCGGATTGGGTTACAAGATAAAATGGGTCAAGCTAAAATAAGTCGAATAACTTTGGTTAGTCAATGCAAGGGTACTTGAATCAAAATGCTTAGAACATTTTGCATCGTTTTACTTCTTTGATTAACTTCTTTTTTCGAACGTCAAAGTACGACCATACTTTGGGGAATATGTGTTATATTAATCGGGTCATCTATTCGTTTTCCAACCGGGACCTCAACCCCAACCCACCTCAGAAGGAATACCATTACTAGAAAAACCATATGTCTTATTTCTGAACATTTTGTTCAAAATAAGAGTTGAGCTTATTATCTCCTCATAACTATGTACCAATAATGAAATTATTAAAGAACAATGTTTACTTCCTTTTAATATTGACTTTAGCCTTTCATTACATGTAGATATAAACATAATATAATTATTTAAAAAACAAATTAAACACTTTCATTGATAATTAGTTATACTTTTACATTTTTTTGGTAATACAATGAGAAATATATATATATATATATATATATATATATATATATATATATATATATATATAGAGAGAGAGAGAGAGAGAGAGAGAGGCTTTCAAATGGAAACCATTTTTTAAAAAACTAAAAGAACCAATCTTGACCCAAGATTTATTGATCAATGGATGGTATATATAGGGGCAAATCTGTAAATTTCCAATTGTTAAAAAGGCGGACTAAGGGGCTGTTTGGCAGCCTCTTAATCAGCCTCTTAATGGTTCAGATGCTGAATGGTTCAGCACTTAATGGTTTAGACTGTTTGTTTCATGAGCACATGTCTGAATGGTTAAGACATTTGCCTCTGAATGGTTAAGCATTATACAAATGCTGAATGGTTAAAAGATCTAATGCTGAATGGTTAAGATCTCTTATCTGAATTGGTCAGACATTTGCCTTTGAATAGTTAAGTGATATACTAGCTCTTAATGGTTCAGACTCTTAATGGTTCAGCACTTAATGGTTCAGACCTCTTATTGGTTCAGCACTTAATCATTCAGATACTACCAAACACCCCTAAATGGTATTATGGGTATTATTGGGATTTCCATTTCAATCTCCAAAACCACCCATTTGAAAATTTGTGGGTGGTCGATTGTATCTATTAAACTGAAAGAACAAACATCCATAGAATCTGATTTGTAGAACTAGTTCAAGTAAAGAAAATATATCAAAGAACCTGACTCAAAATTCTAAGACTCATCCATCAGAGGCAAAATCGCAAAAGGTAAGTTCTTGCGCGTATCTGGTAGTTCGATTTTGATATTTTTAGCAATGTTACGGCACAATTTTCACTTAATCGACCTTTGTGAGGGTTTTATTTGTTGGTAATTACTTCATATTGGATGTCTAAGATAGACGTTTATGTCGATAATTATTCTCTTTTGTATGAGTTACATGTTTTTGTGTTAAAGCTAAAGCTACCAAGTAAAAACTTGTTGAATGCAAGGATTAGCAGTTTAGTGCTCGATAATGTGGACCCATATATCAGAAATTATATATATGGTTTGTAAGTTGATTATTATGCAAATTTTTGTGTTGAAAGCTACATAATTTATTTTTTATCTAGGAAATCAATGAAAGTTTCAAAATTAGGAGTGTTAAGGGAGTAAAAACATAGTTTTAACATGTTTTGTAGTGTATAGGCGGATTATCATTTGAATCAATTTGATATTCATAAACAAAATTGCTTTGCTTGGTGATTTTAATGTTATTTCACTTCCAATATAATTGGGTATCAATTCATTAGGAATGTAAGATATTTAACATAAAGTAGTTATTATAAAGTTCAAGTGAATATATTATACTCTATAATCATGTTTTTGGTTTTTTGTTGTTCTATTATATTTGGTTTGTTAGAACTTTAATTTAAGTAATGACAAACATTAAATTTTATTACCTAGTTAGCTTATGCTCACATGATTTGGGATATGTTTATGATAAGCATTTGTTTTCAGTATCATACCTAATCACATTAATTAACAGATTGTACTATATGTAAAAAAAGAAGTCAAACTGACTCCTTAGTAAGAAAATGTCAAGAACATTTAGACATGAAGTTTCATGATCATATCCATTTTAGTGAAGCATTCATGCATCTTTTTTTCTTAACATTTCTGAACCTTTATGTTGAAGAAAATAAGTAACAAACAACCATTTCTTTAAAAACATTAACTATGAAGCATTAACTAAAAGAAAACTGTTTCCCCTGCCTCTTGGCACCTTAGAATAAATTGATAGGAAGGAGGATCAGGAAATAAGACAGTAGTTTGTATCAGATGTCATTATCATGTCTAAGTTGTATGGAATATGTATCAGCTCTAAAATCCCTTAATAATTCATTAGTATATGATGCTTTTATTAATCTGGCTCCTAACAGTTGACTGGAAATCTTTTAGTTCCTTTCCTCAAAGTTTCCTGCACGTGTTATATAAATTTGTTTATATGGGTGGCTATCGGTTCTTAATATTTTCATATTTATTAAAAGATAGACAGAAAACAATGTTTTTGATAAGAGAAAGAAAGCTGATTTCAAATGCACGGTATGTTTTCACACTAACTGTAAGAAATCATTGGCAAGATTACACTAGTATGTATAATTAAAACAGTTAATTATAATTTTTCAAATTCATTTCATCTACTACAACATGGAGGTATGGACCATAAGAATTATATTACATTGTGTTAATTTTCAGATCCATTAGCTAGTCACTCAAATCATTGCTTATAATTTTTTGCAATAACAATTTCTCCAACATTATATGCATTTATGCACATTTCCTACGGGTAGTTATAGTATGCATATATGCACATCCATGTAAATTACAAACACCTACTCATGTTCATGTTTTTATCACGAATTGTCGTATATTTTAATAAATTGTGGAGCTGTCACTATATCTTGAATCAAAAGTTAATACTTTTTATTTATTAATATTGTTGATCTAGAATGCATATATGCACTATTAGGTTTAACTAGCTGATGGTATTATACATCGGTGGTCGAGAATTGTTATGGGCGCATACGCACGTTAAACTAATATCGAGTCAAATTTTTCGTCGAAATATGTAAGTCTAATCTTGCATTCAACTTTATAATGTAAGCAATATGCTTATAGTACTAATATGATAACATGTTGTGTCCTTATTTTGTTTATAGCATGAAGTTTTTGGATGTTACCTTGAATTGATTGGTCACCCACCAAGCTATAACATTCATTTTGCAAAGCTAATTAGGTTGCATTAATTTGGATTGGGGCACTACAAAAATGTGACCAATTGTGAGATATTTTTGATGCGGCACATGAAAACATACAAAGGTTTGTCAAAGGAATGGAAGAATGTGTTCGAGGCGGAAGGAGAACACTCAACGAACTGATCAAAAGACTACGTTGCAAGTATGTTGCAAAGATCCTGTTCTCTGAAATTAATTTGCATAACGACGAGGTGATAAAGGAAACTGAACAACTTTGGGAGGAAATGCAGGTTATGAAAATTTTGAAGACCATGAAAAACAATGAAAACATAGTATGAAGACTTTGAAGACCATGAAAAACAAAGAAGACATAGTCAAAAGACAAGGGAAGAATGCCAAGTGTCACGACCCGCCCAAAATGAAATCGCATTACTCGGATTCCGGAAGTTTCCGGACACATATAGATGCGTTTAGAGCTGCCCGGAAGTCTCCGGAACAGCCCACACGACTCCGGAACAACGTAGCATCATTTCAACACTTGGGAGCAGCCCTAAAATGGCCAAGAAAGGCCTGAATTTTCCAGCCCTAGAGCTGTCAAGAAAGCTCTAGAAAATACTTGAAATGTCATAGATTTGTCATAAAAACTTCTGGATGTAACCTTGTAAAAATTCTAGATATTTAGTACATAGAAATGTCTAGATCATGAAGGATCTAGACAACATGAACTAGTATAAATAGGTGGTGAAGCCCTCATTTGTAATCACCCAAAAACTCATACAAGTCTTGTGTAAACACACTTGTAAACCACTCTTGTACTAACCTTGTAAGCAATACAAAGTCATTGTATTACGAGCTTGCAAACGCTTCCGCATAGTAACCTAAATTGTTACATCGTTTGAGTCACCAAGGCTGAACTTAGAACAAGTCTAAGTGCCGCACGAGAGTCGAAGAAATCACTCCATGACAAGTGGTATCAGTGCCAGGTCGTTTCATTCGGGAATGGCAACCGAAACGACCATACAAGCCCATGAATGAAGAAAGTGATGACGAGAAAGGAGGGGGAGCTAAGCACAATCATGATCGGAAGGTGGATCCAAGGAGACCACCTCGATACGACAATGAAAAGCGTCCTCCAAAATTCTGTTTTATATGCGATGGACCGCATAACGCTCGGGACTGCCCGAAGAAACAAAGTCTGCAAGCCGTGGTGGCTAGAAATGATGATGCATCCACAAAGACAAGGAGGTTCGTCTCGTGGCAATGCAACTACAAGTATTGAATGCTTTAACGACACATGAGGGGAAGCCGTTAAAAATGGTTAAGTCCTGCCGACGGAGCACATGGGCAACATCACGAGCGCGGAGGCAAAAGGACTTCGGTTGTGAACTTGGAAATAAATGGACAACTTGCAAACGCACTGAGCGACACCGGAGCAAGTCACAACTTTATGACGCGAGAAGAGGCTAAAAGACTCGGCCTAAGGATATCCACACGAGATGGATTTCTCAGAGATGCCAATGGGAACACTAAAGCGATCGAGGGAATGTCATGGTCTGTCAAGGCAAAGATCGGGACATGGCAAGGTAAACTTGACTTCTCGATAGCACCATTGACAATTACAAGATCGTGCTCGGGATGGACTTTTTTTGAAAAGCAAAAGCCGTTCCAGCAACATTCCTAAACACTTTGTACATCATCAAAGGTGATCAAGTACACACTACCGTGATGGAATCAAGTCATCAAGGCAAAACACTATCCGTCTTGCGACTCACGAGAACAAGCCGGGGGTCGTGCAAGAAACACGACGAGGACGTCGTGGGTTTAGGTGGGGGAGAATGTCACGACCCACCCAAAATTAAATCGCATTACTCGGATTCCGGAAGTTTCCGGACACATATAGATGCGTTTAGAGCTGCCCGGAAGTCTCCGGAACAGCCCACACGACTCCGGAAAACGTAGCATCATTTCAACACTTGGGAGCAGCCCTAAATGGCCAAGAAAGGCCTGGAATTTTCCAGCCCTAGAGCTGTCAAGAAAGCTCTAGAAAATGCTTGAAATGTCATAGATATTTGCCATAGAAACTTCTGGATGTAACCTTGTAAAAATCTAGATATTTAGTACATAGAATGTCTAGATCATGAAGGATCTAGACAACAAGAACTAGTATAAATAGGTGGTGAAGCCCTCATTTGTAATCACCCAAAAACTCATACAAGTCTTGTGTAAACACACTTGTAAACCACTCTTGTACTAACCTTGTAAGCAATACAAAGCCATTTGTATTACGAGCTTACAAACGCTTCTGCATAGTAACCTAAATTGTTACATCGTTGGGTCACAAATGCTGAACTTAGAACAAGTCTAAGTGCCGCACGAGAGTCGAAGAAATCACTCCGTGACACAAGGCTGGACTGAAGTCAACCAAATAAAAATCAAGAAATGTTAAGTGAACTCGATGATTAGGACAAAATCATTTTGTTTTACAACAATACTTGATATTTTTGTATAACAACCTATCATTTGAATGATTGTTTGCTTACATCTTTCTTATGGATTACTACAATATAAAATAATGCTTATATTTACTTTAATCAAATGCAATTTTACATGAATGTATATAATATATTGATGCATTAATGCACACAACCCAATCGTGGCCAAACAAAAATCAAGAAATGTTAAGTGAACTCAGTGATTAGGACAAAATCATTTTGTTTTAGGACAATACTTGATGCTTCTGTATAACAACCTATCATTTGAATGATTGTTTGCCTACATTATTTTTATGGATTAGTATAATATAAAATAATGCTTATATTTACTTTGATCAAACGCAATTTTGCATGCACCTAACCCAATTGTGGATATATGCATCACTAGAAACTCCTTTTGAGCTTGACGCACCCTTTTCGTAATTTGAAACAGATTCATTATCAATCTTAGTGTTGCTTTCATGAACAACAGGTTGGCTTGAGTACACATTATCTCCCACATCTATAAACAATTCCATGGTGGCCAATTAAAAAATATGCATCACCCATTATAGAAGTCGCCCAACAAAAAGATTTCGCATAATACAAGTCGCTAAGTAAAAACTATGCTTGTTAGATGAATATCAACTCTTTAATTTTACATAACTAGTCCAATTAATTGAATATCATTTGCTCTTGATTTCTTTGGGAATTTATAATGACGCAAAAATCATATTGCAAGCCACATCTATTGGTGACGATTGTGGCTTTTACCCCACTAAGTCTAATTAGATTTTTAAAATTACACTATTACCCTTGTGCTAAATAAATTAATTAACTAAACAGAAACTAATTTAAAAAAATCTGATTGGAAGTAGTTAGTTCTTTTGTTTTTTACAAAAAATTGGTTCTCATTTGAATGGATCCCTATATATATATATTTGCTTAATAATAAAAATTGTGTTTATTCAAAGTCATGGACCATGAATGGTATTCATGTTCACACGACATGTAAGTGACAAACATGGGTGACAACCACTAGCAACTGATTTATCATCTTCCAACTTGTGTGAGATATTAGAAATTAAGGTGGAGTCCATTAGGCTCTTGTTTTCACAAATCGAGCCTTCTAGAGAATAGGCGCGGGTGGAAAAAAAAACATAATCTGCAAGAGCATGAGTCGACTTTGTTTTGATAAACTAACATACGTATACAACAAACAACAAACATACCCAGTGTATCCCGCTGAAGAGCAGGGTCTGAGAGGGGTATGTGGTGGCAAGTCTTTCCTCTATCCTGAGAGATAGAGAGACCGCTTCTGAAGAGACCCCCGACTCGTTAACAAGGCAGTAACCATAACAATCATAATACATATCATATATTACATATCACATACAACTCACATATTACTTATCATACATATCACATATCACATATCACATATCACATATCACATATCACATATCACATATCACATATCACATATCACATATCACATATCACATATCACATATCACATATCACATATCACATATCACATATCACATATCACATATCACATATCACATATCATTCAACACATAGGTAAATATCACATGCAGATTAGATAGTGCGCACATCATAAAAAGCGACATGTAACACCCAAAAAGGTTAGATGACGAAAAACTACACCTGACGCGGGAGGTCCCCCCACATGTAACCATAACCCGTCCCACCCACAAATCCCACTAAAAGTCCTTAGTTTTATTCTACGCCTCCACTCACTCCTATCCTCGATCATGTGCTCAGAGAGGTGCAAGTCTATCATATCTCACCTAATAATCTCATCCCAAGTCAACCTAGGTCTACCTCTACTCCTCCTACCCTCTACGCTTATGTTCTCTACTACTCTAACAGTGTTGCCATCGTTCTCCTCTTCACGTGCCCAAACCATCTTAGTCTTCCCTCTCGTTTTTTTATCTGTGATACATGCCACCTCTAGCCTCTGTCGAAAGACGTCGTTTCTGATCCTATCCAATCTTGTGTGTCCACACATCCACCTCAGCATTCGCATTTCTGCGACCTCTATTTGTCTCTCTTGCGATTTCTTCATAGCCCAACAGTCTGTGCCGTATAGCATAGCTGGTCGTACTACCATTCTGTATAGTTTTCCCTTTAGTTTTGGTGGGAACCTCTTATCACACAGAATCCCTGATGCTGCTCTCCACTTGCACCATCCTGATTGCACACGGTGTGCTACATCGCTGTGTATCTCTCCGTCTTCCTGTATATACGAGCCAAGGTATTTGAACCTAGACGTCTGGGGACCGCCATGCCCTGTATACTTATTTGGGTGTCCTCTTCGACATCACCACTAAAGTTACAATGCATGTATTCTGTCTTAGAGCGACTTATCCTTAAGCCCCTGCGTTCTATTGCTGCTCTCCACTGTTCTAATCTCTCGTTAAGCACCGTCTTAGATTCTGATATTAAGACAATATCATCCGCAAACAGAATACACCATGGGACTAGCTCTTGTATAGACTTGGTCATCTCGTCCAACACTACTGTGAAGAGGAATGGGCTCAATGCCGATCCTTGGTGGAGTCCCACTTCCACCGGGAAGAAGTCTGTGTCTCCGACAGGTACTCGTACGCACGTTTTTGCCCCGTCATACATACCTGTATTATTTTGATATACCTCTCTGGTATCCTTCTAAGTTGTAGACTTTCCCAGATTAGTTTCCGTGGCACACTGTCATAGGCTTTTTCTAGGTCAATGAATACCATATGTAGGTCTCTTTTCTTTTCTCTATATTTCTCCATTATCCTCCTTATGACGTGTATAGCTTCTGTTGTAGAGCGTCCTGGCATAAATCCAAATTGGTTTACCGCTATCTGAGTTTCTCGTCGAATTCTCGTGTCAACAATTCTTTCTCATAGTTTCATCGTGTGACTCAATAGCTTTATTCCCCTGTAATTTGCGCAACATTGGACATCTCCTTTTTTCTTATATATGGGGACTATGACACTGCTTCTCCACTGCTCTGGCATCTTTCCTGTCTTAAAGATAGTGTTGAATAGTCCGTTAGCCATTGTAGGCCGTCATCTCCAAGGCACTTCCACACTTCAATGGGAATGTTGTCTGGCCCCACCGCCTTAGCCCTTCCCATTTTCTTCAAAGCTCTGATAACTTCATCGACTGTGATGCTTCTATAATAACACTTGTTTTGTTGCGTCATTTGAGTTGTTTCATCGATCTCTGTTTGTTGATTACGGTTCGTTATGTTGAAGAGGTTATCAAAGTAAGTTTTCCATCTCCCCTTGATGTCTTTCTCCCTCACCAAGACCTTACCATCCGCGGCCTTTATAAACTTCACCATTCTCAAGTCCTGTGTTCTACGTTCCCTTGCCTTGGCAATCTTAAACATGTCATGTTCACCCTCTTTCGTCTCTAATCGCTTATACATCCTCTCGTATGCTGTGTTCTTTGCCTCTGACATAGACTTTTTCGCCTCTCGTTTAGCCTCTTTGTATTTATCTTTTAGCTCAGCACATTCTTCCTCATTATCACAGCGTAAAAGCTCTTTAAAACTTTGTTGTTTAATACTTATCTTCTCCTGTACATTTTCGTTCCACCACCAGGATTTCTTATGACCGAGTGTCCTATTTGTTGTAGTCCCAAGCGTTTCCTTAGCTGCTTGAATGACTCTAGTTGTCATAGCCTCCACTTTTGGTTGGCGTCGTCCTGTTGCCCACTCAGGTTCATTGGTATGATTTTATCTCTAAAGATGGTAATCTTTTCGTCTTTGAGTTGTCCCCATCTGATTGTAGGTCTACTTCTTAGTTGGTTGGACAATTGCCCTTTCATTCGTAGATCTGCAACCAACATGTGAGAATAAGGATTTAATTTTGCTAATAATTAATATTAGTTTTGTTAATTGTTTGGTTGAGTTTGTATTCGATTGGGATTGAATTTGTGTACTATTTGATTATTTAATAGTGTTTGAGTTTGGTTAAAAATAGTATATGTTGAATAAATAGAAGTTAAAGAGTCATCTGTGGTCTTTAATATTAATAATAGAATCATGAACTTATGAATAGGTCACAAATAATCATGTTATTGTGTGTTGTTGATTCAATTTTCCAGCATCTTAAAGCAAACAACTATCACTCAGTTTGTGTTCAAAATCAAAACTGGATTTTAATTGTAGTTAGCCTATTACTTTTGTAGGTTAATTTCAAGCAAAGACTACTATTGTAGGTTAATTTCAATGGTGATTAGCCGGTTAGGGAATAGGGACTTTATGTCTTTCTAATTTGAGCAACAAGAGTACGAGACTACTACTCAAGACTTACCGAATCGACTTAGGTTGGTGTTTCTGTCTTTTTTATATTTTTTACCATAAATTGTATTAGATCAATTGTTTTTTGTAATGTGTTTGATCTGTTAGTTGTTATTGATTGATTTCAGTAATTTATTGATTTATTGTTTACATTTTGCTTGTGAATTTCAATAGGAATTTAAGAGAAAATTAATTAGCATGGATGCAGATGAAGGGACAACTAAAATTGATAATCACCCACCGGTTCTTCATAGTCATTCCAAAGGTTTTTTTTTTTTTGTTATTTACTCCCTTATCTTCTTAGGAGAGGGGAAAAAAGCAATTGGATATGATGCTAATTTAATAAAATACCATGTTAATTTGAAAGTAAACGTAAAAATTATGAAACGGGTCATTTAAAAATGTCAAAAAAGAAAGCCTCAAGGTCCTCAATATTAAAGTTTGCTTAGGGCCTCCAAAAATCTTAAGCCAGCCCTGAGAAGAAGACAATAACATGATTAAAAAAGTGTGATGTGTCTAATAACATGATTATGCTTAAATGGTCAACTAGTAGCTTAAGAACACATAGATTAAAATCACGAAATTGCATGACATAATAACTAACGTGTTGGACATGTGATGTAATTCTCTTTCACCGCTTTAAAAACGTATTTTATTTGCAACATGTAATAAAGATATTAAACTATCATAAACTTAAGTATTTTACTTTCAACATTTATGACTACTATATATGTTTGATTTTAATATAAAAATTTCCGTTTGATTTAGTAATCCTAAGAACAATTAAGCGATGGATTACTGTGTCAGATCTCTAACCAGAATTTCAATTTCCACCATTTTAGTGACCATCTTGCTTTCTTCATTTAGCTTCACTTTTACAGGTTTGAATCTTCTTTACATTGAGTACTTAAGTTCCTGAAGTTTCTATTTGCCTTTTTTAAGCAATTTGGTTTCTGTGTTTTCTTTAATTCGTTGAATTTGATTAGGGTTTGCAAATTAGAAAGATTCGATTATTGTTTATCAAGATTTTGATGATCATATGGAATTGATTTAGTCGTCCCTTATCAATTAGGAAGTGATATTGTTGTTTATTTGTTTCCTATTTTCCTTCCTTACTTCTAGGATCTTTTGACTATTTATCTCCTTGATTGTAATCATCTTTATTCAAGAAATAAAAACATAACCGGCTGGTACCGAATTCTTCATGGTATCAGAGCCAGGTTCCAAAACTGAAGATCATCCAGTCATTCTCCGGCGACATGGCCGGCGAAGAATTATCAAGTCAAAAGGCCGAAGTCATCGACAGCAACTCACCGTATTACGTTCATGCCTCCGACTCACCGAGACAAGCTCAAACCAGCGACCCTCTCACTGATGTCAACTACAGCGATTGGGTTCAAGAGATGGGAAACTTTTTATTCGCCAAAAACAAGATGGGATTTGTTGATGGAACTATCCCTAAACCGGACCAGAAGAACGATCTTTATACAGCCTGGATGCGATGTGACGCAATGATTAAAGGTTGGTTAACCGCATCCATGGAGAAAAACATCAGAGGCAGTTTTAGATATGCCAATACCTCGGCAGAGATCTGGGCGATCTCAAAGAACGGTTCGGTAAAGAAAGTGCGCCTCGTGCCTACGAGTTGAAGCAGAAACTTACCATCACGAAGCAGGACAACAACTCCGTCTCCCCTACTATACGGCTCTGAGGAGCCTTTGGAACGAAATTTCGTCCGTCCTACCGGTGCCCCATTGTTCGTGTGGTAATTGCACCTGTGATATTGGAAAGAGGTTGAACGACTTTCAAGAAAAGGAAAGATTATACCAATTTCTCATGGGATTGGATGGTTGTTTCTCGACCATCCGAACGCAGGTTTTGTCCATGAAGCCAAATCCTACGCTTAGGGAGGCTTATCGACTTGCGTCCGAAGATGAACAACAACGGTCCATTACCGAGTCCAGGGAAAAGCATGTTGAACCTGCTGCGTTTCAGACACAATCTCAAGGAAGACGTGATAATTTAACAAGCGTACGAGTTACAAAGAAGGGGCCGGTCAGAAAGATTATAGGCGGCTCGGGGATGGTACTCAAGACCACTGCACCTTTTGTGGTAGAGATGGTCACAAAAGGGAGGGATGCTTCAAAGTTATCGGGTATCCGGATTGGTGGCCTGCTAAACCGAAGGCCGAAAAGGGAAAATCTAAGGTCGCCCACGTTGATGGTGACGGGTGTACTATCGGAGGCTTGTCAGATGCTCAGTACCAGACCCTTTTGAAGCATCTTTCCGAATCCAACAACGAGGCTCAAGGTGATGTTCCACGAAAAAGCCAACATGGCAGGTAAAATTAATTTTCACAGGGACGATTGGGTTGTTGACTCGGGGTCCACGGACCACATAGTGTATCGATATGGTATGCTTGAAAATATCTCGAAAACACGAACAGAAACGCCCGTAGTTATTCCAACGGAGAAAGTGTTCCTGTTGAAGCTACGGGCGAGCACACCTTGTCCAGCGGTGCTCGTATTGGTGGAGTCCTATATATACCAGAATTCAATTGCAATCTTTTATCAGTGCGCCGATTATCAAAGGATTTGAATTGTGTCGTGAGTTTTTACCCGGATTTTTGTGTTATGCAGGACTTACACTCGAAGAGATTGATTGGAACGGGTAAATGCGTACATGGTCTTTATCGGATGGGTGTGCTTGGTGATGAGAGAAGGGTGATGAGCTTGAAGACTGATGCAAGAGTTTGGCATTCAAGGCTAGGTCATGCTTCCACCTCAAAACTTAGTCACATAGATTTTTTGAGAAATGTTTCTTTTGATTTTGGAGATGATGTTTGCCATGCATGCATGAAAGCTAAACAAACTCGATCTGTTTTTTCTAAGAGTTTTATTAAATCTAAGGCGTGTTTTGAACTATTCATTGCGATGTTTGGGGCAAGTATAGGAAACCTTCAAGCACTTTTGCCAATTTTTCCTCACCATTGTGGATGACTACAGTAGGGGTGTGTGGGTTTACCTCATCAAACACAAAGATCAAGCAGGTGATTGTTTAATTGATTTTCATAAGATGATAGAAACGCAATTTGGAAAACAGATAAAAGAATTAGATGTGATAATGGTGGAGAGTTTGTTTCTAATAGAATGAAAGATTTTTACACCAACAAGGGCATGTTACTAGAAACCACGTGCCCACACACGCCCCAACAAAACGGGGTGGTCGAACGCAAACACCGCCATTTACTTGAAACAGCTCGTGCGCTTATGTTTCAAGGAAGCTTGCCCAAGAGATTTTGGGGAGAGTGCATAGAAGCTGCCACTCACATTATCAATCTTTTACCATCAAAAGTAGTGCACCATAAAAACACCCTACGAAATTGTGATGGAAGAGAAACCAGATTATGAAAGCTTAAGAACAATGGGATGTCTGCATACTATCACAGTACGTCGATAGGGGGAGATAAGTTTGAACCGAGGGGCAAGCCGGGTGTGTTATCGGATACCCGACTGGTACAAAGGGGTACAAGATTTTGACATGGAAAGTGGGAAGACCGTCGTGTCCCGGGATGTCCGTTTTTTGAAACAATTTTTCCTTATGCCAAACTAAAGGAGAACAGTTTGCATAAGTATGAATTCGAAATTCCCACATGGTATGAAGAAGAGAATGAAGAGCCCACTGATCATCCTAGCCCAACCGATGCAGACCCAACTGGGCCTTCCTCCCCTGGGGGGCCTTCCTCCCCTGGCCCAGCAAATCATGAAAGCAATGAAGGTGGTGACAACTTGCATGGGTCTCTCAATCCTGGCCCAACTGAAGAGCACGGTCCAGATGAGGGGCCCAATTCCGAGAATTCTTTGGGCAACGAAGAACAGCCCGGTAGGGCCAAACGAAGCAAGAGTCAGCCAACACGCTTCCGTGATTTCGATGTTCAATTACCACCCTCGATAGACCATACGCATCCCGAACCAGATCAATCTTCATCGACGGTATTTCCCCTCACTAACTATGTATCATATGATAAATTTTTGATTCTCACAAAGCTTATTTAGCGGCCATTACCAAGGGTAGTGAGCCTAAAACCTTTTACCAAGCCATGCAGGATTTGAATGGCGGGAAGCCATGCAAAATGAGATCAGGGCACTTGAAGAAAATGATACGTGGACTTTGAAAGAATTGCCAAAGGGGAAAACACGCGATTGACTCTAAATGGGTTTACAAGATCAAGTATAAGCCAAATGGAGACATAGAAAGATATAAAGCTCGCTTGGTAGCAAAAGGGTTCACACAGATCGAAGGCATAGATTATCACGACACGTTCGCTCCGGTCGCCAAACTTGTCACTGTTTGATGTCTTCTAACCGTGGCAGTTAAAAGAAATTGGCTCTTGCACCAGTTGGACGTCAACAACGCCTTTTTACATGGTGACTTACAGGAGGAGGTGTATATGAAAATTCCACAGGGGTTCTCCAAAAGGAATGACACTCGTGTTTGCAAACTCAAGAAGTCATTGTACGGCTTAAAACAGGCTTCTCGCACATGGTACCAAAAGTTCACTAATGCCTTGTTCACTTTCGGGTACACGCAATCACGGGCCGATCACTCTCTATTCACGTTTCGCGAAGGAGGCTTGTTTGTTGCCATACTTATCTACGTCGATGACGTAATAATTACCGGAGATCACCTCAATAAAATAAAGTCCACCAAGGAACACCTTAACAACGTGTTTAGTATCAAAGACTTGGGTCCTCTTAAATATTTTCTTGGGTTGGAAGTTGCTAAAACCACCGATGGAGTTGTTCTCAGCCAGCGAAAGTATACGATTGACATTCTCCAAGATTGCGACCTCTTAACTGCCCGCCCAAGTTCGTCCCCATGGAACAGAATGTCAAAATTGATGAATACCTCTCAAGCCCTCAAGCGAACGCTGCCCAATACCGACGCATTGTCGGTCGTTTGTTATACTTGCAAGCAACCAGACCGGATATAGCTTATTCAGTCAATATTCTGAGCCAGTATGTCTCTAACCCTCGTAAAGACCACATGGAAGCCGTTAACAGAATTCTCCGGTACCTCAAAGCTACACGGGTCAGGGATTTTTATTCCCAAAGAAGGCGGTTTTCACCTCTCCGCCTATTGTGATACTGACTGGCTTGGTTGTCTTACTACTCGAAGGTCTCGTACCGGCTACCTTTTACTCTTGGGTGGTTCACCCGTGTCCTGGAAGACGAAGAAGCAGTCCGTCGTGTCTCGATCTTTTGCTGAAGCCGAGTATAGAGCTATGGCCACCACGGTTAGTGAAGTTATTTGGGTTCGATGGCTCTTGCAAGATTTCGGAATCGGCTTGTGATCCTACCCCTATGTTTTGTGAAATCAAGCAGCTCGACATATAGCCAACAATCCAGTTTTTCACGAAAGGACAAAACATGTCGAGATGGACTGCTACTTTGTTCGAGAACGTGTCCTTTCTAATGAAATCAGCCAGTAATGTTGACTCGAGAGAAATCAAATTGCTGACCTGTTTACCAAACCTTTGGGAGCACAACAACTTCAATTTCTACTTAGCAAACTGGGCGTTCGGGACCTTCACGCTCTGTTTGAGGGGGAGTATTGGAATTGATTTAGCGTCCTTATCTAATTAGGAAGTGATATTGTTTGTTTATTTGTTTCCTATTTTCCTTCCTTACTTCTAGGATCTTTTGACTTTTATCTCTTGCTTGTAATCATCTTTATTCAAGAAATAAAAACATAACCGGCTGGTACCGAATTCTTCAGATCAAGTATTAGCATAGTGTGTTATCATCCGAGAAATAACTTTCAGTCTCCCATGTAAGTGTGAGAAACCGAGAATAATTTCTCGAGTGATTACGCACTATGCATATTGCTTTGAAATCAGTAAATCTATATGAAATAATATAACCAAAACACAATGTGTATTCTTGATTATCTTGTAATCATTGAAGAAAAACTAGCTTACTCTAAGATAAAAGATTAACTTAGTCGTTAATTGTTCATGCTTGAGTGTTAGTAAATGATGAATTACTCCTTTATAAAGTTCAAATTATTCAGATCATTTGTTGCTTCACATAACGATTTTTAATTCTAACTTTGCCTTTTTGCAAGTTATCCGTTTCAATAGCTTTTTCCAAAGTATGGTTTCGACAATGAAGTGCAACTGATTATAGACTAATTGTTTGTTAATTTGCAGAAGCCTATGATGCACAAGACCCAGATGGAAACATTACAATCAAGTGGGACGTTCTTAGATGGACCGGTGATGGTTATATCGTAAGATGTTCGTTTATCATGTTCATATAATGTAGATGAACAAGAAATAATTAGATGGAGATGGATTTTCCTGTCGTATAATCTTATTGCGGTTTTGATTTCTAGGTTTAAGAAACTACAAGTTCGGTTCTTATTGTTTGCCGATCAGTAACATGGTTGGTCCTTAATTAATACTAACAGAATGTTAAAGAAATCTATTAAGTTTTGTAAAATAACTAAAATACATTTTTGTTATTAAAAAACAAAAAGTACAAAATATAAAGACCCTAAAATGCACCTAAAACCATTCTTCTTTTTGTTGAAGCTGGATATGAACCATCGCCAAAGATGAAGTTCTTGTTTGCCTGACCTAATCCATCATTTTCAAAGCGACTTCACCATTGTTAAGTTTAGAGACTCAGCTAATAAATAAGAGTATTCACAGCTCGTTTATCATTTTTATGTGACTGGATGTCCTATATTAAAAGGTATGGTTATGAGTGGTTGTGAGTGAAAAAGAAAGAAAATTTATGGGAGTTGTACCGTGATTCCCCATTGTACCGTGATTCTCCATAGTTGAAGAATCACGGTACAACCCTGTAACTTTTTTAATATTTTTAAAAGTGTTGTGAGTGGATAAGAGAGAACATATATTGATAAAAATATGGAAAAATATTATTTAACTGGAAAAAAGAGAGAAAAAATAATGTTTTTAGTATAATTATAAGGATTAGAATAGAGGATAGACTGTGAATGCTATAACCCACATATATGTAGATGTAGTCTCCCCTCATAATGATATTGACTTGAGATCACATGGAATGCGTTTTCATCTAAAGAGTATATGTTCATTCTGAGAATCTGTTTTTTTAATGTTTATTTTGAGGATTATGACCTTTCATATGTCTATTTTTTCATTTGTCCTATTTTAGTAAATACTCCATACTTTTAGAAGGATGTCTACATGTAGGGTGTGCATTGTTTATCATTTTAGTCATTAGTTATCACGAACACTTTGTTATCACTTATCAAAGTTTTGGTACCGTCGTAAGTTTTTACAAAGGGTGATTTAGTCTTTTGTTCTTTTAATCAAAACCAAAAGTTTGAAGCGGGGCCATATTTGTTCGGTTAAATTAAAATTATTTGAAATACACGTAACAGAACTCGAACTCACAGTTATGATAAACATCATAGCCGAACCATAGTTTCTTATTAGTTAGGTTAATCTAGTTCACGTGTTTTTTCAATAATTACCAACTTCATTCTTTGATGTTACTAATATCTACTCATGATATAAACTACATTTTATCATCAATTTCTACAGGCTCGTGTCACAATATACAACTTCCAGCGATACCGCTACATTTCACCCCCCGGGTGGACCTTAAGTTGGACCTGGGCTAAGAACGAGGTAATATGGTCCATATGGGGTAGTCAAACCACCGATCAAGGAGACTGTTCAAGATATAAAAAAGAACCGATACCAAATTGCTGCAAAAAAACTCCAACTGTTGTCGATATGCTACCAACAGCTCTTACGATCAACAAGTTGCAAATTGTTGTAAAGGAGGTGTCATCAGCGTACGAGACTTAGATCCTGAAAATTATATCAGCTCATTCCAAATTGGTTGTTGGTGAAGCTGGAACCAACAACAAAACGGTGAAGCCACCCAAAAACCTCACCTTACTCGCACCTGGTCCTGGCTACACATGTGGACCCGCTAGAGTTGTTAGACAAACAAAGTTCATAGTCCAAATGAAAGAAGAATAACTCTAGCTATGAGTAAGTATACTTTAAATTAAATTCATAGATTATTCATCTATAGTAGCTTTAAAAGACTTTAAAAGATTCTAATGCCTTTATATATTTTTGTTCTAGTGACATGGAATGTTACCTGTACATATTCACAATTTCTAGCCGGGAAACCTCCATCACTTTTTCCTTCCTACAATGGGACATTCGTACCCTGCAATACATGTACGTGTGGATGTCGAGATAACATTACACACGTAGGAGGTTGTGTGAAGTAAGTTCATATTTTTCAACGAAATTGGATTTTAATAATGGATAATGATGATTCACTAGCCAGTAATAATCTGTACTGTGAACATATTAACACTCCTAACTTATATTTTTGTTGTCATGGTCAATTCCACTTGTGTAATCATAATAGAATTACAGTTGATTTACAATTAAAGTTCACTTAATTTCACTTATAAAATAATATATGTTTTACTGTTTATTCATCATCATTTTTAAGCGAAATCAAATGAAAATCGACTGAAATCTATGTTTATTAAGCAGGTGAGATGACTTTGGTATAAAAAAAATGATAGGACAAATTATCAGTGTGGATTACTCTCGACAGGTGGATCATAATTTGGATATGAAATCTAATTTGCCTATTTTTATGATTTGTGTAAGTTAATATTGTAATGGCAATCAAGTAACGTTTTTTGTACTATTGTTTTTGCAGAAACACATCATATGTAGATGGTGATAATTGTGTGATGCCACCAATATCTAATGCATATCAGGATCTCCCAAATGCCACCTCACGTTTAAGCTTCTCTTTACTTGCTTTATTAACCAAGTGTTTGGCTGTTTTCTTTGTTTTTGTTTGATATTTGAGCAACCCTTGAAGATTTTTTAACATTTGATTCATCTTTAAATTGTTGATTAATTCATATGTAGTTCACACTATTGTTTTACTATTGATCACATTCTTCTTTTAAATGTATTATCTTGTAGAGTAGTTTGTCACAAAACCTTATGCACAACATTTACTTATATGATGAGATGAAGGATACAAAAGAGTCGCCTTGAAGGGAAAAAAAGTAGAATTTAATTGTTGTTTTATTTTTATATCTAAGTTCGTTATTTTTAAACTAATGAATATGTGACTATTTAAGAAAGAGAAGAAAGAATGAAATATGTGATTATTTAGGAATTCAAAGCGTGTACATATTGAAAATGTTCTTGGTCATAATTATAGCCTTAAGCTAACAAAGGATGCTAAGGTGCTAACAAAGGATTAAGGATATAACCATAACACCACTAACCATATTTGTATTGATTGGTTTTTATATTTGGTAGCTTATGGTGAAAAGAGTTAAAATGTTGCAATGTGTAGTGAAAACAATGAATATTCTGTGTATTTTCAATATCTCAAGCAATGAAGTACATGAGACTATTTATAGAGATACATGGTAGATTCTAGAGTCTTTAACTAACTCAACAAACTCTAACAACTCAACCAACTCTAACAAGAATAAGCACATGCTAAAATATCTCAAATATAAGCACATGACTAATATGCCCCCTCAAGCTAAACGGGGAGGAGACACGTGTAGCTTGGATCGAAGAAAGTCAAACCGAGAGGATGATAATCCTTTAGTTAACAAATCAGCAAGCTGAGAAGCTGTGGGCACATAACGAACACTCAACATTTGCTGCAAAACCATATCACGAATGAAATGAAGATCAATCTCAATATGCTTGGTACGCTGATGAAATACGGGGTTAACCGCTAAATATGTAGCACCAATATTATCACACCACAAGGTTGGAGAATGTAACTGTGAAATATGTAGCTCCTGTAATAAGGACAAAATCCAACGAATCTCACAAGCAGCATGTGCAAGTGCACGATATTCAGCCTCAGTGCTAGATCTAGCAACAATATGTTGCTTCTTGGAACTCCAACTGATGAGATTGGGACCAAGAAAGATACAAAACCCAGTAGTAGAGCGACGATCATCGGGGCAACCGGCCCAATCAGCATCAGAATATCCATGAAGATCAAAACTATCAGTCTTATGGATAGTTAAGCCATGAGAAGTAGAACCACGAAGATAGCGCAAGATACGCTTAACAGCAATCCAATGACGATCAGTAGGAGTCTGTAAAAACTGAGACACCTTGCTAACAGCATAAGCAATCTCTGGACGAGTCAGGACAAGATACTGCAAAGCCCTAACAGTATTACGATACAGGGTAGGATCCTGCAACGAAACTCCTGAATAACGAGAAAGCTGACGGCCAGAAGCAACAGGAGTAGATAAGGAGTGACACCGGGCTAAACCAGTCCGCTGCAGCAAATCAAGTAAGTAGCGCTGCTGACATAAATGAAGGCCATCATCACTAAAAGAAGCCTCTACGCCCAAAAAATAGGATAAAGTACCCAAATCCTTAAGGGCAAACTGAGCATGTAGGCGAGTAATCAGAGTAGAGACAAACTCTGAAGAACTACCGGTAATAATAATATCATCAACATATACCAGAATATAACAGGTAGTACCATCATGCTGATAGACAAACAAGGAAGTATCAGAGATACACTGAGAAAACCCACTAGATAAAAGAGCGGAAGAGAGCTTCGAAACCAAGCTCGAGGTGCCTGTTTAAGGCCATAGAGTGCCTTTCGGAGAAGACAGACATGATGAGGACGAGTAGAGTCAACAAAACCAGGTGGTTGAGACATATAAACTGTCTCGGATAAGTCACCATGTAGAAATGCATTATTGACATCAACTTGGCGAATCGTCCATCCACAAGAAAAGGCAACAGATAAAACAAGGCGAATGGTAGTGGGTTTAACCACAGGACTGAAGGTTACAGTATAATCAATCCCTTCACTCTGATGAAACCCTTGGCAACAAGTCGAGCTTTATAACGACTAATAGAACCATCAGGATTATGTCTAATCCTGTAAACCCATTTACAACCAACAATATTGGCAGAAGAAGGAGGAACAACAAGATCCCATGTATGGTTGGAATGCAAGGCATCAATCTCAGTACGCATAGCATCCCACCAAACAGAGTAGTGCTGAGCCTGGGAGAAAGAGGAAGGCTCAGAAGAAGGAGCAGTGGTGGTATGAAAAAGAACATGATCTAGGAACTGTTTAGGCTAACGAGTATGATCACGAGATCTAGTAATCATAGGGTGAGAAGGAAGAGAAGAAGAAGGAACAGAACTGGAAGATGATGACAATGGAATAGTAGATGAGGATGAACTAGAATCGGAAGGGGGAGTATAAGATGGAGGTGGAATAAAGAAATCAGATAAAGGAGAGAAATCAGAGGAGGAAGGAGAAGATAAGGAAGTGGGAATATCAAATACTGTCTCATGAAAGACAACATGACGAGAGATAATAGTGCGGGAAGTAACAGGGTCATAACAAAGATAACCACTGTGACTAGGTGCATAACCCACAAAATACAAGGAGTGGATTTAGGTGAAAGTTTATCCGGTCTTGTGTCACCAAGAAACGGATAGCACAAGCACCCAAATGTACGAAGAAGAGAGTAATCAGGAGATGTCCCAAATAAGACATCAGAAGGTGTAGAATAATGAAGAACCGGCGTGGGCAACCGATTAATAAGAAAGGCAGCAGTAGCATAGGCATCATACCAAAATTTCTTTGGTAGCCGAGCATGAAACAACAAAGCACGAGCAACTTTAGATAAGTGGCGACTCTTGCATTCAGCCACCCCATTTTGTTGGGGTGTATGAGGATAAGAAATCCGATATGCAATGCCGGCCTCAGCAAGATATTGTGCCATAGCACCATGAATCAACTCTGGTGCACCATCACATTGAAGATGCTTGATGGTGCATGAAAAGAGATTTTCAACCAAGGGTCGAAAATGACGAAAACAATCCATAGCCTGAGAACGGGATGTCAATGGATAGATCCATGTAAATCGACTAAAATCATCAATAAATATGATAAAGTAACGATATCCCGAACGAGATAAAACTGGGGAAGGACCCCAAATATCACAATGAATGACATATAAAGGAAAAGTAGAATGGGATACAATAGAATGAAAAGGTAATCTACTAGATTTAGAAATAGAACATGAATTACATGGATTATTTGAAACAGAACGAGACAAAGACAAAACGTGAAGCCTAGACAATACAGCATCTGAAGGATGACCCAGACGAGAATGCCAAAGCTCACGAGAAGTAGAAAATGTGGCATGGAGAGAGTACAGCTGACGAGGACTAGCTCGCATGTGGTGGATGAGTTGCCCGGCGTGAGTCTGTATAGACAAACCAAACTGTGAGAATATTACAGAAATAGGATGATCAAGTACAAGCTGTGTGATAGAAAGCAAGTTCTTGGCAAGGCCAGGAACAACAAGAACATAACGAAGTAACAAGGTACAGGTAGATAACCGAAGATAGGAAAAACCAATATGAGAAATAGAGAGAGATGTACCATTACCAACCATAACACGTTCAGTTCCATTATATGGAACTGTACCAAATATAATGGATGGATCAGAGGTCATATGCGCAGTGGCATCGGAGTCTGGTATCCATGACTCAACAGTCTGACAAGTGTCGGAAAGATCCGCATGAAGTCCAAATTATGATGAGGCAGGAGCATGACTGGAGGCCCAAGACTGAAAATGGCCAGGCCCAAAAGAAGGACTAGCACCAGATCCAAAAGAGGATCCAAACCAGCAGCAGGCCCAGAGAATCCAGTATGAGGCCCAGCAGGTGAGAAGCCTGATGTAGAGCTGGACATAGGGCCAGAAAATCCAGGATTAGGGCCCAAGATGCCCGCATGCGGCCCAATTGAAGAAACTGGTCCAACAGCTCGAGTGAAATCTGCAAAGGTGTGCCCTAGATCATTCATGTGAGCATCAGCCATATGGGCAGTAACTCGACCGGACCACGGTACACCACCACGAGCACCACTGCGACCACGGTTACTACCATGACGACCACCTCCTCCTCAATAGCGATTTCCACGCCAAGCGACGCCACTAGACCGACCACCATGCGCCTGATTTTGTGAAGTTTCAGGCGATGAATATCGGAAGTAGCAATCAGACGCTTTGTGACCTGATTTTGCATAGATCTGACATGTAACTGATTTCAAAGAATCAACATAAGGTGGATTTAGCGTAGAAGCATTCATCACAGAAATTAGTGGCTGTACAGTGGACTGTCGTTGCTTCAATCGGACTTCATAAGTAAGAAGTTTAGATCGTAATTGAGAAAAGGTAAGTGTCTTATCTTGATTTTCGATGTTCATAACGAAATTCTCATAATCTGGATTCAATCCTTGAAGGATTTGTAAGACCAATAGATCATCAGTTATTGGATCACCGATTGCATTCAAGGAGTCAACGATTTCCTTTGCTTCGTTTAAAAACTCAATAATGGATTTAGTGCTCTGTTTCAGAAGATGAAACTGAGTTCGAAGCTGTGATTGCTTAGCAAACACAGTTTGAACAAAAGAATCTTCAATAGTCTTCCACAATGTTGCTGCAGAAGTTGAATTTCGAGCTAAATGAACGATTGAAGGTGATAGAGTTGCAGTGAGTAAAGCTTGAACATAACCGTCACTTTTATCCCATGCTTCTTTATCTGGTGAATTAGATTCAGGAGCTGTATCGGACTTTAAGAACTTCAGCAAACCTAATGTTTTCAATACTGTGACAATATGATGTTTCCAATTAAGGTAATTGTTATCATCAAGCTTTATTGAGAGGAAATTAGCAATGTTAGGGAGAGAGTTGAAAGGATTCCCAGTAGTATTTACTGAGTTTATCGAGGAAGATGAAGAAGAGGATGTGGAGGATGACATTGGAAAGAAGAAGATAAGATAGATCAGAGGCTTTGGCGGAGATTGTGATCGGAATAGTAAGAGCTGCCGGAAAACTCGTCGGAGCTCTCAGAGCAGAGCTCTGATACCATGAAAACAATGAATATTCTGTGTATTTTCAATATCTCAAGCAATGAAGTACATGAGACTATTTATAAAGATACATGGTAGATTCTAGAGTCTTTAACTAACTCAACAAACTCTAACAACTCAACCAACTCTAACAAGAATAAGCACATGCTAAAATATCTCAAATATAAGCACATGACTAATATGTTGAAACCAAGATAAAGAGACGGTTATAATCAACTAGTCAAACCTCAAACCGTTTGTATGCCAAATTATTGCCTACTTAAAGTAAAACTAGAGAAGTTCTTGAAAGAACATTCTCATAGTCATTGGTGTACGATTCAAAGGTTGTGAGTTTTAGTGTTAAGAGAGCCCAATACAGTTACTCTATCGGATAAAAAAATGTAGGTGTTAGGGTGGTTGGGGTGCCCATGTCACACTCACCGCACTACATCACACACCCACCAATACAAATTATTCTTCATCATCCGAAACCGTGATATCCACAATGCGTAGAAATAAATCTCGAAGTACTAGAAACCTATTTCTAAACATATTGGTTGTGTATTTTGGGTTACGCACAAAATAATTGTTCATAAGAACGTTATCAACCCCAACACGATCATGTTTCAAGATCTTTTTTCTCGAATTTTCTATCTTTTCGACGTGTTTGGTAAGAATACTCAAAAATTAAAAACCCGAAGAGGATGAGGAGGAAACAAAGTAAATGTCTCGAGACATTTAAAAAAATGTTAGCGAGTAGAGTAAGTAGAGGAGTTTTTTTTTGAATTGGTGTATGTTTTGTAAGTTTTAGGTTATATTTATAGTGTAAAATTTTTTTTGGCAACTACCTGTTGGGGGTGGGGGTGGGGTTGGAGGGCGGTAACGGTTCAAAATATAACCGTTGGAGGTGTGTTGCGGCTCGGCGATGGAGCGACGGTTGGCGTGTATGAATTACGGCGTGGGGGACCGGTGGTGGTGTTGCCGCGCGGCACCGGCCTTGGCTGCGAGCTCATGGTGCAAGCCCCCACCACACTTAGCTCTTGAAAAATGTAAATCAGACAGAGAAAGGATATAGAAATAAGGTAGAAAGTCATGTGAGTTGGAGGAGTTGGTCTTCTAGAAACTAGAGGTGTTAAAAAATGGTTTGAGAAAAAACCCTGCCAAAAAAGATGGTTCGGTTAAAAAATAACAATTTTATTCAAACAGGTTCCAACCTGATTCAATTTGTTTGTTTGATAGTCTGACACCTAAAACCGGTTTTAAAACCAGTTCAAATATAAAAAAAACCTGTTAAATCGGAAAAAACGGTCCAAACCAATTTGAGAGTTTCAAGTATTCCATTAGAAAAAAAATAGTTTGATCATAAAACAAAGAAACCGGTCCGGTTAAAAAACCGAACAAATTTGAGAAAAAACTACATGTATACTAGAAATACAACATAATCAAACAGAAATACAAGAAAGTGGGCTTAGTTATTTTTAGTAGTTGGGCCAAACTTTTGGAGCTAATATATGTGGGCTCATATTATAAATTAATATTATAAATTGTTCCTCATGTAAAGAATTATATCCACATGTACACTAGAAACAAAAAACAACCCACCCATCCATTTTCATCTCTCATCCTCATCTTAATCGTCATATCCACATGTAAAGAATTATAAATTTCTTTTAAAATAGAGTAAATTACCGTTTGCATACCTGAGGTTTGGTTATTTTTACCATTTGCATCCCTACAGTTTAAAAATCCTCAAATACCCCCTAACGTTTTATTTTTGTTCTCATTTGCATCCAAATGACTAACGACGTTAAATAATTCTGTTAATTTTTTATGAAATGACAAAATTACCCTTTCTCTCTTTATCTATTTCTCTCTCTATCTCTTAACCCTTAACCCACAACCCCACCCACTCCTCACTCTTTCTTCAACGCCTCCCCTAAACTCATCAAACCATCATTATAAATCCCCTAATTCATCATCTTCTTCTTCTCCCCTATTCTCTCATCTCTAAATCACCATCATCAACATGGAAATCACAGACCTTAATCTCATCGGTGATTTCGAAGCCCAGATGAAATGCTTACAAAACCCATCTATAATCCCCAAACTTTCTTCAATCGATAAACTCCCTCACTTCTACAGCTTATGGACGTTTGGAGCTCTAATTCTTGCAGCTTTCGCCACTTTCACCACCGTATTCAACAAAATCAAGACGATTATGCACAAGATTCGTGTTAAATTGTTGCTTTCTTGCAGAAATTCATGCCCCCAACAGGTTTTTGACGATGGGGATTTTGATTTTGACTTTTCCGACGACGAAGACGATGATGATAATGATGATGATGATGATGATACGACGTCGTCGGTGGCGTTGAAATGAGCTCCGGGAGACGGTGGGAGGTTGCAGCGGTGGCGGAGGACGGTGGTCTTATGGCGGAGATGGATGGTGGTGTGGCTCCGGCGGTTTACGCCGACTGGCGGCCGCCGCGGCGGAGGATGTGGGTCGACGGTGACGGTGTCGCCGGTGAGAAGGAGGAGTGAGGTGGTGATTGTTTGGAGATGTGGTTGAAGAGGTGAAGAGGGGTTGAAGAAGATGATGATTTGGGGATTTTCGGGGGTAATTTTGTCATTTTATAAAAAGTTAACTGAATTATTTAACGTCGTTAGTCATTTGGATGCAAATGAGAACAAAAAAAAACGTTGGGGGGTATATGAGGATTTTTAAACTGTAGGGATGCAAATGGTTAAAATCACCAAACCTCAGGGATGCAAACGGTAATTTACTCTTTAAAATAATACGTAAAAAAGTTTTTGTTAACAAAACTTTAAAAACGAATATGAATGTTAAAACGTATATGCAATTAAAAAACGTAAATTGTTCCCTTTCTTGTTGGTCTTCTATTAATTATTATTATCATTGACTAAAAACATTTGTATAAAATTAAAAAAAAAACCTATTTTATAAAGAATAAAAAATTTTTCTACTTTAATAAAATAGTATCTTGAGATGACCCGTGGCAACATCACAATCATGTTCATCAAAATTTTTCTGTCTCTCTCTTATTAAATAATTTCCTTCATTACCAAAAATATTATTTAATATTTTTTTAGATTTAATAAATTAAGAAAAATATCTATTTATTAATGTTATTTCTAAATAAATAATTTTTTTAAAATAATAAATTTTTCTAAAGCATAAAACTTTTTTAAAAATACGAATATTTTAAAATTGGTATCTTTAAAAAGTCAATTTTTTAAACCAAAAATAATTAAATTTGGGAGTTATAATAAGAAAGTTTTTATAAATAAAATTTTTATACGGTTTTGTTTTAGAAAAAAAATGTTTTTTTAGAAAAAAATTTAAAAGCATTTTTTTAAAAATTGCTATCATTGTTTTATTACTTATAGGCATTTCTCATACATAATTTCAGTAATATCATATCTTAAAGTATCATTTTATAATTAATAAATTTATTATATTAATATTTTATTTATTCAACCCGTATAACACACAGGTTTACTAAAGCTAGTTTTGCATAAAAAAAGTTTGTGAAATGTGTTTCGTGTTATTTGCACCATATAAGGGTGTAAAGGAGCCGAATGAAGCCCAACTCGAATTGTTTTGACTTGGGAGAGCTCAACTCGGATCGGTTTTATTGTAAATTTATATATAAATATTTATATAAATATACTTAATATATTAGTAAATTATAGATAAAAAAAAATAAACAATATAACAAATAAAAGAACATATAAGTTTTTATCTTAATACCTTAAGGTAATGTGTTATATAAAAAAGTTTAAGTTAAATTGTAAGTATTTTAAAAAGTTGAAGGATTGAGTACGACAGCTAAAAATTATGTGAATAGCGGCTATATAGCATCACCTAAATAAATATAAAACTAGTTTTAATATCCAGACGCGCAACGCGCGTCTTGAAAACGTTGTAAATCGATACTCTATACACTATCCAAGACAGCAAGATCACACCGAGAGGACCACGCCGACCACAAAATGTCGGTAACACCACAATTTGAGACTATTAAAATAAACAATTTTCCACTTTAATGTTGGGCTTAGAGTGTGTAAAGAAATGACTCCATTATGGCCGGAGGGCGGGTTACAGGCAATAACCTGCCATCCTACACCCCTTCCAGGGCTAGACAATGTCCTCAATCAATTTTTACTCAGGCCCATCAACTCATCACAGCCCATTAGAATGAAATTAAAAGATGTTACCTGAATCTGTAGCATGATCTCATACTTCCGTAACTGATTCAATTGCACGTAACTGATTCAATTGCACGTTCCTGAGGAGCATGTAGAACAATTGTTGTGGATCCCACAACACATAGAGCACAACCGAGGATCCCAAAAATATGTAATTTTTCTTGTAAAATGATATGTGCGAGTACAGCGCTGAGACACGGAATAATAACAATGTAAGACTGTTATGTGAAAGCGAAAGAACAATTCAAACATATATTCATACCTTATTATAATGCTCAGTGCCCCAAGAGGAGTGACCAGAATAGCTGGTGCAAATGCATAGGCGGCAAAGTTTGCAACCTCTCCAACAACCACTGTACAAATAAGACGACATCATTAAACAAACACAACTATAATTTACCTGGTTTCCTTGAACCCCTTTAATCTTAAACAACATCAAATCAACAAACTCACTTGTTATCATGCCTACCCACCATAGAGGCTCATATAAGTAAGAATATCCTCCACTTCCTAACAAAAACGATCAATATGTTAGTAAGTTCAACGTAAGTGTGTTATAACTATAGGCACCACTATAAGAAAGCATGATAAAGAACTTGCATCCAAAAAGCGAATCTATATGTTAAAATCTGATGAAAATGGAATGACTTGTATACCAAAAACTCTTGTAATATCCTGAACTCCAACATTAATTGGTTTATACATGACGCAACAGTCAACAATTTGTTTTTTTTATTCTAAGTTTTCAAACAAAGGTACCACAGAAACACTACTATATAAACAGACGATCACGTGATCAACCGAGACTTGCTTAAGTGATGCATGATCTTATATCAAGTTAGTTTTGTGTATTCACATTCAAACTATGTTCATGATTTATATTCACGAAATCCGATTTCTCTTGCCAATAAAGATATAAGGCTAGATAGATAATGTTGTTATAAAGTCGTTAAGTAACACCAATGATCCTATCAGACAGCCAATTCAGTGAACCATTTGCATTTTTTGCTTTTGGGTTATGATTTTTCCTTATTTGCAATCAGCAAAAACTAATAACTGATTAACGGGTCCAGAATTGAATAACCTAGGTGACATACAAATGACTAAATTCCACTATAGTAATGGGCAACAAAGGCATCAATCAAACAAAGAGATAGATCACCATCATCATCATCGAACAATAAATTGAAATCAACGAAGTCCGCAATTAAAGAAATTGGTAAATTACCTGCCCTTGCCCTGTAGACACTCTGTGTGACAACCCGAAAATTTTCGTGAATTTATATGAATTTTTATATGAATATACAATTTGTTTTTATATTTTTATTATTACTTAATAATAATATTAATAATAATGAAAATAATGAAAATAATAATAATAATAATGATATTATTATTATTAAAAATAATGATAATAATAATAATAATAATAATGGTATTATTATTACAAACAATGATAATAATAATAATTATAATAATAATGATATTATTATCAAAAATAATAATAAAAATAATAATGATGTTATTATTAAAAATAATAATATTAATAATGAAAATAATGATAATAATGAAAATATTATTAATAATAATTATTTACAAAATTTATTTAATTGATTTAAATTAAGTCCAGGGGGTTATTTGTAAATTTTGAAACTTGTATTTAAAACTTTATAACATAAAATAATAACAATCGAAAGTGCAGGGACCAAATGCGTAAATAATAAAATTCCAACTGCACTCTCTCTCTTCTCTCGCGATTTTCCGGCGCCGGAACCGGCCGGTCGCCGGCGGCCCTCCGGCGAGACCAAAGGTCGAGTTTTAGACCATGATTTCGACCCCACGACACACCGAATCAAACGGGGGACAAAGTGGAACGTTCACGTGGACTTAATTTATGGAAAAAGCTAACCGAAATTGCGTATAATGGTCCACAAAATACTTTCGGCCGACACCACTGAGAACACGCATTAAAACATCACAATAATTCGACTAAAGTAATGAATCGATTGTCTATAAGATTCCTAAACTAATCATGCATTCAAACGCACCTAAAACACTCGAAAATAATCAAATTGATCCTCTCTCAATTCGCGGACCTGCAACTAACTGAACTCCCCTGTTCGAGTTTCTAAACCCCAAATTGATAAATAGATTTCGATCATTAGCCTCATTAGAAGCTACCTGTGAAGTTAATTGCATTTTCATCCACGATTGATCGTCGTTTGGATCCTCCCAAGCCGCGACCTGTTCATCGAGGTGTTCACCATCAATTCGACTCCTTCTGGTAAATTAAACACACCTACAAACTCGTTTTTATGCATAGATTAAAAGCCCTATGGTTAATTGCATTATCATAACCGATTGGTTGATCAATTTGATACCAATCGAATTAGGGTTCATAGATTTGGGGATTGAATGGGGTTGTGTTTATAATTAAATGGAACCAAGTCTTCCTGCGGCTAAGAGCCTTGGTTCACTGGTTGGTACGCGGGTGTGTGGGAAGGAGGTCCCGGGTTCGAACCCGGGCACCAACATATATTTTTTTAGAGCCCTTTTTATCACTTTAAAAATACAGAAAAATTATTAAAAATTATAAAAATAATTTTTAAAAGCTTCTGTTATTTTTAACACCATTAAATATTTTTCTGTAAATTATTTAATTAAAACTACTTTAAATAAAATTTATAAAATATTATTTGAAAATATTATAAATAACTATTTTTATAAAAATAGACTTTAAATTATGATTTAAAGTATTAATTCATTAATTGAACACCATATCATTTTTAATTAATGATAAATCATAAAAATTGTAGAAATTCAATTATTTAAAAACCCTAAATTATTTATGTAAATAGTTATTACATGTATTATAAATTATTACATGTATTAAATTATTATTCATACAAAAATGGATTTTTAAATATAAATTAAAACAATCAAATTATTAATGGATATTATATTATTTAGGGATTTATTTTGATAATATAAATACAAATTAGATTTTATAAATTTAAACGTTTATAAAATCTTACAAAAAAATTAAATATAAACTTATATGTTTAAATAACATCTATAACTTAATTAGAATATAATGATATGTTAAAATCATTATTAAGCCAATTAAATGTTATATAAATCATTAATTATTAACAAAAATAATTAAATGATTTAATTATATGTTTATAACAAATCCCCGAAAACCAAATCCTAGATCAATTGAACACCAGGTTCAAGATCTAACTTATTCAGGTTTTGGATTTGTATCTGTTTGCTTACGTGAAATTATAATTCCTTAACAGGAATTTACTAGGTTGTCAACACCACACAGGAACTGAGGTGAGTTCATAACTATTCCCCTTTTTAAACATTTAAATATTTTGGGGCTGGAATACATGTTGTAATTGAAATTACAAATTATTTTTGGTGTATTATGTTAAATAATAATTTGATCACATTTATGATTACATATGGTTATTATGAAAATCCTTCTCTGTAAACTGGACTATAAATAAGCAGGGATCTTTTGGATAGTACTATCGGGGAGTGACTTACCCCCACAAAGGTATGGACATGTGATCCATATCAGATGCACAAAGATCTTGATGTCATTCGGGATGACTGTTTCTGTAGTGAGAAGGCAGATGTGCACTTTATATAGTTTGCATTATAGTTCCACTTACAACCCATATGAGGATAAATGTAAAGGAGGATTTGCTCCCTCTGATTTGAAATTATTATGAAAATATAATATACACATAAAAGGATAATAAACTAAGTGACATGGACAAATTCAATGTGAAGGATTTGTTGGGCTTGTACTTAGTAGGTATGTGGGATAGCGGGTTCACCTTATTAAAAAGGGTTCCGACAGGCTATTCATATACCGGTGAGTAAATTAAACTCACACTTTTTCTATAAATCCTATTTGATGATAATTGATGATTTATCACTATGTTTTACTTACCTGTGAACTCACCAACCCTGTGTTGACACTTGATTTACATGTATTCTCAGGTATCTACTAGGAGCTTATGGATATGCACGTAGGATCATATAAGAGCTCAAGATACCTATTGATTATTATCTGAAATATGATTAAGACATGTTGTCATGAAATAATCTATATTTACTTCCGCTACGCATAATATTACTCTGAACATTATTGTAATGATTATCTAAAAACTATCATATAGATATTTGCATCTCTGTGTAACTACTGTGTTCGATCCTGTTTGTTCACCCCTCCGTGATAGATTCCAGACCCGGAATTTGAGGGTGTGACAGATTGGTATCAGAGCCATTGGTTATACTGAGTTAGGAATTGCATCTAGCCTATAGCCACACACAATAGTTGCACAAAGTAAATTGCCTTAGTTAGAGATTGACTAAGATTAAGAAGTTATATGCTTAAACTTAGATAGTTGTTTTCCTAAACATAACTTTGACTCTTTGACTCATTCCTAAACTTATTCTCAACGACACGTGGGATCTACACTTATCATCGTGCCTAAATCAAATGGTTTTCAAATCTCGTCAAAGTCCGTGTCACATGACCGAGAACATGCAATGCTGGAAGAGTGGGATACCTGTATCTTAAGGTGTTCTGTCTAGGCAAGGTATTCATACAACTTGATTACCTCACCTGGGAACCCTCGAGATGAGTATTCGCTTATAGGTACGCATGTCCTCGTTAAGGTTGTGGTGGACACAAATACTTTGATAAGTCAACGTATTCGCTTTGGTTTGCGAACCGAACGTTTACACTCCTAACCTCTCATTGTTATTCTAAACAATCTCATTAATGATTTTATTATTTTGAAAAGTTTTAGAAACCAATTACCCGTTTTTCATAAAGGTTTCTTCTTTCCATATTATACAGCATGTCTTCTTGTCAAATCCGTTCACGGTCTCGAAACTCTGGCAGTGAGATTTCTACTATTGTAACACGTGAAGTTACTACAGTCCTATACAATTCCTTAACGCAAATAGGTCAAATTACCTTGATATGTTCCATTTGGTAATCTAAGCTACCTTGTCCTAACCTAAAGCAAGACTTGTTTCCTTAGTACTCGTGCCTTGCCGAATTTAATCGAAAAACCCAGTTTTCTTAAATTCCCATCTGTCCTACAGTAATTGTCCATACTTTGGATATTTGATATAAAATGCATCTATTGAATATGTAAAAGTGTGAATTCTCATCAAACAATTTCATGATAGATGGACGCACCAGCGGGCAGAGGCAGAGGTAGAGGACGCGCCAGAAGAACTGACCCAATAGGGATGACTCCTGAAGAAATACAAGCCTTGGTCAATCAAGGTGTTGCTGCAGCCCTAGCCACTCAGGCTGCTCAGAATGGTCATCACTATTCATATAAAAAGTTCCTAGACTGCAAACCAGATACCTTCACTGGTGCAGAAGGGGCCATTGGGCTCATAAGGTGGTTCGAGAAATGTGAATCCATCTTCGCTATATCTGAATGTCCCGATGAGAGTAGGACCAAGTATGCCTCCGGAGCCTTGAGTGGAGCTGCACTCTCGTTCTGGAAGACAGAAGTTTCAAGACTTACTCTCTCCCTAGCCAATGCTATGGATTGGGAGGAATTCAAATAGCTGATGATGGAAGAATTCTGTCCGAGAGAAGAAGTACAAAGGTTTGAAACCGAGTGCTGGAACCACAAAATGGTGGGATCTGAAATTGAAAAGTATACCACCGAAAATCATGAGTACGCAACCTTGTGTCCTCATATGATGGAGCCTGCTCACAGAAGAATTGAAGGCTACATCCGTGGACTGTCCCCGGTCATTCAATCTATGGTCACTTCCTCCAATCCAACATCAATCCAACAGGCCATTAGGATAGCTCACAAGCTGACTAATGAGGCTGTGGCTCAGGGGAAGTTACCACCAAGAAACAAGGGTAAGGTGTCGCTGCTGAAAGCTCGGGGAAGAGAAAGTTTGAAGATGCTAAAGACAGTGAGAGTCAAGGTACAAGCAAGAAGCAAGATTAGAAAAAGCACCAAGACAATCAGGGCATTCCGCCTAGATGTCAGAGGTGTGGCAAGCGTCACCATGGCAAGTGTACCGCAATCATCTGCTACAAATGCAACAAGAGGGGGCACACTGCTCCTGAATGTAGAACCAAGACTCAAGACCAAGGAAAAAAGGATGGTAATCAGCAGAATGGTGGAAAGAAGGAAGTTATTTGTTTCAGATGTGGAGAAAATGGCCATATTGCTAAAGACTGCACTGGAGAAAAGAAAGATACAGCCAAGGGCAGAGCCTTCGTTATTGGTAAAGGTGAGGCTCTCAAAGACCCTAACGTTATTATGGGAAAATTTTTGGTGAATAATGTTTATGCCATAGTATTATTTGACACGGGGCTGATAGAAGCTTCGTATCTGATACTTTCTATAAGCACTTGAATGTAAACCCTGTACACCTAGATGAGCCATATGTTGTAGAAGTAGCAAATGGTAAATCCTTGACCGCATCACAAATCCTGAAAAACTGTACACTAGATTTATCAGGTCATAGCCTACCAATAGACCTCATGCCCATTACTTTGGGAAGCTTCGATGTGGTAGTTGGTATGGATTGGCTATCCAAAAACTCTGCAGAAATTATCTGTAAAGACAAAATGATTCGTATCCCCCTACCAAATGATGAAGTCCTGTGTGTGGAGGGAGATAAGGCTGGTGTCGTGATGGGAGTTATTTCTTACTTGAAGGCTCAAAAGTGTCTTCGAAAAGGACATACTGCTATCCTAGCCTTAGTCACTGACAAAGAGAAGAAGGAAAGGAAGATTGAAGATGTACCCGTCGTCAGGGAATTTCCTGAAGTGTTTCCTGATGAACTGCCTGGATTGCCCCCTAAAAGAGAGGTCGAGTTCTCAATCGAGTTAGTACCTGGAGCTACACCTATAGCTCGGGCACCATACCGTCTCGCACCTTCTGAATTAAAAGAACTATCTGACCAGCTTAGGGAACTCCTTGATAAAGGATTCATCCGACCTAGCTCGTCACCATGGGGAGCACCAGTGTTATTCGTGAAGAAGAAAGACGGAACCTTCCGGATGTGCATCGACTATCGAGAACTGAACAAAGTGACGATCAAGAACCGTTATCCCTTGCCACGTATTGACGACTTATTCGACCAACTGCAAGGTTCGAGCATTTACTACAAGATAGATCTTAGAAGCGGCTATCATCAGCTGAGAGTCAGGGATGAAGATATTATGAAGACGGCTTTCAGAACTCGATACGGTCACTTTGAGTTCACAGTCATGCCATTTGGGCTAACAAATGCACCTGCTGTATTCATGGATCTCATGAATCGTGTATGCAAGCCTTATCTAGACAAGTTTGTCATTGTCTTTATTGATGACATCTTGATCTATTCCAAAAATGAGCAGGAGCATGAAGAACATCTGAGATTGATCCTTGAACTACTAAAGAGAGAGGAGCTTTATGCTAAGTTCTCGAAATGTGATTTCTGGCTTAAAGAAGTTCAATTCCTTGGTCATGTGATTGATGCTAATGGAATTCATGTAAACCCAGCTAAAATTGAATCCATCAAAAGTTGGCCTACACCTTCTAATCCAACGGAAATTAGACAATTTCTGGGACTAGCCGGCTATTATAGGAGATTTATCGAGGGATTCTCCAAGATAGCTCAACCATTGACTATGCTTACCCAAAAGGGGGTAGCATATCATTGGGGGTTCAAGCAAGAGGCTGCTTTCCAAACACTGAAACAGAAGTTGTGCAGTGCACCTATTTTGTCCCTACCCAACGGTATTGAAGACTTTGTAGTCTACTGTGATGCTTCTGTTCAGGGACTGGGATGTGTTTTGATGCAGCGAGACAAAGTCATAGCCTATGCCTCAAGACAGTTAAAGGCTCATGAGAAGAACTATGCAACTCATGATCTAGAACTGGGAGCTGTTGTGTTTGCTCTTAAATTATGGAGACATTACTTGTACGGTACTAAGTGCACTATTTATACCGATCACAAGAGTCTTCAACACCTGTATAATCAAAAGGAGCTGAACATGAGGCAGAGGAGGTGGCTTGAACTACTAAACGATTATGATTGTACCATCAAGTACCATCCTGGTAAAGCAAATATTGTGGCTGATGCTTTGAGTAGGAAAGAACATGTGAAACCTCGTAGAGTGCGAGCTCTACAACTTACCATTCAAAGCAACCTGCCGGCACAAATCTTGAATGCTCAGACTGAAGCCCTGAAAGAAGAGAACATTAAAGATGAAAACCTTCGAGGGCTAGACCAACAGTTTGAAGCTCATTCGGATGGAATACGCTTTATAGCAGGAAGGATTTGGGTACCCCTGTACGGGAATCTACGAAGCTTGATCATGGATTAAGCCCACAAGTCTAGATACTCTATCCACCCAGGTGCAGATAAGATGTATTACGACTTGAAGCTTGTTTACTGGTGGCCAAGAATGAAGGCAGATATTGCAACTTATGTCTCAAAGTGCTTGAATTGTTCTAAAGTCAAGGTCGAATACCAAAAGCCTTCAGGAATGTTGACCCAACCAGAAATTCCCGTGTGGAAATGGGAAATGATAACCATGGATTTCGTCACGGGTTTACCCAAGTCTCAAGCGGGCAATGACACCATTTGGGTTATCGTTGACCGTCTCACCAAATCCGCTCATTTCATACCCATCCGTGAGAAAGACAAGATGGAGAAGCTTGCAAGGGTGTACATCAAAGAAATTATCTCTAGACACGGAGTGCCAGTGTCTATTATCTCTGATCGTGATGCACGGTTTACATCAATCTTCTGGGGTAAGCTTCAGAAAGCTCTAGGCACTCGCCTAGATATGAGCACAGCCTATCACCCTCAAACTGATGGTCAAAGTGAAAGAACCATACAGACTCTTGAGGATATGCTTAGGGCTTGTGTTATTGACTTTGGAAAGAACTGGGAAGGTCATTTACCTTTGGTAGAGTTCTCATATAACAACAGCTATCATTCAAGCATCAAGGCGGCACCATTCGAGGCCTTATATGGACGTAAATGTAGATCACCGCTTTGCTGGGCAGAAGTTGGAGATAGTCAACTTACTGGTCCAGAGTTGATCTTTGAAACTCATGAGAAAATTGTCCAGATAAGAGAACGCATGGCTGCTGCCAGGGATCGCCAGAAAAGCTATACTGATAAACGCCGCAAGCCACTGGAATTTCAGGAAGGAGATAAAGTTTTGCTAAAGGTATCTCCCTGGAAGGGAGTTATACGCTTTGGGAAACGGGGGAAATTGAACCCTCGCTACGTGGGACCTTTTGAAATTGTCAGAAGGATCGGCCCAGTAGCCTATGAATTAAATCTACCTGCTGAACTTGGTGGTGTGCATAATGTTTTTCACGTATCTAACCTAAGGAAATGCTTATCCGATGAATCACTTGTTGTGCCTTTAAAGGAACTGCAAGTAGATGAGAAACTCAGGTTTATCGAGGAACCAGTTGAAATCATGGATAAAGAAGTTAAACAACTTAAGCATAGTAAGATCCCAATTGTCAGAGTTCGGTGGAACTCCCGGCGTGGTCCTGAGTTCACTTGGGAACGAGAGGACGAAATGATGCGCAAATATCCTAACCTGTTCAAAAATGTTACTAGTGCATCTTAATTTTCGGGACGAAAATTCCTCTAACAGGGGATGATGTGACAACCCGAAAATTTTCGTGAATTTATATGAATTTTTATATGAATATACAATTTGTTTTTATATTTTTATTATTACTTAATAATAATATTAATAATAATGAAAATAATGAAAATAATAATAATAATAATGATATTATTATTATTAAAAATAATGATAATAATAATAATAATAATAATGGTATTATTATTACAAACAATGATAATAATAATAATTATAATAATAATGATATTATTATCAAAAATAATAATAAAAATAATAATGATGTTATTATTAAAAATAATAATATTAATAATGAAAATAATGATAATAATGAAAATATTATTAATAATAATTATTTACAAAATTTATTTAATTGATTTAAATTAAGTCCAGGGGGTTATTTGTAAATTTTGAAACTTGTATTTAAAACTTTATAACATAAAATAATAACAATCGAAAGTGCAGGGACCAAATGCGTAAATAATAAAATTCCAACTGCACTCTCTCTCTTCTCTCGCGATTTTCCGGCGCCGGAACCGGCCGGTCGCCGGCGGCCCTCCGGCGAGACCAAAGGTCGAGTTTTAGACCATGATTTCGACCCCACGACACACCGAATCAAACGGGGGACAAAGTGGAACGTTCACGTGGACTTAATTTATGGAAAAAGCTAACCGAAATTGCGTATAATGGTCCACAAAATACTTTCGGCCGACACCACTGAGAACACGCATTAAAACATCACAATAATTCGACTAAAGTAATGAAATCGATTGTCTATACGATTCCTAAACTAATCATGCATTCAAACGCACCTAAAACACTCGAAAATAATCAAATTGATCCTCTCTCAATTCGCGGACCTGCAACTAACTGAACTCCCCTGTTCGAGTTTCTAAACCCCAAATTGATAAATAGATTTCGATCATTAGCCTCATTAGAAGCTACCTGTGAAGTTAATTGCATTTTCATCCACGATTGATCGTCGTTTGGATCCTCCCAAGCCGCGACCTGTTCATCGAGGTGTTCACCATCAATTCGACTCCTTCTGGTAAATTAAACACACCTACAAACTCGTTTTTATGCATAGATTAAAAGCCCTATGGTTAATTGCATTATCATAACCGATTGGTTGATCAATTTGATACCAATCGAATTAGGGTTCATAGATTTGGGGATTGAATGGGGTTATGTTTATAATTAAATGGAACCAAGTCTTCCTGCGGCTAAGAGCCTTGGTTCACTGGTTGGTACGCGGGTGTGTGGGAAGGAGGTCCCGGGTTCGAACCCGGGCACCAACATATATTTTTTTTAGAGCCCTTTTTATCACTTTAAAAATACAGAAAAATTATTAAAAATTATAAAAATAATTTTTAAAAGCTTCTGTTATTTTTAACACCATTAAATATTTTTCTGTAAATTATTTAATTAAAACTACTTTAAATAAAATTTATAAAATATTATTTGAAAATATTATAAATAACTATTTTTATAAAAATAGACTTTAAATTATGATTTAAAGTATTAATTCATTAATTGAACACCATATCATTTTTAATTAATGATAAATCATAAAAATTGTAGAAATTCAATTATTTAAAAACCCTAAATTATTTATGTAAATAGTTATTACATGTATTATAAATTATTACATGTATTATAAATTATTATTCATACAAAAATGGGTTTTTAAATATAAATTAAAACAATCAAATTATTAATGGATATTATATTATTTAGGGATTTATTTTGATAATATAAATACAAATTAGATTTTATAAATTTAAACGTTTATAAAATCTTACAAAAAATTAAATATAAACTTATATGTTTAAATAACATCTATAACTTAATTAGAATATAATGATATGTTAAAATCATTATTAAGCCAATTAAATGTTATATAAATCATTAATTATTAACAAAAATAATTAAATGATTTAATTATATGTTTATAACAAATCCCCGAAAACCAAATCCTAGATCAATTGAACACCAGGTTCAAGATCTAACTTATTCAGGTTTTGGATTTGTATCTGTTTGCTTACGTGAAATTATAATTCCTTAACAGGAATTTACTAGGTTGTCAACACCACACAGGAACTGAGGTGAGTTCATAACTATTCCCCTTTTTAAACATTTAAATATTTTAGGGCTGGAATACATGTTGTAATTGAAATTACAAATTATTTTTGGTGTATTATGTTAAATAATAATTTGATCACATTTATGATTACATATGGTTATTATGAAAATCCTTCTCTGTAAACTGGACTATAAATAAGCAGGGATCTTTTGGATAGTACTATCGGGGAGTGACTTACCCCCACAAAGGTATGGACATGTGATCCATATCAGATGCACAAAGATCTTGATGTCATTCGGGATGACTGTTTCTGTAGTGAGAAGGCAGATGTGCACTTTATATAGTTTGCATTATAGTTCCACTTACAACCCATATGAGGATAAATGTAAAGGAGGATTTGCTCCCTCTGATTTGAAATTATTATGAAAATATAATATACACATAAAAGGATAATAAACTAAGTGACATGGACAAATTCAATGTGAAGGATTTGTTGGGCTTGTACTTAGTAGGTATGTGGGATAGCGGGTTCACCTTATTAAAAAGGGTTCCGACAGGCTATTCATATACCGGTGAGTAAATTAAACTCACACTTTTTCTATAAATCCTATTTGATGATAATTGATGATTTATCACTATGTTTTACTTACCTGTGAACTCACCAACCCTGTGTTGACACTTGATTTACATGTATTCTCAGGTATCTACTAGGAGCTTATGGATATGCACGTAGGATCATATAAGAGCTCAAGATACCTATTGATTATTATCTGAAATATGATTAAGACATGTTGTCATGAAACAATCTATATTTACTTCCGCTACGCATAATATTACTCTGAACATTATTGTAATGATTATCTAAAAACTATCATATAGATATTTGCATCTCTGTGTAACTACTGTGTTCGATCCTGTTTGTTCACCCCTCCGTGATAGATTCCAGACCCGGAATTTGAGGGTGTGACACTCTGAGCCCAACATTAGAATGGAAACAACATCTATTCGAGTCTTTGTATTGTTGGTTTGGTTTGTGTATTGTACATTTATAACATTGCTAGGTTCGTCTTTGTTTGTGGAAATTCATACAAATTGGTTTGTTGATTGATACTTTGGGGTTGTTCTTCAGGTTTACTTTGATTGTAAGCGAGGTTCCTCGCCATTCACAGCTTTCTTCCAAGTGACAAACAATGGTCTGAAATCACAAAATTCAAATATGGTTTCCATCCCAATAAAGTTCCACTCTTTGACTGTCTATATAGCAATTAAACGAAAGTTGTCGACTTCTATCAACATGTCTAAAATATTACTCAATCAAGATAAATTCCATCTTGTGACAAAGAGATTATAAAGCATACAGAGCATACAAATTACAGAACAACCTACTCGCCCTTTCGACTCTATAGAAGGTTCTTTAAATCTCCTCAAGTATGTGTGTGTGTTGATGGATGATAAACAAAGATGCATAAATGTGCACAAAATGCATGATTCAAGTGCCAAAAAGAACCAAAGATAAGGTAACACATGAACATACAAAAACATCAACACATGAAGGCATTCAAATTTGTCCAAAATATAAACTGAAAAGAAAAAATGTAAATACAGATAAATGATCATACACAGATATCGTTAGAAGCAAACCAGCAGCACCAATTAATCACGAAAACCGGAAAAGGCAAATTGGATTATAACAATTCTAACTATGACATATATGCCGATAATAATCCATACCAACTGTCTGACCAATGGTGCTACCAAATTTCACTCTCGTTACCAAAGCCTATCCCTGTAGTATAATAATCATAGATTTATGCTCGTTTCCACCCGATTTCACGTGTATATTTCCCCATTTCGTTCACAAACAACACTGTGAGCGAGATCGGTGGAAATCAAGTGTAACTCTACGATGATTCCGTATAGATTGGCAATCCCAATGAAAGTTATGCATGAAGTAGGCTAAGCAGTCATAGTTTAGATTATTCTATTGCCATAAATACACACTAATTGAAGGCATATATCATATGTGATGAATCAAAACAATAAATTAAGAAGAAATAAAAGGAACCAAACATCAAAACCCATGAAAGATCAAAGCTTGATTATCAGAAGCACCCAATTAATCACAAAAACCCTAAAATAACAAATGAAGACACCTAAAACAGTAAATCAAGAAGAAACATAAGCAAACAGATATCAAAACCCATGAAACATCAACGCTTGTTCATCAACATCACCCAATTAATCGCATAAACCCTTAAAGACCACAAATTTAAGGCACCCAAAACAGTAAATCAATAACAAACATAAGCAAATAAGAATCAAACCCCATGAATCATTAAATCATAATCAAGCGATTGAGAATATTACTGTTCACCTTTATCGAAAGCAGGCGGAGGGACTTGTTCGCCGTTGAAGTGAGCCACCAGAGTATCAAAGCAATACGCCACCATAAGAGAAAGATGAAAGAGCTCAACTAGGATCGGTTTTATTGTAAATTTATATATAACTATTTATATAAATATACTTAATATATTAGTAAATTATAGATAAATAAAAAATAAACAATATAAAAAATAAAAGAACATATAAGTTTTTATCTTAACACCTTAAGGTAATGTGTTATATAAAAAAGTTTAAGTTAAATTGTAAGTATTTTAAAAAGTTGAAGGATTGAGTACGACAGCTAAAAATTATGTGAATAGCGGTATATATAGCATCACCTAAATAAATATAAAATTTAGTTGTTACAATACGATATATGATTTTTTTATTATGTTTGGTTGATTATTCACCCTTGATCACAACTTAATGTTTGACTTGTGTTGCGAATGTATCTTTTAACTTATTTTATGTATGAAATATATAAACTAACTTTAATAAATCCGTGTATTACACGGGAATAATATATAAAGTATAAATTTAATAAAATTTTATTAATTATAAAATGACATTCTAAGATACAATATTATTGAAATTACGTATAAGTAAAGACTATAAGTAATAAAACAATGATATCAAGCTTTTAAATTTTAATTTTTAAACTATTTTTCCAAAAATAATAATCATTTTATTATAAAATAAATAATATAAAAATATCATTTTTAAAAATTTTCTTATTATAACTCTCAAATTTAATACTTGTTGGTTTTAAAAATTTACTATTTAAAAACACCAATTTTAAATTACTTCGTATTTTTAAAAAGTTTAATGTTTTAGAAAAAAATTATTATAAAAATTTGTTTATTTAGAAATAACATTAATAAAATGATCTCTATTTTAATTTATTAGAAACTATTTTCAATCTAAAAAAGTATTAAACAATATTATTAGTAACTAAGGTATTTATCTAGTAGCAGAGAAAATCGGAAAAATTTTGATAACGAGAATTATGATGTTGGCACGTGTTATATCAAGTTACTCTTTTATTAAAATAGAAAAATTGGCTTTCATTGTTTGAATATGATTAGTTTAAAACATTTGCCAATTCACTATTTGTTTTTTTTCAAGTTAAACATAGTTTAAAACACTATTCTCACCAAAAAATTATAAACTTTTATTTAAACAACCCCAATCAGGCAGCACAACACACGCACACTTGCAACCCAAGCAACAAGGATTCTAGAGAGAGAGTAGAGAGAGAGTAGAGAGAGAAAGTGAGGAAAGATCAAGGTTGGAAGCTTGGTGAATTAAGGGTTGAAGATCTGAGTATTGGGGTATCAAATAAAGAAGAAGTAGCAAGGATTTCAGGTAAGAATCGGCCCCTAAACATCCTTTTAGAACAGATCTGGAAACTAGGGTTTTGCATTGGAAAAGTTACAAGAATCATATAAAGGTCATATTTTTACATATGAAATCATGTAAAATGCTTAGATATAGTTTCATGGATGAAAAACTAAGGTTTTGGACATAAAAAGTTAAGTTTTTGGGTTAAAATCGGGCTGGTTCGTTATTTTTATACGTCCAGCAAAACTGTGAGCCCGATCAGCGAAACTAGTAGTTCTCCCAGCGAAACTAAGAGAAGTTCCAGCGAAACTATAGTTCGCTGGTAACTTCGCTAGTGCTTAGGTTGACCAGTAGATCTTGCAAACCTAGGAAATTCCAGCGAAAGTTGGGTGCAACTGGCAGCGAAACTGCAGTGCGAAACTTGCAACGAAACTGGCACGCGAAACTAGCAGCGAAACTTCCAGAGAAGCTAATAGCGAATCTAACAACGAAACTACCAGTGAAATTGCTAGCCAAATTGTGTAGAGAATAATCCATTTGTGTGTTAACTATTATGCAGACCGTGTGACCTGATCGTAGGCTAGGCAGCTTAGACGCAAGGTTACTTATCGACTAAGTGAGTTTTAGATCCTCTTATTTACAAGTTTTTCTCATATTTTGAGGCTATTATGCATAGTAAACCTAAGATTTTCAAGGCAAAATTTTCAAAAGGTTTTAACAAGAAAATAAATTTTCTTATAACAAAATATGCTATATAAAGTCATTTAAATAAAAAAATTTTGCGCTGACCTGGCAGCCCAGCCCCAGCCAGGGGTATTGCCCCTTGGACCCCACTAGGGGCTGCTGCCCCTAGAACCCCGCTATCAGGGGTTGCCGCCCCCGAACCCCCGCTGTCCCACAGAGGGACGGTCATACGATTTATTTCTCATTGTTGATGAAATGTGAATGTATAGACTAAGAGTTTATTTCTTATCATGTATATGTATAACTAAAGATATAAGTGAAATTTAAATAAATGTTTTTGGGCCCATAACATATACCTTTGTAAAGTAAAGCCTTGTAAGCAAATGACAGAGGAGGGTTGCATTCGTTGTGCCCGCATGACAGTAAGGCCTGGATTGGCATGTCAGTAAAGTAAAGGCCCAAACAGGCAGGTCAATAAGGCCTGTATTGGCATGACAATAATGACCTGTATGGGTACGATAGTAAGGCCTGGATTGACATGTCGGTAAAGTCCTGTGTTTATCATAGGCACCGATAGTGACTGGGAATTGAGGGGTAAAGAAGAGAAGGTTAATAATTAAGCGAAAGTCTTAATGATAAAGTATTGATAAAACAATAATCTCTGTATACTAATTTTCTCTTATGTGTTGATTATTTTTGAAGGATAAAGTTAACATATTTTACTAAAAGTTACTTGATAAATTACACCTAGAACTCACTCAGTGAAGCTGACTTTTGTATACATATTAGTTTGAGAAGTGAGTTATAGGGCTTAGAGGGATGGGAACATGGATCTAAAGCTTCTTGGAAACCGAAGACTGGCATCCCTGATTTAAAATATTGTTAAACACTCTTTTAAAATTTGTTTGATGTACTTAAGACAATGTTAACTATTTTCTTTGAATTATGTCACGGCGAATTCGATTTAAAGAAACTTCCGTTGAAATGTTTACTTATGTGGATGTTTTAAATTATTGTTATGCTATGAATGACCAACTGTGGGGCTTCCTGAGATCAGGGGCCTTGCATGACTGATGGTAGAATTATTACTATTATTTCTTGTGAAAAATCCTTCTTCGGTTCAAGTTAGGTCGAAGTCTATCAAGAACACCAATAGGTAAGCTTGAGTCTAACATCATATAAACTAAAAATTTCTAGATTTTTAAGATATGGGTTAAAATTCATTAAAAAACTCAAGTACACAACATAAGGAATTGAATTCTAGCCATTTCTAATCATCTTCGACGATGATTGCTAATTATATAAAATTAAAAAGGCAAATGGAATGGATAGGTAGCTTAAGATTTATTCAAATATGGCCACAATAATTTTGTATCATGTTTTGAGGTTTAAGCTTACATCGTTTCTATTGGTTTACAGAGAGAGAGAGACAGAGAGAGAGTGGTTGTGAAAGAGGATTACGGGTAAAGGTTGTTGGTAAAGTTAACCGCGGTTGTTGAGTTGTGGGTCCTATTTGTCAGTTACCATCACTCTAGTTGTTGTTTTAATGATTGTAACATGTTGACTACAATGTGTTGTTGGGGTTGTGATCCGGTTTTTATTTTTGATGATGACGAACAACTATTTGTTTGAGCCACCCATACAGTATGGGCCTAAAGGCTGTGATGATGTCGATGGGTGTTAACGTTGTCTGGCGTGGTATCATTTTTGAATTGCATATGTAACGGTTGATAAATTATGAGCCTTTTAACTATGACATTTTGTTTTGTTTTGAATTAACAACATGTTGTCGTCTCGTAAAGGGTAAGCTGGTATGCACTAGTTATTATAGACAAGTAATAGCTCTAATACCTAAAATCACAACAATAAAGGTTGAATGCACAATATTTGTTTACCAATCTCTTTAATATGGTTTTAGACACTACCTTCAAGTTAGTAATAGCTTTGTGAACCCCATTAGAACTTTGTTAGTTAAAGTGTGAAGATACGTTGCTTTATGTAGCATTTTACAAGTTTGAAATCGTCCATAACAGACCCCTCAAGTCTTATTATTCACAACGACTCTGTAAACCATTTTTAAAAATTTAACATTTACGACCTTTTTATAGGTTCAAGCTTTGAAAAACAGTATTTTACCCAAAGTATAAGTTAAGGTTGTGTACATCAGATCCTAAAACGATCCAGTCCTTCCTCAAAAAATCTTATGAAAGCATGAGCTAAGTCAATAATCAAATACGCCTAGTTGCTTTGGTTAATGAGGTAATCAGACAAGTAAATGTGTCGAGATCATATGTATGTATTTACTATTAAAATTCAAAAGAAAATTGAGTATAATGTAAACTTGAATTGCATTGACATCTTTAAAAATCTTTGCAAGGGTCCAAAGATGACAAAACTTCCACGAGGTGCTAATGAGCTGGAAAACTCCTGTCTATTTGTTATTAAATAAATCCACCGACACTAATAGACCAAAACCGTTTACCATTCAATTATTTACATTTTATATCTTAAAAAACTATTTCAAAACCTATATAAAAGAGACCAACAAATGATCTTATAATGTTTTATTTATTTTACATAAGTGAGTAACAAAAAAAAATAGAAGACTTTCTCTGGTTGTTATGTCTATTTCGACAGTTTAAAAACGATGAGAATTTTCTTATTTAATCATGTTAAATTATTTACTAAATTATTTTGTAAATAAAATATTATATTTCTACAAATAGGATAATCAATTAGTTAGAATATTAAATAAAATACATATATTCCCCATCAAGGTTATTGTCGGCAAGATGTGTTGGATATCCTTTAGGCCGATTCTGTGGTTGTAATTTTGCATGCTAGTTTTCTTCTTTTACTTTTTGGGTGTATCTTGATATTTGTATAAAACATATAAAAATCATTTGAAACTATTAATTTTATAAACTTACTTGTTTTATATACCGAGCTATTCAAACAGATTTGTTATTTGTCTTTGCTTTTATATTATTTTAAGAAAACTACAATTATAAATTAAATCAATAACTTTAAGACTTTTGATTTTTAATTATTAAAATTTGGATCCATACGAATGTGACATGTGACAATTTGATACATGGTGGTTCACATTATCGATATGATGTCACATAAATAATTTGATTAATGATTAATTTCTTTCTCACTTTCAGGTCTATTATTACGCAAAATGGTAAAAGATTAAACTTAAAAGTTTAAATATACTTATCAATAGTAACTTCAATGTAAACACACGATTACAATCGTATTAATTGTAACACGTTATAAAAAGTAAGATAGAAACTAATGTATTTTTCATATTTCTCCTATTGTATTTCAGCTATAACAAATATAATTGCAAGATTTGTTTATTATACAAATAAAGCATATGTAATCTGAATTTAAATATCCTAGCCGAATCAAAAAATCACAACTTGGATTTGCAACTGAATATTAAGAAGTGAATCAAATAGTTAAAATCAAATTTAAATTCCTAGTTCGAGTTTAATAAACAACAACTTAAACACCCATCTAACTTATTTTTATACTTACACCAAGATTAATTTGTACCAACACGTTATTCTTGATTTCAAAAAAGCTTCACCACTCTACATTAAATAGTTTTTTCACTAAATCTATTTCCACCCATAATTAATATAAATCAACTGTCTTCTTTTGATTTCTGGCAATTACTAAAATATTATGTTACTTTATTTCTATACCAAACAAACGTCTAATAAGTTTATTTTTAAACTACATTATTTTGAGTTTCAATCCTTTAACTACTATGATTACACACTATTTTAAAATTAAGAGTTAATTACATGAAAGTCCTTGTGGTTTCACTTTCGGTCCTCAGATTTGAAAAAGTACTAGATCGGTCCAATGGTTTGCCAAATTGTAACACAAATGGTCCCCAACTTAGATGGGTCGTTAACTTGTCCGTTAAATGCGTGTAAAATGACCAAATTACCCCTAACTATTAAAATAGTTGTATTAATTAAAATTTAAAAACTATATAGATGAATATATCACTAAGAGTGGGACCCACCTCACCATCTTCTTCACCACAACCACCACCACCATCATCTTCTTCTCCGGCAGCCGCCGCCGTCACCGCCTCACCACCTTTCGAAAGTGACAACACCATCACAGACATCAATCTCCGACCAATGACATTATCGTCTTCACCATCGTCTATTGCCACCACCGTCGCGTGGTACCAACAGTGTTGGAGTTTGAGTCAAAGGTTAGGGGGGCGGGGGCGAAAGTAACTATTTTAGGGGGCGGACTCTATATTTATTAAAAAAATTTCATTACGGGAACGAAAATTTACACTATCGAGCCGAAAATTTATACTACTGACGAAAAAAAGAGGGGGGCGGGGGCCCCCTGTCCCCAATGAAGCTTCGCCGTTGGGTACCGACACTGTCTCTTGTTACCCCTCGTGCGACGGTGGTGATTTGGGTGGTGGTGGGTTTGTGATTTTGGAGCAGGATAAATGGGGTTGTGGAGGTGTGGTGGGCCCATTCATACATACCTCTGGTGCGACGGTGGTAACAGGCGGCGACGGCGATGACGACGATGGTATCGGGCGGCTGCTGCAGCAGTAACGAGCAATGGTGATGTTTTAGGGTGTAGGATGGTCTGCGATTTGGGGAAGAAGAAGAAGAAATTGGTTGTGTAGTTAGGGGTGTGGAAGAAACTATAATAACCGAACCTTAACCAAAAAACAGACGAAACCGAACCAAAAAACCCGAAACCAATAAGAAACCGACGGTTTGTTTGATGGTTTTTTCGAAACCGATTTTTTCAGTGGTTTCGGTTTTCTTATAATAAAAACTGAAAAAATCGAACCAAAACCATACAAACTAAACTTCTAAATTTAGAGGTGTATTTATACACTTATGAACATGATTAGCCTATTACTTACTTATTTAACTTATATTATTGATTTTTTTGAATATTTAAAATTTAAAAATAATCTTTAAACTTTTTTGTTTGAATTAGAAGATTAAAATGTTTTATTAAACTTTTTGTTATTGCATTTTATAAATTGCAATTCATTTTAATGTCAAGTAATTTAAAAGAACATGTAGATTATATTTAAATATCAATAAAATGATATAAGCCTAAAGATGTTAATTTATATTCATTAATTTGAATAAAATTTTTCTTTAAAAACTTGAAGACCAAATGGTAAAACCGAAAAAACACGAAACCGAAGTGAAAACCGAAAATCAAAAACCGCAAAAGGCGAAACCGAACGATTTTAAAACCTAGAAACTGAAATATCGGTTTTTGGCTTTAATTTAGGCTAAAATCAAACCAAGCCGTCTCATGCACACCCCTATGTGTGGTAGTGGGCCCTATTAATTTTTTTAATTACAAATAACTTTAAGTTTGTTTTTATTTTTTAATTTAAGGGTATTTTCATCATTTTATTTTAGAAAAATTAATAGAGAAGTTAACAGCCCATCCAAGTTTGGAACCATTTGTGTTACAATTTGACAAATCATTGGACCGAGCTTTTAGTTTTTCAAACCTCCGAAAGTAAAAACAGATTTAAAATAGATTTAGAAAATATTCATCAAACCTACAAATCCCATAATTTAAACATACAATCAATTGATTGGAGAACATATTTTTTTACCACCAATATATTCACTTGAAGATTAAAGTAGATATAACTACGTCAGTCTACACCTTTTTAAGATCTTGATATTATTATACTATACCCCTTTGGTTTACTTATTCCAAGAAAAAGACATCGTATATAGATAAATTTCACCAAACGATCGCATTTTCATAAGAGTCGGTAATTGGGTACATCTTTTCTTTAATAACGACCAAATCACAGATTTGTGAAACAGAGGAGCACAGCTTGTATGCTTCTCTCTCTCTCTCTCACACACTCATACACTCTCGCTCAAGAAATCTGGCTACAATAGCCAACAGATCCAGTAGATCTTAAGCATAAGCTATGGATTTCTGCTTCAGATCTCTCACCCAAATGTCAATTTCCACCATTTTTCTGGCAATCTTGCTTTCTTCATTCAGCTTCACGTCCACAGGTTTGGATCTTGTTTACATTTGAGTTCTTGAAGGGTTCTCTTGCCATTTTAATCAAATTGGTATCTGGGGTTTGCTTAATTTCATAGATTTGATATTCTTTGATCAAGTTCTGAGGGTTAATGGCTAAATTGGGTGATGGGTGTGGGGGGTTTCGATGAATTCATCAGATTTGTGCTTCTTTTTAGTATAATTTTAAAATATTGGGGAAGTTGATTTGTGGGTGCTTTATCATTTTGGTTGTTAATGTTTGTAAATCGGAAAGATTCGATCTTTGTGTATCAAGATTTGTGCTACAATAGGTTAAATGAATGAGGGGTTATGAGATTTCAGTGATGAAATCAAGTTAGTGTGATGAATTGGTACTTTCAAGACTGAATTCTTTGATTTGTGGAAAATGGTTTGGGATATTGAATGATCTGTACTTTGTGGTATGTAAATTGATCTGTAGATGAAGATCAGTGAATTATTGAAATAAGATTATACTAAACCCAATCTGGATGTTTGATCAGCTTATGTTAGTGTGTTACTCAAGATAAAAGATTAAGTTAGTAATTAAGTCTTCATGAGTGATTAATTTGCTCCTTTGTGAAGTTTTAAATACTTAAGATCATGTGTTGCTTCATATAATGATATTCTATCCTCAATCTTTTCCAAAGTTTGGGTTTTCGACAATGAACAACTATCGACCCTTTTTGTTTGTTGATTTGCAGAAGCTTATGATGCACTTGACCCGAATGGAAACATCACAATCAAGTGGGATATTATAAGTTGGACCCCTGATGGTTATGTGGTATGTATTAAATATTGATGGTTTTATCCGGTTTAAGGGGGTGTTTGAGTTGCTTATTCTGCTCATTGAGTTTTGATTCAGCAAATCGCTTGTGATTATCTGGATTGAAGCAAACTGCTTGTCTGATTATTGTGTTTCTTTAAAGCAAAAGCAAATCTGAATTCTATCTTCTGCATTGATCTTTGTTACAGCTAATTATTTTCTTCTGATTATTTCAAAAACCATAAGCAGTTCTAATATGTGACCCCAAATGCCAAACACACCCTTAAAATCCATAATCATCAATAATATATGTGGATTCAATCGTTGATGTTTTTAATGTATGCTCATACAAACTGCATTCTTATCATCTTTTTTGCAGGCTGTTGTTACAATGTACAACTTCCAGCAATACCGCCACATTTCGCCCCCTGGGTGGACCTTAGGTTGGACCTGGGCCAAGAAAGAGGTCATATGGTCCATGATGGGCGGTCAAACCACCGAGCAAGGAGACTGTTCAAAGTATAAAAGTGCGCAACCACATTGCTGCAAGAAAACTCCAACCGTTGTTGATTTATTACCAGGAACCCCTTACAATCAGCAGATTGCAAATTGCTGCAAGGGCGGTGTCATCAACTCATGGGCTCAAGATCCCAACAACTATGCCAGCTCATTCCAGGTTAGTGTTGGTGCAGCCGGAACCACCAACAAAACGGTCAAGCCACCCAAAAACTTCACCTTACTTGCACCCGGCCCTGGCTACACCTGTGGACCCGCTATAGTCGGTAAACCAACAAAGTTCATTACTCCAGATGGAAGAAGAGTAACTCAAGCTATGAGTAAGTATACTTAAATTGAACTCATACATTATCCAACTATTGTAGCTATAAAGATTCTAATATCATAATCTCTTTTGTTGCCAGTGACGTGGAATGTTACATGTACATACTCACAATTTTTGGCTCAGAAAACTCCCACTTGTTGTGTATCTCTCTCGTCTTTCTACAACGAGACAATTGTACCCTGCCCGACATGTACTTGTGGATGCCAAAATAATGCAACTCACCCAGGAAGTTGTGTAAAGTAGGTTCTTTTTCTTTTTTCTTTTTTTTTTAAAATTTGTGTATCTGGCTAAAAACCGATTACTTTTGCTTTCTTTGTAATGCAATCAAGTAACCATTTTTCTTTTTTTACAATTCTTTTTGCAGCGCAAACTCGCCATATTTAGCTTCGGTTGTTAATGGTCCTGGTAAAAACAGCTTGACGCCCCTGGTTCAATGCACGAAACACATGTGCCCGATTAGAGTTCACTGGCATGTGAAGCTTAACTACAAGGAATATTGGCGTGTGAAGGTCACCATTACAAATTTTAACTACAGGATGAATTACTCACAGTGGAACTTGGTCGTTCAACACCCCAACTTTGACAATCTTACTCAAATATTCAGTTTTAATTACAAACCATTGACTCCTTATTCTTCCATAAGTAAGTTCCCTTTCATACCAATCATTTCTGATCGGAACGCAGTTCTTAACTTATTTATGTAAATGTTTACAGATGATACTGCTATGCTATGGGGAGTTAAATTTTATAATGATTTTCTGAATCAAGCTGGACCGTTGGGGAATGTACAGTCAGAGTTGCTGTTCCGTAAGGATAAATCAACCTTTACATTTGAAAAGGGTTGGGCGTTTCCACGAAGAATTTACTTCAATGGTGATAACTGTGTGATGCCACCACCCGATGCTTACCCATATCTCCCAAATGCTGCCTCACATTTAAGCTTCTCGTTACTTGCTTTACTGGTGACGTGTTTGACTGTTTTCTTTGTTTTTGTTTGATGTTTGAGCAGCAGCCCTTGAAGGTTTCTTTAAAATGTGGGTGAATTCACCTGTTGTTGGTCACACTGCTTTAAATGTATTATCTTGTAGAGTAGTTGAAGTTATAGTGTTGTTTACAGTTGTATAAGTTAAAACTTGCAAACATAAGTTAAATTTGATATTCGATTTTGGTTCTGTCTCTGTTTACTGGTTTTTAAAAAGTTAAAAACTTTTGATTTGATGATGATAGTCAATAGATCTTTTGCACAAGAGTTAAAACATGTGAGTTGATGATGAATGAGATCTTTGCAAAATTTCTTGAATCTGTTAAAGAAAGTGAAGTACTTGAGTTTTGTTAAATCAGGATTCAGTTGATGGTTGGAATGAACCAAATGTTGAGATTTAAAGAAGAAACAAATGGTTGGTGGTTGCAGATTCTTGAAACATTTATAGTATATGCTGCAACCCAACCTAACATATTTATTAAAAACTATAACAACCCTTAACATTTAAGGGGTGGTGTAGCCACAAGTGTTTGAGTCCTTTTAGTAGAAGTGTCACATTCAAATCTATATTTAAATGGTTTTCTATATTTAGTTCCTTAGATGTCGCAGGTCAAGTAAAATTAGGCTTTTGTTGGCTAGCATGGTATTGGCGGATTCCATGACTTTTCCGGGGTTTTGTTGGTTAACATATTGACAGTTTTCATGAATTTTGCAGTAACAAGCCCCTATGATTCCAAACCCCCCCCCCCCCCCCCCCCCCCCCCCCCCAAGCACCAACACCCAAAAAAAAAAAAAATCATGTTATAGTTTAGGTGTGGTACAAGGAGGAACCAGGTAATTAGACACGAAGTATGTAGGCTTAGAAGCCTTGTATAATTTTGCATGTTGTGGGGCGTAATATGTGCTTATAATGCCACACCTTACCTAACGTCAGTGGGCGTAATGTGTGGTTGTAATGTCACACGAAATAGGTAGGCTTAGAAGCCTTGTATAAACTTGTTTAAAAACATTCCACTGTTAATCTTAACAACCTCAAACTTCTCAATAGTAACGATCATCATTCAGTAGTAATTCCCTTCATTATCAATTACTTAAGGTTTTATACCACACCATGGTTTCTCAGATTGACTTAGATGATCACACATTATGGTGCTCATCTTTCTTATGTCGTGGTCGTCATCATGACGAACTAACACACCCATTAAACTCACTTTTAAATCTACATCATTTGTTCATAATAAGACTTAAACCCTATCTATCGAGAAATATACCATTCCAACGCCCAAGTATATTTGGTCAGATGCATTTTGTATAGTATTAGATTAAGGGCCGTGTTAATGGGACGCCCTCCCATTTAATTCAACACCCCATATTTTTATACGAGTCGTATAGAACCATACGCGTCATATAACTCGATATGAGACGTATAATCTCTCTGACAACCCCATGAGTTTTTCATCGTAGTCAGTGCCGAATTTGCTATACACGTCGTATAATCCTACATGTGTGTATAGGTCCATATGAAGCATATAGCACTTAGAAACCCCTCCCCCCTCCGAATTTTCCTCGTTTTTAGTGTCTTCGACCCTGTACGTCGTTTATGATGCTATACGAGACGTATAAATGGTGTCGATTTATAATGTAAGGTGTCTGGATATTAGGACCCGAGACTAATTGGCATTAATTAATTAATTAATTATAGAACTAAAAAAGCAACAAAAAGGGTAAAATAATAATATACCGTTACTTTGACTCCATCAAAATCCGTTACATCACCGTCTCCGTCGTCATCTCACACCCCACAACCACAACCCCCATTATCAACCCTCAAACCTTCACAATTTTCCTCTGTTTCTTCACATGGCGACCTCCGATCCCCCTCTCAAAGATGACCTCGATATCGTCATACCCACAATCAGAAACCTCGATATATTTTCTCGAAATGTGGAGGCCCTTCTTCCTGTTGGCATAATTCCAAAGTTAGTTGGTTAAAAGTTAGTTGGTTTAAAAGTCAAATTTTGACTTTCTGATTGTTAAATAGTTTGTTAGGTAGTTGAGAATATTCATGTATATAAATCGTTGTCTTTCATTCTCTTGTATTCATTCACTCAAAAATTTCTAGTAATAAAAGTTCTTCATGTATTGTTCTACTTCTTCGTCTTGATCTTGGCATCCAGATTTAACATCTGGTATCAGAGCTTCAGGGTGGAGAAAGAAGGCGACCCAGAGAAGCTGCCGCTTCGAAGGAAAGAATCGTGCAGAGAAGGAGATCTTGACCCGAAGGACCGGAGATAGATCTCAACTTTGGTACTCGTAACTGACATCAAGGAAGGAGAACAATGGCGAATCCACCAGTAAATCCCCCAGTAAACCCGCCGGCAAACAACACTCAGATCACCACCCTAAGAGACAATGTCTCTACCCCGTTGCAATGCCCCATTCTCACATCGACAAATTACTCAATTTGGGCGATAAGGCTAAAGGTAATCTTTAACGTGCACGGGCTGTGGGAGGTGATCGAACCACCAGAAGGTGCGGAGGTGGATCCCAAGAAGAACAACACTGCCATCGCCTACCTTTACCAAGCCATGCCGAAGGATCTAATTCTCCAGGTCGCAAACCTGACCGATGCGAAGGAAATCTGGAGTTCTTTAAGAACCAGATTCGTGGGCGTGGAGCGAGTAAAGAAAGCCCGCATGCAAACCCTTAGAAACGAGTTTGAGGCGCTAAAGATGAAAGAGACGGACACAATTGATGAGTTTGCGGGAAAATTGACTACAATCTCGTCAAAGGCAAGTGATCTTGGAACTCCATTTGAAGAAAGCATTCTTGTTCGGAAACTACTTGACTCCGTACCAGAGCGTTTCATTCAAATGGTAGCTTCAATCGAGCAATTCCTCGACATTGACACAATGCCTCTCCAGGAGGCAATTGGCCGTTTGAAAGCTTTCGAAGAAAGAACGGGTACAAAAGCCAAAAGAAATTCGGCAAAGGAAGATCAACTCCTACTCACATACGCAGAATGGAAACAGAAACAAAAGGATTCTGACGGTAAGAGAAGAAATCCGAACACCCGCTCAACAAAAGGCAAAGCTCGGTTCACCACCAAAGGGAAAGGCGGTGACCGCGAACACACGAAGTCACAGAACAGATCTGAGCGCCCTGGGAAAGACAAGTCTCAAGTGCTTCAAGTGTGAAGTCTACGGTCACTATGCCTCCGAGTGTCCAGCAAGAAAGAAGGAACAGGAGGCCAACCTCCTTCAAGAAGTGGAAGATGAGGAACCGGCCTTGCTATTGACTGTCCACGATCAAGACCGGAAGGAAATGGTGTTCTTGAACGAGGCAAAAGTGATCCCATCAACTTACCTCACAGAAGACAATGATCACAGCATATGGTACCTGGACAATGGGGCATCCAACCATATGTCAGGTGATCCGTCTGTGTTCTCTATTCTTAACAAGAATGTAGGAGGAAGAATTAGATTTGGAGATGGGTCAATGGTGGGAATCGAAGGTCGAGGCTCAGTAGTCCTTCAATGTAAAAATGGGGAACAAAGAGTTCTGCATGAGGTGTACTTTATTCCACATTTGAAGAACAATATCATGAGCCTGGGTCAAGCAACCGAGTCAGGCTGTGAGATTAAGCTGAAGAATGAGTATCTCTGGTTGTATAAGCAAGATGGGAGACTCCTCATGAAGGTACAAAGATCCCCTAATAGACTGTATAAAATCAGTCTCAAAATAGGTGCTCCCCACAGTTTACTAGCAAAATCTGATGGCAAAAGTGATGCATGGCTCTGGCATAACAGGCTAGGCCATGTTAACTTCGACACCATAAAGGAAATGGCCACAAAAGATGCAGTCAAAGGGGTTCCAGTCGTGTCACGGCCCAAGCAACTATGTGAAGTGTGCCTGGCAGCTAAGCAAACAAGGTTACCCTTCCCCTCAAAGTCCAAGTTCAGGTCATTACAGCCACTGGAATTGGTCTACATTGACATATGTGGACCTATAACACCAGAAACTCCATCTGGTAATAGGTACTTTATGTTGATTGTGGACGATTATAGCCGGTATATGTGGATGTATGCACTTAATACAAAGGACCAAGCATTTGACTATTTTCGAAGCTTCAAGAGAAAAGTTGAAAAGGAACTTGGAATGTCGATAAAGACATTAAGATCAGATCGCGGAGGGGAGTTCACATCACATGAGTTCAGTAAATATTGTGATAGTGAGGGGATCACAAGGCAGTTAACAACTCCATACACACCTCAACACAATGGGACAGTGGAGAGAAAAAATCGAACGGTGCTCAACATGACCAGAAGTTACCTAAAGACAATGAACATGCCTCAATGTTTTTGGGCAGAAGGGGTAAGACATTCCGTGTATATCCTTAATAGGATCTCTACTAAAGCAGTGCAGTCTAAAACGCCATATGAAGTGTTGAAGGGGCGTAAACCAAGCTTGCACCACCTAAAGGTATTTGGGTGTGTGGGACATGTGAAGGTAGTTAAACCCCACTTGCAGAAACTCGAAGATAGGAGTAAACCAATGGTATATCTTGGAGTGGAAGAAGGCACAAAAGGGTACCGTATGTATGAGGTGTCCAAGGCAAGAATTGTGGTTAGTCGAGATGTTCACTTCGAAGAAGATCGGATGTGGGACTGGCTTGATCAACAACATGGTCACACTAGTCCGCAAGCTGAGCAAATCTACTCTGTATATGGGGTGCATGGAGAGCATGGAGAAGACTGTGGAGAAGGCTGCTCTGAGTTGCATGGAGAAGACTCTCAAACATGGGCTGACCCAGCCAATATAAGTAACAATACGGCTGCCGAAAATCCCATAGATCAGGATACGGTCGAACAGGTGGGAACAGGTGCAACTGAACAACCTCAAGTAAGGAGATCATCGAGGGCCTCTGTGTTACCAGCAAGGCTGAACGATTATATCCTACAAGTAGAAACCGAGCTTGATGATGCTGACTGTGTGCAGTTGATGCTAGCACAAGAGGGTGTACCAACCTCCTATCATGAAGCCGTTGATGAGAAAGTGTGGAGAATTGCTATGGATGAGGAGGTAAAAGCAATTGAAAGGAATAATACATGGGTATTAGCGGATTTACCACCTCATGCAAAAGCAATTGGACTGAAATGGATTTACAAACTAAAGAAGGATGCTACGGGAAAGATAACTAAACACAAGGCACGGCTTGTTGCCAAAGGGTATGTGCAACAACCAGGCATTGATTATGAAGAAGCTTTTGCTCCAGTAGCAAGGATGGAGACAGTGCTGTTGATACTTGCCTTGTCTGCAAGTAGAAATTGGAAAGTATACCATTTGGATGTAAAGGCGGCATTTTTGCATGGGAACTTGAAGGAGGATGTTTTTGTAAAGCAACCGTTGGGTTATGAGGTAAAAGGGGCTGAGCATAAAGTGTATAAGCTGCTCAAGGCCTTGTATGGACTTAGACAAGCACCTCGAGCTTGGAATAAGAGGCTAGATGAAGTATTGAAGGATATAGGCTTTGTAAGGTGCCAAAGAGAAGCAGCAGTCTATGTAAGGAACAAGAATACGGTTTCAGTTATAGTAGGGGTGTATGTAGACGACCTGATTGTTACAGGAAGTCATGAGAAGGAGGTGGAGGAGTTTAAACAAGAAATGAAGTTGCGATTCGAGATGACTGATTTGGGTTTACTATGTTACTATCTCGGTATAGAAGTAGCTCAAAAGAAGGGAGACATCTTGATTAAACAAGCAGCCTATGCTTTAAAAGTGGTGCAGCTAGCTGGCATGGGAGAGTGCAATGAAGTGAAGATTCCAATGGATCCGGGGTTGAGACTTGGAAAGATAGAACATGAGGCTGAAACTGATTCAACCCAATACAGAAAATTAATTGGATCATTGAGGTATCTTACTCAAACGAGGCCTGATTTGATGTTTTCAGTAGGGTACTTGAGTAGGTTCATGCAAAATCCAAAGGATCTTCATATGAAAGCAGTTAAACAGGTTGTCCGATATGTAAAGGGTACATTGCATTATGGTCTGCGGTATAAAGCTGGGACAAGGTCAAGTCTAATGGGATATAGTGATAGTAACTATACAAGTGTTGATGGTGATGGGAAGAATGTCTCAGGCAACATGTTTTACTTCAATGATGCGTTAATATCATGGAGTTCTCAAAAACAGTCTTCGGTTGCATTGTCGAGTTGTGAAGCTGAGTTCATGGCTGCGACATCAGCAGCATGCCAAGCTTTGTGGTTGCAAGGTTTGCTAGAAGAGGTTACTGGAAGGCCACAGGTTTCGGTTGTGATTAAAGTAGATAACCGGTCTGCGTTGGCGTTGATGAAAAATCCTGTATTTCATGGAAGGTCGAAGCATATTGATACGAGATATCATTTTATACGAGACTGTATTGAAAGGGATCAAATCCAGGTGGAGTTTGTGAGTAGTAATCTCCAAAAAGCCGATATACTAACCAAGGCGCTTCCGAGACTGAAATTCGTTGAAATGAGGGTATTAATTGGAGTGGAGGAGTTAAGTGAAAGTGTTTGGAATTAGGGGGGGAGTATGTTGGCATAATTCCAAAGTTAGTTGGTTAAAAGTTAGTTGGTTTAAAAGTCAAATTTTGACTTTCTGATTGTTAAATAGTTTGTTAGGTAGTTGAGAATATTCATGTATATAAATCGTTGTCTTCCATTCTCTTGTATTCATTCACTCAAAAATTTCTAGTAATAAAAGTTCTTCATGTATTGTTCTACTTCTTCGTCTTGATCTTGGCATCCAGATTTAACACTTCCAACCATACCATTTGATCATCGTTCAAGACGGTGATCCCTCAAGAACAATCAAAGTCCCAGATGGCTTCGATTACGATCTCTACAATTGTAACGACATTAACAAGATTCTGGGTCCTAAAGCCTCTTGCATCTCGTTCAAAGACTCTGCTTGCAGATGCTTTGGGTACATGGTGTCCAAGAAGAAGTATATCTTCACCATTGATGATGACTGTTTTGTGAGTTTGGGTGTTTTGATTTCATGATTGGAGATATGCCCACCAACTGTTTGATGTTTTGTGCCAATGGGTTGTGTTAAAAATTTGATCTTGATGTTTAGGTTGCTAAAGATCCATCTGGGAAGGAGATAAATGCACTTGCACAGCCCACAGCATGTAAGGAACCTCTTGCATCCATCTACACCTTATTTCTTCAACACCCTTTATGATCCTTTTTCGGATGGTGCTGATTTTGTTCGCGGTTATCCGTTTAGTCTACGTGAAGGTATCCCAACCGCGGTGTCTCATGGTTTGTGGCTCAATATTCCTGACATGATGCCCCGACTCAGCTTGTTAAGCCGCGCGAGAGAAACACTAGGTAGTTAAATACTTGGTTAATTGAGTTATTTTCATCAGCTTTGTAACTTCGTTTTGTTTTTCAAGTTTATAGATTTTTTTCTGCATGTGCATGGGTGATGATAATTTTGGTATCATGATCATGTTGATGCAGTTATGACAATTCCAAAGGGGACTCTGTTCCCTATGTGTGGGATGAACCTAGCGTTTGACCAAACCCTCATTGGCCCGGCTATGTACTTCGGGCTCATGGGTGATGGTCAACCTATAGGCCGCTATGACGACATGTGGGCTGGTTGGTGTGTCAAGGTTGTCACTTAACCGTAAAGTTCGCTACTTTGACAATGCTGTTTTGAGAAAAGACTTGTTTTTTAACATGTAATTTGTTTGTTGATTGTAATCTTTTAGGTGATATGTGATCATTGGGGCTCGGGATCAAGACGGGGCTACCATACATATATGTGGCACAGTAAGGCCAGCAACCCTTTTGTGAACTTGAAAAGAGAGTACAAAGGCATCTTTTGGCAAGAAGAGATCATCCCATTCTTTCAAGCCATCAGTTTACCTAAAGACTGCACCACGGTTCAGTCGTGTTACATTGAATTGGCGAAGCATGTTAAAGATAAGCTTGGGAAAATAGACCCTTTGTGAAGCTTGCGGACGCGATGGTCACTTGGATTGAAGCTTGGGATGAGCTCAATTCAAAGGACTCCAAGAAGACAAATGGCAAGTGAAAGTGTGTGTTTTAGGTTGTTTTTGCAGTAGGTATGAGTATGAGGATTCGAGGTTCTTTCTAAACCAAGCTATATCATTTCAGGTTTTGTTTTTAAGTTATTGGTTACAGAATGGGGGGATATTTTGTTAGCAATATTTGTTTTCATTTGGCAATCGTAGTAATAAACAGACTTAAATTACATTCCAGTTCTTGTTTAACTTTTTAGATTAACCTATTAAGATATTGCGCGTTTGAAATACTTTATTCTGAAAGTGAGTTATACAATATTCACAAAGTAAATACTTGTGATGTCAAAACTCAAAAGCGACAAAGGGGGGCGTAGGCGCCATTTTGAGGCTAGGCGCAAGGAAACCGCCTTGCTGGCCAGGCGCTCCGTTGAGACTCCAGCTACATACCGGTCGATATTTGGTCAGGTTTGGTGTGGGATTCGATTGTGTATATTAAGAAAAGGTGACAGGAAGAGGAAAAGGTGGCATGTATAGTACTTTGAGTGTAGAGAAAGAGTCCTTGTATGCAAAATACAAGTAAAATGCTCATTAAATTTTCAAACTTTAAATTCGTTTATTACTAGAAAATTAAGTTTTTTTTCTTTTTTTTTGGTCTCACCTCATTAACAGTGCGTTTTTATATCTCGGGCACATGCTTTTTTTGCGCCTAGGCGATAGGCAAGGCCTTTGCGCCTTGCGCCATCGACAACATAGGTAAATACCACGATACGAAATCTACCATCGGTAACAGTTGTAGGCACGCATTACAACGCTGCAATATGTTGTTTGTATATACAAGGATAAAATATGTAAAGTTCGGTACTTGTCATGAACATGACTTAAATTACTTGAAATCTTTGAAATGTGTAGCTTCATTTTGCTTATCAAATCACTTCAGAGTGATCATATTGTATATTATATGTATTTCATTGAATTTGGGAAGTAATTCAACTCAAACCCAACAAACTTCAATCTAGGTTTAGAGCTTGTTTAAACATAGTTTGTAAATTTGTGATTTCATTACTTTTGGGACTTTTAAGTCAAATTATGAAAGTTTGGGGGCGCCTTCAGCACTTCATATTTCAATGAGCAACTCTCATGTCTCAACAATTGTGATAAATGATAAGGTGAGTATAAATGTACAACAACTTTTACTAATTGTAAGTTCAAAACGAAATCATGTTGGAACACATAACAGCAAGCGAAGTAGCCGGCTATGGAGTTGGGGCTCTCCTTCTATGTGCCACCATTTCAGCCCCTAAGATTGACTCTTTCATCTCTGCTTCTCAACGCAGGTAACCCTAACTTTTGTTTCATCTTGATTGAACAGCAATAACCCCTAATTCTGTCTATTTATCTGTCTTCACATCATATTCTTGATGCAAGCTTGAATCTTTATTGATTAGTTTGATGAATATTGAATATTTGTGGATTGGTTGATGAATCTTGAATCTGTATGGGTGCAATTTTCAATCTTTTTCATGGGGTTGCAGTTGAATTGTGCAGTTTCTTTGCTAACCACAAATGGGCATATTGGATATAATCTTGAATCTTTTTCATGGGTTTGTTTTTTGAAGTGTTTTTTTGTGGATCTTGAGTGACATGGTGCAGGTGACCTTTGGTTTGTGAGTTTGTCTTGGCATTCTGGTCACTATAGAGTAACCTTAGTGGTTGCTTAAGGCTTGCAACTCTAACTTAATCATTAGTGTTAAAGTGAATAAAGTATAGTTAGTTACATAGTTAGCGAGTTACTTAAGTGGTTGATAGTGAGTATAACTAAGTGGTCATTTATCATTAAGATAATACAATTATATATTCATATCTCAAGTTCTCTTCACTTTAATTAGAACGAAAGTTATGGGTTCTAGGCTAATGAAAGAATAGTAAAAACTCTTAATTTTGTTATTTTTGATACTTCGATCATCTTGCGGATGCAAAAAATTGCCTTTTTTTTTTTAAAGTTCGTTATGAAATTATCATCTTAGCTATTGTAGAAAAAATCTTGGAATATAGAGGCAAACCAGGGAAGTGAAGCATAATTACATCATGTATTATTAACTCAATCTTAGATCGGTTTACTAGTTTGTTTAATTAATATTGGTATTGGATATTAGATTAAAAAATGTTAACGTAGTGCAAAGATAGAAAGAGTGATGCACTGATGCCTTCTATCATCTTGTGGATAGAATATTGGATCTTCATTGGTTTGTTACCAACTTCATCTTAGATAACTAGTGTTAATTATCTAATTGTCATGTTATATATTAGGGTTGGGTAATGCTGGAAAAACAGAACTCCCAAAATAATCTAATTTGGTTTCTTCATTTTCCTGTAGATGCAATCCCTGTTGTCAATAGCGGCTATAGCTGTTGTTAATACTGAAACCTTTTCATGTGCTTGTAATCCAGTTGTCATATTTGAATCATAAGGTAAAACACGGGTGTTATTCCCCGTTTTTTAAATATACTTGTCACTTTCGACATGTACAACTTGTTACGATTCTAACCTTTTACTTTTTGCGTATAACCAAACCAACCCATTTCACTGCAAGTGGGTCAAAATACAACATCAATCACTCTTATACATCGTGCAATGTGCACCCAATATTTGTGTCTAATTCAACAATAGAGCTTTCTGATATGCACCCGGATAATGATATGCAGCTCATTAGGTATGTGCAAGAGATGTGGTGATCTGAAGTTGATCGCGTGCTCGAATTGTAAAGGCTCTGGATCACTCAAACAAGGTGGTGCATTTAGTTTTGGCCCTCCTGAAGAAGTTTCTTTTGTGGGTAACAAGTCAAAGATGACTTCTTTATCTTGCAGCAAATGTCAATCTAGAGGCCACTTCCCTTGCCCTGAGTGCTCTAAAGTTTCTACATCTTAATTGTTTTCGGTTTCCAGATTTCATTTACAATCATCTACAATGGTTATAATCAGTATATCGAGATAGTTATGATCGCAAGAAAACCGGATATCCGAGGTTCTTGATTTTAATGTATGATATGTAACTAATGGTGCATAAATCTTTATGAAAAGTAAATGATAAAATTGATGATGTATAATGTGTATGTGTGTATACATAATTACATATATAGGGGTGTTCTTTTTCTTGGTTTATAAACGAACCAAGTTCAAGCGGACCTGTTCTTTTTCTTGGTTTATAAACGAACCAAGTTCAAGCGGACCTAGCTTGACTCGATTTGACTTGTTTAAGTTAAGCTTAAATTTTATTATTTATATCACAGTTTAGTCTTACTCTTTCTCACCCTACATTTTATAGCCAAGTGTCCAACCCTAAATTTTACATTACGAGTCGTTCAACCATGATTTCGCATACTGATAATTGATTTTGTGACGAGTGACATAGTTTTTTTTTAGAGTAAATTGTCATTTTCGCCCCTGTTGTTTGGTGAAAATTGCCACTTTCATCCAATAGTTTATTTTTTCGCATCTGGGTCCCTGTGGTTTACAAATCTTGTCAATTTTCACCAAACCACAGGGACGAAAATGGCAATTTACTCTTTTTTTATTATTCTAATGATTTGGTGACCTAATATCTGAGCGCATGCTCACTGCTCATGGGTTTTAATGTGAAGATTGATGCCTTCATTTTAATCTACGGGAATTTTAGGCGCACCGTAGAAAATTTAAAAAAAACCGATTCAAATCGTGACATATTTGCCAAACCGTGACATATTGAAGCCTAAAGGTCACGGTTTGGCCAAACCGTGACATATTGGGCTAAACCGTGACATATTGAAGCCTAAAGGTCACGGTTTGGCCAAACCGTGACATATTGGGCTTCAGAAAAAAGTTCTGCACCTTGGGATTGAGTTAATTATTTGTAGTGAGTTTCTTGGTTTTGGTGGTGTATATGTCACAGTTTGGCCAAACCATGACATATTGGGTATAATATTTATTTTTTTTAATTTTTTTATAATAAAAATGTAAGATATTTTGTTCAATTTGTAACTTATAATATTTTTATAGGATTCAAATTTTCTTTTATTAAAATTTTTAGTATTACGTACATATATAACAAACAAACTAACACTTAAAAACTAACTTATAAACGTCAATTTTTATTAAGTGTATATGAATCGTAGTCCTCAAAAATTGATTTATTCAATAACATAACGCATGATTTGTTTACCAAAATTTAATTAATTTATGTAAATATTAAGCATAATATTTTAGTTTATTCTAGTTCATAAAAAATATGAATTAATGTATTTTAGCTTTAAAAAAGTAACTTTTAGTGTATTTTAATTTTCAAGAAATATTAATTAATGTATTTTAGCTTTCAAGAAGTAATTTTTAATGTATTTCAATTTTCAAGAAATATGAATTAATGTATTTTAGTTTTTAAGAAATAACTTTTAATGTATTTCAATTCTCAACAAATACCATTTAATTTATTTCAATACTCAAAAAAATATCTCAAAAATATCTCAAACCGTGACCTTTTGGTCAAACCGTGATCTTTTGATTCAAAAAAATATCTCAAAATGTCACGGTTTGACCAAACCGTGACATTTTGGTCCGGTTTCTCCCCAAAGTGTCACAGTTTGGCCAAACCGTGACCTTTTGATCCGGTTTTTCCCAAAAAACACTTACGGTGTCCCCAGCAGGACCCTTTATCTATTATTTGTTTTAATCAGCTACTTGGAGCTTTCGTTCTTAATCAATCTGTCAGTTGAACATTTTACAGTATATATATTTGTATTCTCATGAACGTTACTGTATACCAACTCTAGTTATGGTATACTTTCAGTAGTCTAACGAGCATCACCGTGCTTGTTTAGTCCCGATTTATTCAGGGTCTGGGGTGGAGCTGAATTGCTTATGATCTAATGTAAGCAGACTTATCTTACACTGAATGTTTCTCACGATTTAAATCAATGACCTCAAGGACAGAAAACATTAATTTTACTGGTTGCCCCAATACCCCAATCTAATTTGTTTTAAGCTTTTATTTGTAGAGATTTATGCTATTAATTGTCTTAGCTCTTATTTTGTAGAATATATTTTGTTAAAGAATCAATTGACAAAACTGATACTTTTAAGTCAGTGTGCTTGGGGCACCTTCGAGTAAGTCAGTTCCTTTGACAACACACCCTCTTAGTTTGCCAAATCGGTTTGCCTGAATAGCCTCTACAACCCAAGGCTTTTTAAAACTTTTGATCGCTGTGAATTTGTTTAAAATGATATTGGTAGTTTGGGTTATATTTCTATCAATTTGGATAAGTGGTCGGGGTGCATATTCCACACCCACCACATTAAATCACACGCCCGCCAATTTGGCATGGAGGATTCAAGGCGTGGGGGACCGGCGGCGGTGTTGCGGTTCGGCGGCGGTGTTGCGGTTCGGCGGTGGCCTCCGCGTGTGCCCACGGCGAGGGCCCCCACCACCCTTTAGTTTTTTAAAATTGGTAGTGTAAATTACTATTTTGGTCTCTGTGATTTGGTCATTTTAACCATTTGAGTCCAAAAACGAATTTTTTAACAAATCAAGCCCTATGGTTTGCATTCTATAACTATTTCAGTCCAATACACTAACAGAGTTAGATTTTTCAGTTAGTTTTTAATAAAATGACCAGAATACCCTTGGACTGAAATTGTTATTTTTAATAACCTCAGGGACCAAAAACATAATTTACTCTCTCACAGAGACATATTATATACATATATATATATATATATATATATATATATATATATATATATATATATATATATATATATATATATATATATATATATATATATATATATATATATATATATTATAACATATATATATATTATGTATTATATATACACTAAATGTTTTTATTTTTATTTTTTAAAGTTTTTTAAATTTTAATTTTAATTTTAAATCTCTCGGTTTTAAAGTCGTATTTAAACATTCATCTTATCTAACGGAAAATTTAAAAGCGTTTGACTTATTATACTTCTTATTTAAACTGTTAAATTTACTTAAACATCTTTGATCCTTTTAGTCTATTTGATTTATTTAAACCAAAAGTCTTTTTAACTGTTATTGTATTTAATTGTAACATTCTGTTTTTTCAATTGTGTAAACAAAAGCTCGTTAAGAAAAGTTTGAAGCCAAAGATATAAATAAGTGGCCGGAGTTGCTCCGGTAGCGATGGTCATGATTAAGTCTCACAAACGATGAAAAGATGTTGTAATAGCTCGTTGTAAGCACCGAGGTGTTCGTAGGTGGTGTTAATCAGCGGTTAGGAGCTGTAGCGATGGCTTATGGTGATGGGTTGAAGGGTGCGGGGGGCTGTTTGGTGGCTAGTGGTGACATATAGGTGATGGCGAAGGTGAAGGTGATGATACAAGGATGGTGGCGGGCTGTGATGATAACGGCGGTGGTGACGGGTTTTAAACGGAGGAAACTCCGGCGCCATGGTTCACGACGGCAACAGTTCAGCAGGCTAAAATGGTGGTTACGGTGGATTTAGCAATCGAAAATGGTGATGCTACGGGGGTGGCTAGGCAGCGGGTATACCGTGGCGTTATCAGTGGTGGTTTAGAGCAATTTTAGTGGTGATTGGTGGTGACTTACAGCAGATTATGGTCGCTCAGCTTAAGGTGATTCATGGTGGCAGCCTATGATGTTCATGATGGTGGTTCCACGATGGTCTTGATTAATCAGGTATGGTTGCTTAGTTATAAGTATGGTTTCAAGTTGTTGCGATGGTGATGGTTAATATGGTACCTTGATGATGATTGATTTATGATAATGGGGTTATTAGGCTAGAATTATAATAATGCTTAAGTTGTTTGACGTTGCGATAATAGTTTCATAATAATAGTGTTTGTGGTAAGATAATGATGATGATTATGCGATAATGATGATATTTATGTTTTTATGATATTGGTTTTACAAGGATATTGATTCTAGGATAACGGGATACTAGGATGGTGTTGATTATGATGATTCAAAGGTGATGGTTTTGGGAATTATGTGGATAGTTGAATGGTGGTATGTGCTTAAGAAGGTGTTGGTACGTTTGTTTAAAATGTTTGATGGTTTGGGTTATGATAAGGTGATGGGTTTGATAATAATGGTTCGTGGTATATAGTTCAATAATAGGAGTAGAGGATGACTTATGACCCAATGTTAGCCGAGAAAAGATACGTGCGAAATTATGAATGAAAGCTCATACAATGTGTCTAGAGAGGTTGCGATCATACCAGCGAAGTTGTGAACGAAAGTTCACATTTGAAAAGCGAAATTTAAACAAGATGAACGATTAAAAGATAAATTTAAAAAGCCAAATGATTATAAAAAATACTTTTAAAAGTTTGAAAAATTTTAATATATATATTATAAATATAATATATATATATATATAAAATATAAAATATAATATATATATATCTATATATATTATAAAATATAATATATATATATATATATATATATATATATATATATATATATATATATATATATATATATATATATATATATATATATATATATGATATGTCTCTATGAGAGTGTAAATTATGTTTTTGGTCCCTGAGGTTATTAAAAATAACCATTTCAGTCCAAGGGTATTCTGGTCATTTTATTAAAAACTAACTGAAAAATCTAACTCTGTTAGTGTATTGGACTGAAATAGTTATAGAATGCAAACCAAAGGGCTTAATTTGTTAAAAAATTCGTTTTTGGACTCAAATAGTTAAAATGATCAAACCACAAGTACCAAAATAGTAATTTACTCAAATTGGTATAACAACTATTGTCATATTATAGTAAATATAATTTATTCGGTTTATACTTTTCTATACGTCATATCATAGGAATTCATTTTTTTCCTCCTTTCGAGCCCAGAGTCTCTTGGATTTCTTAGGGGCCATCCCTGTCACAACTATTCAAATGACTTAAAGTTCGCTTAAAAAGGACTCGTTCAAAGAAACTCAAAAATAAACTGCTTGAAACCGAATAGGTTGTAAAAGAGCTGGTTTGACCCGTCTCGATTTACAAACAAACCGAGTTCGAGTTGCCCAACAGCCTCACTTAACTTCTCTAAGTTCCGGTATAAATCATATAATTGTAGTGATGGGTCACATCAATAACCCGATCCGACTTTGGGAACGGATACCCACATTAAAGGATAGTGCGGCTCAAGCTCAGGGCTCGACAATAATATTCCGTACTATTAGTTTCCCAACTGCCACCTTCCACTTACACTCCGACACGTGTGCCAAGTAATAAGTAGTACTTTTAACATTAATACTCTCCAAAAACAATAACAACCATTGATCCCATGTAAATTATTAAAAACAATCACTTTATATTTTTTTTTTAATATTTAATAGTTATGTAACGTTAATATAGCCGTTTTTATGAATTTCAATTTGATTTTTAAGAATTAAAGTATCAGATGAGTTTAATTTTAAGTCGGTTGTAACGTTTTTTTTGTTTTAATTATTATAAATTATAAATATCTTTTACAACCTAAGGGACCGAAGGTCTCAGGTTTGATCCGTGGAAACGGCATCCACACAAAATGTGGGGGAAAGACCGCGTACATCTTCCCTTAAATGGGACGGACCCTCCCTGGACCCTGCGAAAACGCGGGAGCTCTTTGCAGCACCAGGTACGCCCTTTTTTATAAATATCTTTTACAAATAAAAATATACAAACGTGTCTTGTGATTATAAAAACAATGAATTATGTATTTAATTTATCATCTCTCATAATCTTATTTATATGATTTTATATTTTATATTTTTAATTACTTTGTAATAATTATTAAAAAAAGACCGAACCGGTTTGATTGTTTGAACCCAAACCGGTTTTCAAACCGACCCAGTTTGTATAGGGTTGGGATTCCCAAACCTAAATCTGGTTTGAAACCTGAACCGGTTGCCTTAAACCGGTTTTGACCAACTTTGACCAAACTGGTTTACCAAAACCGGTTTCTAAAAAAAAAGATTTGACGATTTGTACACCACCTGAAACCTCCCTTTATTTTTGTCACAAAAGAGATTTGAAACCAATACCTCTATCTGTTTATATAAAATCTTGCGTATTTCACCTTAACCACGCGACGGGATTTTTGTCCCTTCCGTGCTACGCGGCCAAAAACCTACAATCGAATATCGAAATTTGAGCTATTAAAGTATATAGTTTGTGAATAAAAATTAGAATTCTAGATTGAAGCCATGTTTAAATTCTAGAAGCCATGTTCTTCTATTGTTTTTATGAAGTTGATGTGGATATATGTTAGTAGTAACACGTGGCTTTATGATAGAATACCTAGACTCCATTATAGTAACCGGTAAATTGTTTTATAATATAATTTTTATCTTTCATTCTCATTAGTCATTACAATATGTACTGATACGAACCATTCCTGAAAAGAGTATTTAAAAGTTTAACTTTCTAATTAATAAACAATTAATAACGACAAATATTAAACATTCATTAATACGTCCTATAAACCTAAGCAAAAACCTCAAAATGCAAGGCACATACAAACTTAAAAGTGAGGGATTGGGAAACTGTCCCAAAAACAAATTAATATAGCCGCCCCAAAAAATAAATTCACAAATTAACCCCTAGAAAAACAAATGAACCATCCCAATAAAAACAACTGGCTGTACTACATGTATCTAGATTTGTACGGTTAGCTATAGTAAACTCTATGCATGATATGCGGGTCTGAAGAGGAATCAGTTGATCACCTCCTCATCTCATGCGGCCTAGCGGCACACACGTTTGGTCTACAATAAGTGATTGGTGCAATGTCAAAGAAATATACGCGTTCACATACAAAGATATGCTTGAGATCCCCAACTCACTGAAAGGTGATGAAAGCTTCAAAAAGACAATCCATGCCATCATCATGACAACATCTTGGTGTATTTGGAAGCACAGGAACGATATATGTTTCGATCGAAGTTCACCCTCAATTGACAAGGTATTGTGTCAAGTAAAGGTTGTGGTGTCCACCGGGATAAAGGTCAGGTGCAAACAGAATGTACCAACAGTGCTGCATAACTTTCCGGTTACCAATTGCTTGGGTTGATCTGGTTTGTTTTTTCCTTTCCTTATGTATTGGTATTTTTCTTGTGTTCTGTAATTCCTGGGGTTTAGCTTCTTGCTTGCCCCTGTTTTTGAATGAATGTGCGTTTGCTTTGCCGTTCAAAAAAAAAAGCTATAGTAAACTCTCTCATAAATGAAAGTTGGTGTTTAATATATATATATATATATATGTATATATATATATATAATATATATATATATATATATATAAAATAAATTCATAATCTATGTTTGTTAAATTGCTTACCTTTTTTTTTCTTTGGATTTCTAGCAGTTTATTTGAAAATATAAAAGTCCACCGAACGATTAAGAGAATTCTTTACAAACCTCGCACAAAATCACGACTAAAGTTATAACAATACGTCTAGACCATTTAGTTTTATCAAGATCATTATGAGTATTCATAAGGATGGCCCTAAGGGTTCGTCTGGTGGTAACCGCTTAGGACCCTAGTTTTCAAGGGGCCTCAGTTCTGTTTTTTTTTTTCCCTTTCTTTTTATCGTTTTGATAGCGCATATTGATTAAGATGTTATAATAATATCAAACTTATTGGTAATCTTATCTCTCAAGCCGGTATATATAGTATTTAAATCAAATAACGAATTACTTTTTTCATAAAAAGATTAAATTAAGTATTATCTTATCTAGGTAAGTAAGTATATAATTACTAAATATTTACATAATTATAATACTAGTGATGGTAGATTTGGTTTTATCTTTTAAAACATTTAAGATGCACCATTTAATTTGATAGTATCCTCAAAATTTTAAGAAATTTATCTATAATGTTGCATTTCATACAAGTGTGAACTTACAATTTGTATGTAAGCTAACTATAGAAAATGTTCGTATCCCATATCGATTGTGTGAAAAACTAAAAAGCGGAGTTGTGTTAGAAAAAAATGAGTTTTTGTTTCATGCGCATGCATTCTTATATGCCATTAAACATAAAAAATAAATTGATAATTATTTTTGGTTTTTTAAACTGGGTGTACCGGTAGTTCTCGGTAAAACTGGATGAACCGGCTGGTCCTGTTTGATTTTTAAATCATTGGTTAGCATAATAAAAAAAATTAACCAAAGATACGGAATCTTACAAATTTTTATACCTCCACCGCACCGCCTAGTTCTCACACATTAGTATACTATATATACAAAAACATATAGATACAATCATACAAAGGGAGACTACTAAGTTTTGCACCCGTAGCATTCGAGTGACTTCCAAGCTACTCTAAACATATTGATTTCACTTTGTACATTATCCCACCTTTTATATGTAAACCAACTAGGTTAATCCCTTTGTATTACAGTATTGAATAAATAAAAATTAAATAAGTAGTAATAAAATTTTATGCCTTATAAAATCATGCTGGAAGATAATTACGTATAAATAGCTACTTTATGTAATAAACAATAATGTATTCTTCTTAAAACTTTGTTTATTAAAAAATTATGATTTTTAAATATTTTGTTTTAAGAAAAATGATTTTTTTTTTAAAATTCATTATATTTGTATTTTATAAAATTTTTGTTTTTAGAAAGAGTGTTTTTAATATAAAAATAGGTTTTTAATTTCTTAAATTATATATTTTTTAATTTGAAAATAGTATGAGTAATGTTATTAGTATTCAATATTATTATTAATATTATAGAGAAATAAGAAAATTAATATGATAATATTTACAATTGTTTCATATTTATTTCAGTTTTTTTATAGATAGATAGATAGGCTAAAAACTGATTAATTAAATAGATTATAGTTAGTAATAAACATGAAGAGTTATAATATAATATTTTAATATAAAATATAATTAAAATTATATATATGTAATAGTTCAAGAAATAAAACAATTATCTATTTTTTAACTCTCTTATCTAAATAATTTTATTTTTTAAGCATTCGTTTTAAGAATTTTTATAATATATTTTTATAAAATCTTGTTTAAAAAATTCTGGTTTGTAATTATACTGGTTGTTTTAATAATACTATTTTTAAAAAGTTCACCTTTTTATAATTTTTTAAAATAAAATAATTTAAAATATTTTATTTAAAAAAGGTTTAGTGTTTTAGAAAATTTAATATTATATAAAATTTTTGTTTTTTATTATTTAGGTTTTATTTAAAGGATGTGATTTCTAATTTTCTTAATAAAACTTACTTTTAAAAAAGATAGTTTGATTTTTAAAAACAATCTAGATAAAAGAGAGAAATATAACAATTAATAAAATTTATTTTTAATAAGAGAGAGAAATTTGTATGAATATTTAAATTATTATAATACTCTTTTGGAGAGAAAATTTATATATGGATGTCTAGAATAAGAACAAATGATAAAAATATGAGTAAAAAACAAATGATAAAAAAAATCTTATTTTATTAAACACTATAGATATAGATACCTCCTTTAGTAACTTGCCATTGAGTTACAATTTTACTAGAAACCCTATAGATACCTTATTTCTAAAGATAAATTTAAGGAAGTATGAAACATTATTTTAATAATCTTTCCAAGAAAAGACCAAAGATTCCTCATAGACAACGACCCTCATTTCTTTTTATTTCAAATAACATGCATCTAGCTTACATACAAAGTCATATCAGCTCTCAAAGCCACGTCACATTATTAGATATAACAAAAGTTGGTCAAATTCATGTATTTTATCTGTTACAACTGAAGTGGACAACAACTTTGTAACAAACTGAGGCGTGTTTGGTTGGAAGAAATGAAATGTAATGGAATGAAATTGAGAAACTAGTATAATTTTCAAGTAAAATTATGTTTGAGTGGGTAATGAAATGCAAAACTCAAGGGAATGTTTCACATCAAATTTTCTTGGTTGTGTGATTTCAAAATCTTTCCACCTAGAGAGAGAATTTGAAATCCCACCACCAAGGGAATTTGAGGTGAAACATTCCCTTGTGTTTTACATTTCATTACCCACTCAAATATAATTTTACTTGAAAACTATACTAGTTTCTCAATTCCATTCCATTACATTCATTTCCTTCCAACCAAACGCTCCCTCATGAGAAATTACAATGCTCGGAATTAATCGATGATCTTGGAACCTTTGTTTGTTGGAATCGATGGTCTTGAAACATTAATCATCTATCACATATAATTATGGATTTCTCATTATTGTTGGTGGCAATTAACTTACATATGTGTGCTAATGCGGTGTGAAAGAAGATTTCACATTTGTGTTGTTAGATGAGGTGTCTTAATTTGAATGATTGCAGATTAACATTCAAAGCCATGTCACGTTATTAGTTATAACAAAAATTGGTCAAATTCATGTATTTATCTATACAATTAAAGTAGACAGCATCTTTCGAACAAATTGGAAAATGACAGTGCTTAATTGGAACTAAACATCAAACATCGACCTTTAGCTAGTGACTTATTCAAACTAAATTTAATGGTAGAACGACCTCCAAACTCATTATCATCTTTTGTATATACATATACTAGGTTATACCCCGTGTACTACACGGGTTAAATAAATAAAATATTAAATAATTAGTAGTAAAAAAATTATAAATTATGAAATCATGTTTGAAGATAAAATAAAATTATAATTACGTATGAATAGTTATTTTAAGTAAAATGAACAAAAATGTATTTTTTGACTTTTGTTTTATAATTGTGTCACGTATTATCCTAATTTTTCATAATTATAGATAGATAGATAGACATACAGATATATAGTCTAGAAAACTCATTTATTAAACGGATTATAGTTAGTAATAAAATGAAAAGTTATAATATGATATTTTAATATATGATATGACTAAAATTATATATAAGTAATAGTTCAAGAAATAAAATAATTACACTATTTTTCTAAGTCTCCTATCTAAATAGTTTTATTTTTAAATATTCATTTGAAAATTTTTATAAAAATATATTTTATATAATTTTTTTATTAAAAACTATGATTTGTAATTATTATGGTTGTTTTAAAAAAACTACTATTAGAAAATTTCACCTGTTTTAATAATTTCACCTTTTTGTTTCAAAAAGGTTTAGTGTTTCAGAAAATTCTTATATTATAATTTTTTTATTAATAATATTTTAATAAAAAGTTGTGATTTTTAATTCCTTAATAAATCTATTTTAAAATGATTACTTGATTTTTAAAAAATTAAATAAGAGAGAGAAATGTAGCAATTAATAAAATTGATTTTTAATAAGAGAGTGAAATTAGTTTAAGTATTTAAATTACTATAATACCCTTTTGAAGAAAAAATAATGTGAACATATTTAGAAGAATGACATGCGATAAAAAGGTGGGTTTAAAGAATAACATGTGATAAAAATGTGAGTTTATAAAATGACAAGTGACAAAAAAAATCTTATTTTATTACATACTATAGATGTTCTAAGAGCCTTAAAAACATGTTGCACACTTACAATATTCTATTATCATATATATTTTTGTCATTGCTCTCTTGTAAATTGTGATACTTAAGCTAATCCAATAATTGACGAAATCGCATTTGGAGTATGACACCAAATGGGATGCAAGAAGACCCAACTTAACACATGATTTGTCTTAATACAAGGCTCTTCAAATCAATGTTTTCAGAACCGGATCGGACGTCGAACCGGACGCCTTACTGGTTTGGTGGTTGAACCGGTCGGACCGGATGGACCGGATTTAACTATATTTTAATTATATTTATATATGTAATTAAATATAAGTAATTTATATATGATTTATACATATATTTTATAGTTATATATAAAACTTAACTATATTTGTATATCCGAAGTACTAATTTATGGTTTAACACCCCGTTTTTACCCACTAAAATCAAAAAAAAAAAAATACTGAAAACCGGTCGGAACCGGCCCGGTTCGCCGGTCCAACCGCCGGTTCGGTTCAGACCGGCCGGTTCAATTGATCAAAAACGAACTACCCCTGACCGGACCGGACCAGCCCCCGATTCGTGGTCGAACCGGTCGGACCGGCCGGTCCGATCCGGTCTCAACAACAATGCTTCAAATATGAATGAAAGACACTAGCGTGTAACATATGTTCAAGAGCGACTTACGTGACTTGTAGACCGAAAGTCCTTTTATCTCGAGCACATATTTTAAGGGTTCTCTCTTTAATATTATGTATTTGATTAATTTCATTTTGTTTTTAGAAAAATACATGAATTATGGACTTAGATAATTCACACGTTTAATTAGTTGTTTGATTTTAGTTATATTATGCCAAGTTTGATTTCTTGAATTTTGACTGTCAAAATCAGTTCATAAATATATCAATTTACCTTTCAAAACATGTATTTTTCTTTCATGTATTCGTCTCATGACTTGAAAAGTTTGACCAACGAAAGTATGAATAGTGTTTTGAGGGCAATTTTGGTATTTCACCGCAATCCTTAATTCCCTCTCACCTCTTTAATCAGATCTCATTCAGATAAAAAAAACACACACAAAACCTCCACCAACTTCCATCAATGACTTCAATCTCCAAGCTTTCATCTCCGATCACCCTCTGAAGTCTTCGCTGTCGCTTCCACCACCACCCATCGCCGCCGTGTATCCGTCAAAACTCAAACTTTCATCATCTAGGGTGTCCCTTCGCACCACCGTCCCTCTAGCTGCCTCTTTGCTGTAAGCATTCTTACCCAATCTGCTAATTTTTGTTTCATTCTTGAAATCTTTATTTAATATTGCGCATCACCGATTGTCTGTTTTGATCACTTTTGTCATTTTCAATTTTTTTTCTTGTGGTGTTAAATCTTGATTTTTAGGTATGTAATTGGTGTGATTAGTATCCTGATTATCAAACATCCAATCCCTTTTTAGTTCAATTGGTCTTTAACTATGCCCTAAAAGAGTAAAAGATTCAACCTTTTTTGGGCTGTGATGTTTTTACATGTTCCTTTTAGGAGTTTTTTGTTGTTTTTGCTTGCAGTTTTTTGTTTTTGGGATGCATGTAATTGGTAGTGATTTGACTTGCTTTGTTTGTATTATTTTACTAATTTGTTGAAATTTGAAAGATTGATACACTTCTTGCTGACTTAATTTTTTAAAAAAGCGTGAAATGTAGCCAAAATGGTGGAAATGGAAGCCATGTTCACTACTAGAAAACTGCTAATAGATGACGCGCGAAAGATGACGCGCATTTATGCGTATCATAAATTATTTGTCATTTTTTAAAATTTTCTTAGAAAGGATGACACGCATTTTTGCGTGTCATCTTAATGTGTCATTTTTTAAAAATTTTCATAACATATCATCAGCAGCTAGCGCGACTTTCATTCCAAATATCTCCCGCTTCCCTCAAACCTGCAGCCCCAATCGAGCCCTAAAACCTCCGATCATCAACCGCCGGACGCGCCTGCCGCCGCCGACCATCCACCGCCGGTCGCGACCACCGCTGACCTTCCACCGCCGGCCGCAACCCCCAGCACCACCATCGAGCCTTCGACCTGCAGCCCCAATCGAGCCGCAGCCAACTGCCGACCTTCCACCGCGGTCGCGACCACCACACTGCCACCGCCGACCTTCCACCGCCGGCCGCAACCCCCCACCACCACCACCACCATCGACCCTTCGAACCCGCAGCCCCAATTGACCCGCAGCCCCAATCGACCCGCAACCCCAATCGACCCGGCCACCCACAGCCCCAATCGACACTTCAACCCAGCCCCAATTGACTTTCATCCAGCCTCAATCGACCTCACCCCAGCCCTCACCGCCGCTCGGCCACCCACCGCCGCAGCCATCTTCAATCGGTCAGTAGTTATCATCTTTTGGTTATGTATTTCTTGAAATTCAGGTTTCAACCTGAACAATGTTGGTTATTTAAATCAAACTAGATATCATTTTGGAAAGTGGTCTTCCTGAAGATGTTGGATGTTTTTGTGGTGTGCTGTGGCTCCGGTGTTTATGTGTCCATGTGTTGGTTGCTTCAAAGTCCCTTTTTTGTAGTTTACTTTCTACCGCTTTGCTATCTTGGTGCCGTTCAATCTTGGTCTTTAACAGCTTTCATTGTTGCGTCCCCAAGCATCTGATGTCATGGCTGCTCGTGAATGTCATGTTCTTAAAGATTGTGTTGTGGTTTGAACCAGCACTGCTCATCAGTTATTTTTACAGGTATAAAGCAATTGCAGCTGAATTTAGTAAATGTCTGAGATGTTATCATCTAGCTGTAAATATTTTGTTAATCTTAGAAGTTTTTGATTGGTTTTTTTTGTCCGTGTATGGCTGCAGGTTTTCTGGGATACTGTGGAAATTACTGATCCACGTAATTCAGTTTTGATCAACTCAGCTGGTAACCTCTTGATCCGTTTCTATTGATCATCAGAATCATCGTTACTGATCCAGTTTGACCTGGGGTGGAAATATGATGTTTGGTATGATGTGGGAACTGAAGTATGCTTATTCGTAACCAGGTTTATGTAGAGTTTGTAAATGGAAGCTATGGATACCGTTTTTAGGAGGGGTCTTGTATTATGCTCTGTCATTTGGCCTTTGCCATGTAGGGTGCGCTCACATGGCAGGTCACCCATCTTAATAAAAGATCTTATTTTTGTTTTGGGGGGAGATCGCACAGGGTTGCCTGGGATCTCTCCTTCTGGTGTGTGTGACTGTTTCTGTGTTGGTTGTGTCTGTATGTTGGATCATTAGCAGTGCCTGTTCGTAGTCAAGATTATGGCAAATCAACAACTAACCATCAAGCACCATCAAAGTTGCGTATTTCCTTATCACCAGTTGAAGGTACTTTTGTTTAAATTCTTAAACAGTCCTATTCGATATAGATGTATGTTCGATTCACGTCTCTTCATGATATAGCATGTCAAATCGTTGTAAGTCAATACCGTGCGGAGTTGATCTTGTCGCTGCTGTGGTGGGTATGTGTGCCTATGTGGCTATGTGCTGGTTGTTACAAGCTCAATGTCTTGCAGTCAGTGTTCTACAGATACCTTCTGTCTTGGTGCCTGCTCAATCCTTTGTTAGAAGTTTGATTGCTTCTTGCATCATCGTGGTTGCGAATAAATGAAATTTGCCATATGCTTCATGAGATTTGTCTTGGTTTGAATCCATTGCTACTTCTTATCCAGGTAACAGCTGCTGTAGCTCAGTTTCATAAGTTCCGCAGATGTCGATATGGTCTTGGATTTGCATTTCTATATTGTGCAGGATCGACAGATGCACATATTCAGTGCTCTAATGTTTTATCAGTCTCTGACTTGGAAAAGAAATATGAAGCTTTGTTATTTTATCTTGTTAATTACTTCAATATACTTGATTTTGGTTATGTATTTCTTGATTTTTCCTGTTTCTGTTGATGGTGGCCCGGATCACTGGAAGAATCGAAAGACTAAAGCAAATTGGAAATAGAGCATGTTATGTGGAAAGATGAATATAGCACATGGACAAGAATCAGTAAACCATCTTCACTTTGTGTCTCACGTTATGTTATGTGGAAAGATGAATATAGCACATGGACAAGAATCAGTAAACCATCTTCACTTTGATATAGAGGAGGTAACATCCCATTCTCACCACTTTAATTTTCTTGATATCACAGGTAAGTTATATAACATATTTACTTAACAATTTTATCGACATGGACAAGAATCATAATTCTATAAAGTAGTTAGGTGGATTCAAAAATTAGGGTTGTCATTTTTAGACCCTTTCGATATCAAGGTATCACTTGTTTTGTTATATTTTGATCTAATTTTTAGAACACTTCAACGTCCATTGCAGTATGTTTTTTTCCTGTGTGATTGATATGGTGTTTTTGATATTGTTGTTGTTTGGGTTTGCTCTCTTGATACAGGAATCTCCATTGCAGCTGTCTTTTTTTTAACATATATTTCGGATAACAATACCCAATTAGTCATGCCAACTGCATTTCTTGGTAATTCCTTAATAAAGCTTAGTTGATTGATTATTGTGTTATACTGCTTTGATGCTTGATAGAACGAGGCTTATCACCTGTTTGTGATGTGATTCTCTGGATGTTATTTCTGTCTGGTTCTAGTTTTAAAAACAGTACATGGTTCTCACACTTGAAACCCAAGCTAAGTTACTTGTTATTTCCAAAACTGGGGTATTTTTAGCATTAGTTTCTCAAGAGCTTACCCTACTTTTGGAATTGAAGATCTACCATATATGTGAAGAACAGGAAAAGTACTTTTCTGTTAGTTTAGTTCAGTTATGGTTTTTCAGAGCATGCCAAGATTTTTTTAGTAAGTGCTTAAGTATATTATGTATTGAAAACAATCAAGTTGTCATAGATATGGCAAAATGGGCGGGCTGGGTAACAGATTTAACGGGTAATTGTCATAACAGGTCGGGGTTGGGTTGGGTTGACCAGTAACATTTTTTGTCAAAGGTTTTAGTGTCTTACTGGCAATTAACATGTCGAATGTTACTAGATTAATTATATTGTTTTTGGTAATAGTCTAATGCATCTGGTCAATATGATTTAGGAAGTTTATGTAGAAAAAAAATACACTTTTGGTGCCTTTAACGAATTTGACCCATTTGATGACCAGTTTCCTTGTAATTGTTTCATAAATAATCCGGGTGACCATTTAGAAGCAGAAGTCTGCAACAGTTTTGACTTGAGCACCGCTGATCTACCTTGATGCTTCTGACCTTGATATGTATGCCACTTATTTAGTAGAATGCTAGCATAAAGTAGAGCCTCTTTATAGAGGACCCAAAGATAATATATTAATTTGGTTGTTTTTCCCTTTTGACAGGAAATAAAATACAGTCGCTCTTGACTAGTTCCTCTCAAAAGGGTTCATGAACTCATCAATTCAAGACAGTAATATGTAACATCTTTTGACCTATAATCTTGTTTCAGATTCCATTAGTCTTGAATGTTGTCTAAGATAGTAATATAAAGTTCACATTTGCAGATCTTTGATTTATACAGGATAAGCACTCTCGAAAGGGTCTACAAGCAATGGTACAGAAAAGGAAGAAACTATTGAAGTACCTTAGAATTTCATTTATATGTAGGCCATATGATTAAATATTTGAACTTGTATTTGTATTGCAATGAATTTGAATTTGTTTTGTAGTTGATATTATGTAACAACTTTTGTAAATTTTGTTGGTAATTAAATAGAATTCGCTTTCGGTGTTATTGGACAATTTGTTTTATAAAAAAGCATGTAAATTTATTAAAAATAAAAAAAATTATTTAAAAAAACAGATAAATTTATGACGTGCATTGCGCGTCATCTATTGCACGTCATAAAAATTTCATAGATGACGCGCGGATGCGCGTCATCTAGCCATTTATGACTACCCCTTCCTTGACGCGCATTGCGCGTCATCTTTTGCACGTCATAAAATGCGCGTCATCTTTTGCGCGTCATAAACAGATGACGCGCGGATGCGCGTCATCTATCATTTATGACTACCCCTTCCTTGACACGCATTTGCGCGTCATCTGACCCCCAAGATGACGCGCAATGCGCGTCATCTTTTGCGATTTTTCTAGTAGTGGTTAAGAGAACAACTCTTCATGATCTTTATGAGAAACAAGGGCAGAGTCCATGGTATGATAACCTCTGCCGACCGGTTACTGACCTTATTCCCCTGATTGAAAGTGGTGTGAGAGGTGTTACAAGCAACCCGGCGGTAATTGAGCCTTAATTTTGTCTAATATTTGTTTGTATGATTCAAAATGTAAAATATGTTCTTTGCACATTCTGAATTTATAATGATTTTAAATAGATGTTCTATGTGTTTACAGATTTTTCAAAAAGCAATATCAACTTCAAATGCTTACAATGATCAATTCAGGTATTATATGCAGCTAAATATATGTTTCCTTGGTGCTTATTTATCTATTATTTTCAGGGTTTTTTGTGTTCTGTGAATGTTTATAAGTTCATACTTGATAAGATTTTAATGTTCGGATAAATGAATTCTGCTTTTAATTATTTTCTATGTAGTAATCAGTAGTTGGTTACACAGTAAATTATTAGTTTTATATACTTGAAACAAAATTCATCATCAAAGGATAAAATAAAATTTCCTACTTGCCTTTTCTTTTAAAATAATTAGTTTCATATACTTTCTCAATGATTTTACAAGACATTTGTCATTTTTTCACTAGATTGTTTTTTTTAGTCAATTTATCTTCTGGTTTCTTAAATAATCAGAATTTGTTAAATAGTCAAACATCTTACAATGTCATTAACACAACTTCAAACAAAAGAAGCAAAACCCCAAACACCATCTCCAACTAGGTCTATTACAACCAATTATTTGATGCATGTTATTCAATGTCACATAATCGCTTTCAAATCACACAAATCTTAAATTCTTGAAGATAGCTATGGGACGGCGTTGGTGATTTACTTGCATTACTTTGCGAAAATTGTTCAGTTGCTGGGCCGGAGTGATGAGGACGTTGATGTGCTTTTTGATAGGTTTAAAGAGGTAAGTTCATTTGAATTTGAAAGCAAGTTATTATTTGGTTACTTAGGTTTTTAATCATTTTTGTATCTGAGCTCCAACACTGTTTTTGTTGTTAGTCATTGTTTTGTTAGCAATCTCTTTTGTTCTCACATACAGAACTAAGTTTGTTTAGCTTTAGACTTCTGTACAGACCATGGTCAGGCATTGGAACTTATAGAGTGGTGTCATACTGATAAGTTAGCATGATCGCAGTGTTTAGTGTTCACAGCAGTAATGTATAGAAGAAATTGAGTTAATAGTGATGCCAATCATGTTTAATTGGGATGAGTGGAGTGTAATGTGGCTTTTATCTGGTTTAGTGATTGTATATGCATGAGGAAAGGATCACAAGGCTATCTATTTGCAAATTGTAATGTCAGTAGTTATGTTGTGATGTCATCATATATCTTTCATTGATATGGGTTTACTTGAAAGCTGTAGTTCGATATTAATTGAATTAACATTTCTATAAAAAAGTGCCATGATTTATTGATGATGTTTGTTTTGAGACGTATTGGCTATTCGTGTATAACTAATATTTATATGAATCTATTTTTGTTGATCACATATTGGGTCGTGTTTGATCTCAGAGCAGCGTGAATTGAGTAGTGAGTCTTCTTTCTACTCTACTTTTGTAATACAAAGTAGACTCACCCCTTCATGTATGTGAATTTTCCAACCATTGCACTATTGTAATTGTCTCTGTTCTTATAGTTTTTTCTCAATTTCATTTACGGCTACTTTGAGGTTTTAAGTTCCTGTTTAATTTCAACCTGTATTTGAATTAAACCTTGTACTGTCTGTTGCAAATATTAGAACAACAATTCCAGAGTTATTGTGAGTTATTGATTCTTTTTTGGTTTTGAAGATGGTGGCTTTAGATATCGGGTTTTTTTTGTATGTTATTTATGTTCATGTTAACGACTTCAAACTCAGTTCACAGTGTTCTTGGATTCATGGTTATTACATATTTTATTTTCCTTTAAGGTTTGTATGGTAGTTAATGCTGATGTTATTACATATTTTATTTTCCTTTGAGGTTTGTATGGTAGTTAATGCTGATGTTATTACATATTTTATTTTCCTTTACAGCAGTGTTGTATTTCAACAACTTCAGTGTTTGACGGTTTGTGTTACTTGCATAACCAGGTATGTCTTTAGCCCATATATGTCATTTATTATTTAGTAATGTGAAAGTATATAGTTTTATCTGATATATTTGTTGTGTTCAATATGATTTTAAGATTGCTATTTCGTGAAGAAAGTAATAAATAACATAATTAAATTGAACAACAAAACATACATGTTACCACTTTATGGACTAAACAACATTTCAAAAACAGGTCCACCAGCAGGAAAAAAGCCAAAGGATGACTAAAGACTTACAACAACAACCTTTTGAAGTTGCCAATACCGTCTGAAACGCACAATGCTCCAACTATTTGTTAATACATGATCTCCGATCTATAACACTCTTTTGAAGTTCAAGGCAACCAAGTGGAAAAAGGTATTAATCTATAACACTTGATATACTCTTTTGAATGTAATTGATAGTCATGTCTAAACAGTTTATATAAAAAAACATGATATCGCGCAACGCGCGATATGGTTCTCAACTAGTTTACCTTTCAAAACATGTATTTTTCTTTCATGTATTCGTCTCATGACTAGAAAAGTTTGACCAACGAAAGTGTCGCGATCACCAACTAATTAGTTAGAATCTAAAAACAGAAACAAAATGTAAATTTTCTAAAATCCCTCTTTGACAAAATCATTGGAAACATTGAGAAAAAAGTGTTAAAATTCACATGCTCGTCATAATCTGTCGGTAATTACCAATCCATTATAAAGAGTAACTTTCAAATAATAATTGTCCTAGTCGTTTCAAAGGTTTTGTTTGGAAAATCTATGATGGGCTCATGGGCATACCGCCAATGATCGATTCGAAAAGTTCATTACATAAACCTCAAGGCATCTCTGATTTCACATTCTGTGTTCTCGTTTTTTATGTGCTAGTTATGTTTGTCGATATCATCAACAAGTTGGGCATCATCTGATGTTTATTGGAATCTATGATCTCGGCACTTATTTTGGTAGAAGTGGTGGTCTTGGAGAATAAAGCTATATATCACATGTGATAATGGACTCCTCATCATTGTTGGTGACTACTTTTATGCGTGTTCATACTTCGTGAAAATGAATTTCAAATAAGAAAATGAATTTCAAATGTGCATTGTTGGAATAGCTAGGTGGTCTTAAGTTAATATCTGCTACATACTTACATGAATGCTTGTAGATCGTGTTTGGATTATAAAGGACTAATGATTGTGGACCATGTTAGTATTATAAAGGACTAATGCTTGTAGATCATGTTAGGATTATTAAGGACAAATGCTTGTAAATCATACTAAGATTATAAATAACTAATGCTTGTAAGTGCTAAAGTTGCTGCTGATGAGAAGTTCGTTACTAAAAGACAAGTATTGATACCGATGGCTAGAGTTAGTACTGAAAGCATGTAAACTAAAGTTGTCTTTCTATTGAGAAACAAGTTACTACTAAATAATTTGTTACTACTAAGTAATTATTGACGCCCAAAGAGTTTGGTCATATTAATATGATTTTAGATATTGTAATCGTGTTATAATTTTTCCTTATGTTCATGTAATTAATCATTTTTATTTAATTCATGATCGAGTCGTGGTTGGGGAGTTAGAAGAGGTTTCCTCATCAAATGTTTTGTAACAACTATAGTCTAAGTGATACAACCACCAAGTACTTAATGGCCTTGTTCATTTCTTACTAAAATCAGTATTATAAAATAAAATGTATGAGAGTTGTACGAGTTAATAATAAAATAAATAAATAAATATATATATATATATATATATATATATATATATATATATATATATATATATATATATATAAAGTGAATTATTTGTCTTCATTTGTTTTAAAATTCAATTCTATCAAATGGCAAGTGAGTTAAATAAAACAATTATGTTGCATTAACAAATAATTTATTTAGTTTTTGTACAATTTCCGCTCGATCAATGCTAACAAGTGGTATCAAAACCAGTGGCGGAGCTTAACCAATTTGTAGGGGGGCGGGGGCGAAATGATTTTTTTTCAGGGGGGGCGAACTCGATATTTATATAAAAATTTACGCTACCAGGCCAAAAATTTACGCTATCGGGTTAAAATTTAACACCACAGATGAAAAAATAGGGGGGGCGGCGGCCCCCCGGCCCCTTAAAAGCTTCGCCCCTGATCAAAACCTTGTTTTTGAATTGGTGATTTAACATTCATCAACTAAAGTTTTTTTTTTATATTCAAACACATCACTCGAAAGTTGAAAACACATAAAATGGTTCGACTAACAAGCGTTCTAGAGTACTCGTTAGGTATGAGTTTCCTTTATGGAACACACAGGATGAAGATTTTTCTAGTCATCTATGATAAAGCTTTTTTTTGTAGATGACAATGGAGCACTAGTACGCAAGGATCCCTCTAGTCACTACAAGAACTGCGACCATTAGCGGCGACCTGAATAGCGGCGACATATATTAATAGCGGCGACACTACTAGCGGCGACGCCAATAGCGGCGACGCCAATAGCGGCGACACGAGCCACTTAATTTTGTCCATTGATTACTCCCCAGATCTATTGGTGTTGTCATTACCCGGGGTCTTTTCCCTCTCCCCTGATCATTCGCGCCTAGCAAATTCCTCCTGCCCTCCCCACTGCCGCACCGCGACTCCCCTGCCCTCCCCACCGCAGACTGCCGAGCTCCGCCCACCCCACGCCGTAGCTTCCTCCCCTGCCCTCCCCACCGCCGACCGCTCCATCCGGCCCCCTCCCCCTCGAGCGCTCCCCACTGCCGCAGCTCCATCCGGCCCCCTCCCCCTTTCCCACAGCCGTAGCTCCATCCTCCACCGTCCAGCCTCACCACCGCGCAGCAGGCTTCGAAGGTCACTATCCAACTCTATGTCAATTAGTAATAGATAAGTCCCTGAACTCTATGTTACAAAGGTCACTATCCAACTAGATCGTTTGTGCATCTTTGTTATTACATACTACGTTCTAATTACTAACCCATAGTTTAATGTTTTAATATGGTTTTTTAATATATCTAAAAGGTATTCTATTATTTGTGCTATTATCAAAACCATTGGTTATAGAGAATTAGTTAATTTAAGTAAATAACTAGACTATAACCATAAGCTCAAATATATCATTTTATGATTTTATGTGACTGATGCACGGGGTTTTAGAATGAGGTTTATCATGGTTAATTGGTTAAATTTAACGCATTTAATATGGTCAAGTGTAAGAGATTGTGTTGAACAAGTTAACTACGATGATTTGATGTTTTGTAGGTTAAACGCAATCATTTGAGGAGTTTTGAAGAAGCACATGGATGATAATCAAAGATCATGATAGATGAGATGAAAGAGAATTCAATTGCGAGAATGTGGCCGCAAACGGGGAGGAAAACGTAGTCCGAACGAAGAAGTTATGAAGAAAACAAGAATCGGACAAAGTTGGTCGACCATGACCTACGGCGGAAACATGACCTACGGTGCATCAGTTCAAGAAAAACAGAATGGGCTTGGCGTAACTTACGGCAGAAGGCTGACCTACAGTACTGGACGCGCTGAAATCACTTATAAGTCGTGAAAATTAGGTTTTGAGGATATCTTTCATTCCAGACCTCCATAGTCGCCCCTTTTCGTCTCCAAGGCTTCCCGAGGACTCCCAGAGGTGATTTCAAGGCGTTTCAAGTGTTTCTAATCATTCGGTTTGATTCTTTAACGTTAGATACGATGTTTAATTTTGATTTTGATTTGGTGTTCTTCATTTCCATGTCTAGCTAATCTCCTAGTAATCTTCTTTGGGTAGTAAGGTTAATTACTATGATTTATTTTTGATGATTTGTGGTTGAGTTAATGTTTGAACACAGTAGTTTAAGCCGGGTACATTATTTGTTGGTGGAAAACTCTAAAATATGTGTGTTGCTTTCAATTCACTTGTTCCACTTTGATTATTTTAGATTTCTTTTCATCTGGAAACGTTAATGTTGGATGGGATTGAGTATCACAAACGTAGAATATGATTCGAGTAGTTCTTTAACAACAGTCTCATTCAATCTATTGTTTTTACCCAAATTGACCCGTTAAGCTTATATGACTTTTATGAACACTCAAAGCAAATCTAAGTAGTAAACCTGAATCCGGAGAAGATTACCTTTTTACATTATTGTTTGCAACTCAATTAATCATAAAGTTCGTTACTTTTCTCGATTAGTCATTTTTATTAAGTTCTTGTAATCAAGCTATAAACTTTTAGATTTAAATTACAAAACTTTCCACATATTCCCTGTGGATCGACCCGACTTACCCTAGCTATCTTAGGTGAGTTTGGAACCTTATAAATTGTTTTTTTGATTAGGCTTGACAAACCGATATCAAAATGGCGCCATTGCCGGGGAATTAGTGCGCAAAGTGTCAAGTTTAATTTTTTATTTGTTTTGCTTATTTTATTTACTTGTAATTCTTTGTTACGCTAGGTGTGCTTGTGTGTGCAGGTGACAGCTCCGTGCATGCATACCCGGTACGCAAGGAACAAGTCTCCGTTAATTTTTGATCCAGAAGTTGAAAAGACCGCTCGAACAAATCGAGCACAATCCCGTGCAAAAACTCAATCATTAAGTGCAGTCAAAGAGTGCAAGATGGAACACAACCCACCACCACCACCACTTAACCAAAATCCACCCAATGACCAACCGCCAAATCCACCAATTGATCAACCTCCACCAAACCAACCAAATGACCCATTACCATACCCAAATTTGCAGCCACAAGCACAAAACCCAATTGGCCACAAGCTACCACCTCTAAGACAAAATCCTTATCCTCAACCAAGGCAGAACCCCTACCAACATGGACCCCCAAGACAGAATTTAAGACAACAAAGGGGGGGTAATAGGTTCGAGGAAGAAGTGGACAGATTTGACAGGCTAAGTATCCATACTCGGGATAATGACATAGATGGACGAAGTGATGGGAATGAAGATGAGTATGTTGAGGAGGATGTGCAATACAATGAACCTAATAACAACCAAGGCCGATACAGACAGAATAAACAACCAAGGCAATATAGGCAGAATCAGGGCCAAGGTCAAGGTAGAAGGCAAGGATTTCCTCGGGCAAATCGGAACCCCGGGCTTCAACCCTTCCAAGCCATTGTTCAAGGGGTTGATAGCCATTTTCGCCCTACCATAGCTGGAGCTTCATCACCCATAGTCAGGCCATAAGTTAGAGGGAAGTCATTTGAGATTAGATCCAACAGTCTAGCCATTCTTCCTGAGTTTCATGGACTGTCCAAGGAAGAAACTTATTTGCATCTAAATGAGTTTAGTGCATTTGTAAGACTATTGGGGCACAAGGTTTTACACCTGAAGAAGTGATGTTGGTTTTATTCCAATTTACATTGAAAGGAGGTGCGAAAAAGTGGTTTCACTCACTACTTGCTGCTAGCATTTATACTTGGGAGTAAATGTAGCAGGCGTTCTTAGAGGAATATTATACACCACAGAAGACAAGTGAGGCTAGAACCGCCATTCGGACATTCAGTCAACAACAGGATGAGCCATTTCATGAAGCTTGGACAAGGTTCAAGGAGTTATTGGGAACTTGTCCACATCACGACATTCCTCAATGGGAGTTGATTTCCTCATTTTATGATGGGTTATCTGCTGAAGATGTGAGAGATGTGAATTCAATAAGTGCAGGAACCTTCATGACTAATACTGAGGATGATGACTGGGAGTTATTGGAACGGATGAGTATACATTCAAAAAGACAAGCTCAGTCTCGTAGGAAATCGAGGAATGTGGCTGATGATTCAGATAGGAGGGCTTCTAGGTTGGGACAATCGATTAGAAAGGCTACAGTGAAGGCTACAAGTTCCTTTACTATATGCCAGGGATGTGGTGAAGCTGGACATATTGCTAGAGATTATCTAGAGTTTGATGAGGGGTTGGAAGAGGTGAATGATATACAGGGGGATAGGCGGCCATACAACAATACTAATAACAATACCTATCATCCCGGTTTGAAGAATCACCCTAATTTGAGGTATGGTAATCCAGACAACCAGTTAAATCCAAATTTTCAAGGTCATTCACATCAGCAATATCAGAACAGGTCAATGGGTCAGGGAAGTCAATACAATCAGGGGAACTATAACAGGGGTGGTCAGAGGAACTACCAGAATAACCAAGACTATGGTGGATCAGGAGGAAATACAGAGCCAACGAACAAGGAACTTCTAGAGTTAATGAAAGAGATGAAGAAATCAAATGAGGTGAGAGACGAGAGCTATGAGGCCTTGAGTAAGCAAGTTGGTCAACTAGCAGAAGAAGTGGCAGCTCTTGGGAAGCTACCAAGTGATACGATAATGAATCCACAACATCAAGGGACGAACATAAAGAACATGAAAAATGTCCACATTAATTCGGTTAGTATCCTCCCCAATTCTAAAATTTTCACTGACGACTTTACTTTTTTATCAAAACAAGTTACAGGTAACGAAAATAAAGTCGATGGAGTAGAAGAGAGTGACCCAGGAGAACCTATCATTCCAATAAAAGTAGGAAAGTTTAAAATAAAAAGGGCACTCTTGGATTATGGGGCAGGTGTTAGTATCTTGCCTGGTGCGTTATATGATCAATATGAGTTCGGCCCTTTACAGGAGGTTGACACTACCGTGGTGTTAACTGACTTGACCTGCAAACGTCCTAGGGGTATGGTAAAAGATGTGATAATCAAGTTGGGAGATTTCTACTACCCGGTGGACTTTATGGTGTTTGACTATGCACTAGTGAGAATAAACGAGCAACAAAAGGTTATTTTAGGGCGACCATTTTTGGCAACTGCCAATGCTTAAATCAACTGTCGGGATGGAACAATTGATATGACATGTGAAACTCATAAGTTATGTTTTGATGTGTTTTCCAAGTCGATCACCTATTTTGTTAATGACAAACTTTTTGATGCAAATGTGACTAACGTGTGTGTTCCTCCCTACATCTCACATGTAAGCGAGCACATAACTTTTGATAATGGTTGCAAGTATGATAGGGATAAACAGGTGGACTTGAAACAGTTTGTAGATTCAAAAGAAAATAAAGAGCCAGTGATGGAGATGGAAATAAAGCATGAGAAGCCAAAAGGGAAGAAAAAAGTTGGTGATCCACCTGATCCTAAAAATGCTCAAGTTAAGACAACGATGTTTGGTCCATGTTTGGATGACGTTAGGAACCCACTAGATCAACAAAAGCAAACAGTTATAGAACTCTCAGAAGGCAAGCACCACTTTCGACCACCATGAGTGGTGACAGGTATGGTCTGGCTGAAGACCTAAAACTTAGCGCTACTTGGGAGGCAACCTGAGATGTTTGTAATTTTTAGTTATTTTATGATATTTTTTGTTTGGAACTTTATGGGTGTGTTCACTAGAAACCCTGACGAGACTTCACTCGTCCACTCGGGCCTATCGAAAGGTTTAAAAGGCTTGTTGCATATGCTAAATGCAACCGTGATTCCTACGAAAGTGAGTTTTATTATTTTTTTTACTTTTTGTTTTATCTTTTTAGCTTCAAGCCGATGCAAACATGCAAGTGTGGGGAAGCACATGGAATTTTAATAGCATATTTAAGGTGCTTAACAAGTTTACCCATAATCTTTATGTAACAATATTGAAGCACTATCAGATCATCTGTCATCAGGTCCATGTGTACTTTCTTTGACTTTATTTGCTATTTTGTTTTGCACTGGGGGAGTGTTTGGGGTTGGTAAAGTTCAAAAGAAGTAATGTTGAATTTAAAACAACCATACATTGCGGACAATGTATCCCAAGTGTGGGGATGGGGGAATCATCGGTACACACATTTAGGAGAAATGGAAATTTGGACAAAATTTTAAATTTTTTAACATTTTTCTCTAAAAATACTAATCATTGGTTAAGGTTCTTGGTCATGGTTAATTCCTTAAATGATAAAACCCGGTTGGTTTGTGGAAGTTAGAAAGGGAATGCCTAACTAGGGGTGGCAAACTTTGGGTGTAGTAAACTTGCACGTGTCATATCGGTAACCTAATTCCACCGTTTCCATATGTGAGAAGCCTATTATTTGATATTATTATATCTATTTGCTTGTTTGGGTGTGCAATGATGCTTACTAAGTGGTAGAACTTTGGGGGCACGTGCATCTTGAAACTCAAGACCGGGATTCACATTGAAATGATTGAGGCATTAGGATCAACCATAGAACAACCCCATAGGACCCACTTACCTAAAATTTATCCGTAGTAGCCAATTTTGAACCTTTACTCATTCGTTTGTCTCAATAAACCCCTTGAACAATTAGCCTTTTGCTTAGCCTTTTGTTTGTTCACCCGTGTGATGACACCTGAGTTACTTGGTGATAGTTGTAGTACTAAGTTTGGTCTGACTTCATGATTGAAAGTTGTAAAAAATGAAGCAAGAATAAAAAAATATTAAAAAAAATCAAAAAAAATAGTAAAGAAAAAGAAAAAAAATGAAAAGAAAAGAAAATTATGTCGAAATAGTGAGGTTGAAAGTCGGAAGTATTAGACAAGAAAAAAAATTATGCTTTGAAGTAAATTGTAGTTAAAGTGTTTGAAATAGTTGAATAAAGTAGTTAACTCAAGTTTTTCATCACTTTAGTCACTTAATTCCCACGTACTCCCTACCCGAACCTAAGCCTAACATTACAACCTGGTAAAGTCCTCATGATTGGTGTGTAATCTTTTGTTAGCGAGTGGAGATTTGATTGTTTCACAAGCCTATGCTCACTCGTTTGCATTGTTGTTTGAGTGCCTCATAAATACCAGCGCATCTTTGGCCGAGCCAGAAATTACACCGAGTGGAGAGCTTTATTGTGAGGGGTATGATATGTGCAAGGGAACCGCCTAAAGTTGAGAATCTTAGTTAGGTAGTCCAGCAGGTTAGAGGTTTGTGGTTGTTAACGGGTCATAATTGCTAGATTGGGAATTAGGTATGCCCTTGAACCTTAGTCGAGTTTGGTATGTGTGCTTCTATGTGTTCACCCATTTTTTCTGCTTGAATTCTTGATTCTTAAAAGCAACCTCGCTTGAGGGCAAGCGAGAAACAAGTGTGGGGATGTGATGCACGGGGTTTTAGAATGAGGTTTATCATGATTAATTGGTTAAATTTAATGCATTTAATATGTTCAAGTGTAAGAGATTGTGTTGAACAAGTTAACTACGATGATTGATGTTTTGTAGGTTAAACGCAATCATTTGAGGAGTTTTGAAGAATGCACATGGATGATAATCAAAGATCATGATAGATGAGATGAAAGAGAATTCAATTACGAGAATGTGGCCGCAAACGGGGAGGAAAACGGAGTCCGAACGAAGAAGTTATGAAGAAAACAAGAATCGGACAAAGTTGGTCGACCATGACCTACGACGGAAACATGACCTACGGTGCATCAGTTCAAGAAAAACAGAATGGGCTTGGCGTAACTTACGGCAGAAGGCTGACCTACGGTACTGGACGCGCTGAAATCACTTATAAGTCGCGAAAATTAGGTTTTTGAGGATATCTTTCATTCCAGACCTCCATAGTCGCCCCTTTTTGTCTCCAAGGCTTCCCAAGGACTCCCAGAGGTGATTTCAAGGCGTTTCAAGTGTTTCTAATCATTCGGTTTGATTCTTTAACATTAGATACGATGTTTAATTTTGATTTTGATTTGGTGTTCTTCAGTTCCATGTCTAGCTAATCTCCTAGTAATCTTCTTTGGGTAGTAAGGTTTATTACTATGATTTGTTTTTGATGATTTGTGGTTGAGTTAGGGGCTGTTTGGTAAGATCTGAATCATTAAGTGCTGAATGGTTAAGAGGTCTGAATGGTTAAGAGGGTCTGAAACAGTAAGTGCTGAACCAAAATGTGTTGTTTGGTTGAATCTCTTAATGACTGTACAAAATGACAATTTTACCCCTCTGAATTATTTTGGGCTGAATAAAATGTATCTGTTTGGTTAGATGTCTGAATGACTGTACGTGAATGATCAATAGGTTAACAAAATACAACATATTAAAATTCAAACTCAAAATATTTCAAATACAACATACTAATATCCAATTACAAAGTAATTCAAATATTAATCAATTGAAACTAATTGACTAGCTATCTCATCACGCAAATTATTCATATAATTAACAAACTGATCATCATTGTTACCACCTTGTGCTTCTGCAAACAATGTGTTCTCGTCGTATGCCATAAACAACTGATCATGAATGTTGCATTTCCGTATAAAGTAATGAACGGCGAAACAAGCGTATTGTGATGAACTGATGATTACAATCAACAACTGTCAATCTGTATTAGAAAACTTGCGATCAAATTCTTCTCTAATCTCATATGCATCAACAAATACATAAACAAAAAACTACAATTGAATATGCTTGCATTGCTAAAACATACCTAATTTGGTAACCATGAATTAAAATAAAAATCCATCAAACATCACGGCTAATTCAACCTCTAGACGATTAAGATTCACATATTTTACTGTAACTGAACATATTATCATCCAACACGCCCGCCAGTGATTAATAGCTGTTAATCGTAGTTCGATCGTCACATATTATGGTTAAACATGACTACAATATAAATACATTAAAATGGTTATCTTCTGCCTCATGCCACCATTGTGAACTCTTAAATGGTTAAACATGACTACAACATGTAAACAATACTCAGTGACGGATCCAAGGTTTTACGTCAGTGGTACTAAAAGTTGTTGGTTAAAACGGGTCAAAATAACTACATTAACAACATATATAAACTTATCAACATTTTATACCAAAACAGAAAATAGAAATCAATGAACAGAACACCAAGAATTTCGTTAGTGAAACCAATTAGGGCCAAGTGGACATCATTATAGCATTAGCTTGCAACGAAATTCCAACATAAAACAAATAAAAATTAAATGCAGTTTTTGTTGGTTGAACAGATTCATCTAATTTGATTAAATGCCCAAAATCCGACCCAAATAAGTAAGAACATTCAACAAATACAATTGCTTACCACAGCAGTTCGAAATACATATTATTATACAAACTTCAAGTATTTAAGTAGTAAATTACAGAGTTTTCCTTTAAAAGCCTAAAAAAATAATTAACAGTATACTTAATATATATCATTGATATCTGATTTCGACTCTCTTCTGTTCAATTCAACACTCAAAAGTGGATTCAAACATCAGAAAACTGAAAGCGATTAACTTGAAGAAAACAGTGAACAACGAAATTGGGGGATATGTTGCTTATTACGATATGCATCCAGAATCAGAATGGAGTATCACTTACCCGAGTCGAACGAGTTATTGACAGAACGAGTTGAAGGATCGGCCGAGTTAGGGTTGTCTGTTTCCGAGTCAAGTCTCGAAGACTCGGGGTTCTGCACCTTCTGCAGTTCTATATGAGAGGAGTTGGGAATCGCGCTGGCCGACAAGATGAATCGGTGAATCGGTGAATCGAAGGTGATCGAAGGTGAATCGAAGATGGAACAGGCTGTGGTCGGAGATCGTCGGGGGAGGGGATGGCGGCGGTCTGGCCGGCCGACTAGGGAGGTCGTCGGCGCCGGTGCTGGGGTGAGGGAGGGAGATGACGGGAGGAAGATGAAGATTGAAGATGAGGGTTTGTAAGTTGTGAGGGTATTTGGGTCTACAACTTCATTCAGTGTCATTTTAGAGCTGAACCATTCAGCACTGAATGGTTCAGTTAAGAGGTCCCTTTTTTTCGAAACAAACACTCAAGGCTCTAACGGTTCAGAGATAGCCTCTTAATGTAACCATTAAGAGGCTACCAAATAGCCCTTTAATATTTGAACACGGTAGTTTAAGCCGAGTACATTATTTGTTGGTGGAAAACTCTAAAATATGTGTGTTGCTTTAAATTCACTTGTTCCACTTTGATTGTTTTAGATTTCTTTTCATCTGGAAACGTTAATGTTGGATGGGATTGAGTATCACAAACGTAGGATATGATTCGAGTAGTTCTTTAACAACAGTCTCATTAAATTTATTGTTTTTACCCAAATTGACCCGTTAAGCTTATATGACTTTTATGAACACTCAAAGCAAATCTAAGTAGTAAACCTGAATCCGGAGAAGATTACCTTTTTACATTATTGTTTGCAACTCAATTAATCATAAAGTTCGTTACTTTTCTCGATTAGTCATTTTTATTAAGTTCTTGTAATCAAGCTACAAACTTTTAGATTTAAACTACAAAACTTTCCACATATTCCCTGTGGATCGACCCGACTTACCCTAGATATCTTAGGTGAGTTTGGAACCTTATAAATTGTTTTTTTGATTAGGCTTGACAAACCTATATCAAAATGGCGCCGTTACCGGGGAATTAGTGCGCAAAGTGTCAAGTTTAAATTTTTATTTGTTTTGCTTATTTATTTACTTGTTTTTTTTTGTTACGCTAGGTGTGCTTGTGTGTGCAGGTGACAGCTCCGTGCATGCATACCCGGTACGCAAGGAACAAGTCTCCGTTAATTTTTGATCCAGAAGTTGAAAAGACCGCTCGAAAAAATCGAGCACAATCCCATGCAAAAACTTAATCATCAAGTGCAGTCAAAGAGTGCAAGCTGGAACACAACCCACCACCACCACCACTTAACCAAAATCCACCCAATGACCAACCGCCAAATCCACCAATTGATCAACCTCCACCGAACCAACCAAATGACCCATTACCATACCCAAATTTGCAGCCACAAGTACAAAACCCAATTGGCCACAACCTACCACCTCTAATACAAAATCCTTATCCTCAACCAAGGCAGAACCCCTACCAACATGGACCCCCAAGACAGAATTTAAGACAACAAAGGGGGGGTAATAGGTTCGAGGAAGAAGTGGACAGATTTGACAGGCTAAGTATCCATACTCGGGATAATGACATAGATGGACGAAGTGATGGGAATGAAGATGAGTATGTTGAGGAGGATGTGCAATACAATGAACCTAATAACAACCAAGGCCGATACAGACAGAATGAACAACCAAGGCAATATAGGCAGAATCAGGGCCAAGGTCAAGGTAGAAGGCAAGGATTTCCTCGGGCAAATCGGTACCCCGGGCTTCAACCCTACCAAGCCATTGTTCAAGGGGTTGATAGCCATTTTCGCCCTACCATAGCTGGAGCTTCATCACCCATAGTCAGGCCACAAGTTAGAGGGAAGTCATTTGAGATTAGATCCAACAATCTGGCCATTCTTCATGAGTTCATGGACTGTCCAAGGAAGAACCTTATTTGCATCTAAATGAGTTTAGTGCCATTTGTGAGACTATTGGGGCACAAGGTTTTACACCTGAAGAAGTGATGTTGGTTTTATTCCAATTTACATTGAAAGTATGTGCGAAAAAGTGGTTTCACTCTCTACTTGCTGCTAGCATTTATACTTGGGAGCAAATGCAGCAGGCGTTCTTAGAGGAATATTATACACCACAGAAGACAAGTGAGGCTAGAACCGCCATTCGGACATTCAGTCAACAACAGAATGAGCCATTTCATGAAGCTTGGACAAGGTTTAAGGAGTTATTGAGAACTTGTCCACATCATGACATTCCTCAATGGGAGTTGATTTCCTCATTTTATGATGGGTTATCTGCTGAAGATGTGAGAGATGTGAATTCAACAAGTGCAGGAACCTTCATGACTAATACTGAGGATGATGACTGGGAGTTCTGGAACGGATGAGTATACATTCAAAAAGACAAGCTTAGTCTCGTAGAAAATCGAGGAATGTGGCTGATGATTCAGATAGGAGGGCTTCTAGGTTAGGACAATCGATTAGAAAGGCTACATTGAAGGCTACAAGTTCCTTTACTATATGCCAGGGATGTGGTGAAGCTGGACACATTGCTAGAGATTGTCTAGAGTTTGATGAGGGGTTGGAAGAGGTGAATTATATACAGGGGGATAGGCGGCCATACAACAATACTAATAACAATACCTATCATCCCGGTTTGAAGAATCACCCTAATTTGAGGTATGGTAACCCAGACAACCAGTTGAATCCAAATTTTCAAGGTCCTTCACATCAGCTATATCAGAACATGTCAATGGGTCAGGGAAGTCAATACAATCAGGGGAACTATAACAGGGGTGGTCAGAGGAACTACCAGAATAACCAAGACTATGGTGGATCATGAGGAAATACAGAGCCAACAGAAATGAGTATTTGACTAACTCTTTTTGTGAATTACGTGAAATTCTATGATTTTATGATTAAGATTCTAACCAAAGCTCTAATGAGTATTTGACTAACTCTTTTTATGTGACTTATGTGAATTACGTGAAATTCTATGATTTTATGATTAAGATTCTAACCAAAGCTCTAATGAGTATTTGACTAACTCTTTTTGTGAAATAGTGTTAAGAAATTTTACAGTATGAATTCAGATAGTTATCACTATAAAACCGACCCTTCAGAAGATCCATACTATAGCAGCCCTAAAGAAATAACACCTGAACCGGAACCTCGACAGGCTATGGATGTTACCCCAACAGAAATGGAGAATAAGACAAAATTTTATGTTAGACGTGCACCAGTACACGTGTGAGGATATACAATTAAGACTCCTAGGAAAAAGATACTACGTGGACACAGACTTAAAGCTAAGCAATCTGAGGATTTAGAAAGACAACCTCTTGATTCTCCTAAAGATGAAGATAGAATTATTAAGCCAAAGTTGGATCAGGTGAAGACAGCCCGAAAGACTCAAGAAACTTAAGAAAATACAGCTGGGAATCTGGAAAATTCAGAAAGACATCAAAAAGCTCAAAACACCCAAGAAAAGTATTTTTACCAGGATATGGAAATGGCTCAGTAAAAACTAATAGCTATAGTTTAACTCTTTAGAATAAAAAGAAATAAGAGCTTAACTGATATATGTATTTTTGTGTTAACATGTTTGTTTGATTTATGTTAAATAATTCTATGTTAAGATATGTATTTATGATACTAACGTTGAAATTCACTATAGTGAATCATGCTGCCAAAAAGAAACACTCAGCCTGTCCGAAGAACAGCTCGAGTGGGGCGACCCCGAACTAGACTTGGGGAAGAAACACCCGTGAACCCTGATACAACTGAGAATGATAGGATATCTCAGATAGTAGCCCAACAACTGGAAGCTACCCTACCTACCCTAATTACTCAACTTCAACAAAACCTGAATTTTGGAACTACCTCAAACCCACCAGCAGGACCTGAAAACATAAACATGGAAGAACGACAGGAAGAAGAAATCCTAAATGGAATTTCAAAAGGATGCTCCTACAAAACCTTTATGTCCTGCAGACCCCGAGAATTTGATGGCAAAGGTGGAGCAGTACAAGCTTTGAGATGGCTAGATGACATAGAAGGAGTTCTGGAAATCAGCAACTGTACTGAAAATCTCAAAACATTGTTTGCTTCACATTCCCTTAAAGGAGAAGCACAATCCTGTTGGAAAATGGAGGTACACACTAGGGGTAGAAACATTATGAATAAGCTGAGTTGGGGAGAATTTAGAAATCTAGTAATAGAAAAATATTGTCCTTACAATGAGATAGAAAAACTAGAGGCTGAATTCTTAGCATTAGAGATGAAAGGATCTGCACACCGGAAATATACTGATAGGTATAATTAAACATTTGATAACCCCGGAATCAAAAAGAATAGGAAGGTATATTTGGGGATTAGTGCCACAAATAAGAGGACTAGTGAAATCTGCTAGAACCAAAACCTTCCAAGAAGCAGTAATCTTGTCAAGAAGTCTGACAGATGAAATGATCAGAAATGGATCATTAGGTCATCAACAGGTAGGAGAGAAAAGGAAATGGACTGAAAATCACCCTGGAAAAAGATTTAGAGAAAGTTCCCAGAAAAGAGTAGCCCGACCTCCACCAAGAAACTTTTTGGGAACAACTCAAGGGAAGAAAGTAGAAAAACCACCACAGTGTAACATCTGTCAAAAATATCATACAGGAAACTGTATGATAATGGTGTGTTATAACTGCAAAAGAAAGGGACACATTTCTAGAGACTGCAAAAATCCTACTAACCCTAAAACCGTCTGTTTTCATTGTGGAAGTGAAAATCATTTCTGGAATGAATGTCCACAACGAAAGGGTAAGGCTCCAGCTAATCAGAACAACCCCGTGGAAGGGCATTTGTGATACAAGCTGACGAAGCTCGTCATGAACCAGAAGTAGTTACGGGTACGTTCCTTATCAATAACCAGTATGCTAAAGTATTATTTGATACAGGAGCAACCCGCAGTTTTGTCTCACATACTTTTAGACCATCAATTAGTTCAGCATCTGAAAAATTACGTGATATTTATGTGATAGAATTAGCTGATGGTAAGATAATTAAAGCTGATGAAATCATTCCTAATTGCACCTTGAATTTAGATGAATACTGTTTTGATATAAATCTGATACCTATTAAGTTAGGAGGATTTGATATCGTAGTAGGAATGGATTGGTTGAGTACAAATCATGTTGAAATCATTTGTGATAAGAAAATGATTAAGATTCCTTTGATAAAGGAAGACAAAGTTCTTTGCATATATGGTGATAAACCAAACAACACTGTGAAACTGATTTCTTGTGAAAAAGCACAGAAATACTTAAATAAGAATTGTTTAGCTTTCTTGGCTCATATAGTTGATACAAAATTTGATAAGGAAAATTTGGAAAGTGTTCCTGTTGTAAATGAATATGCTGATATTTTTCCTGATGAACTACCTGGATTACCACCTCCTCGTCAGGTAGAATTTAAATAGAATTGATACCAGGAACAGCCCCTATTGCCAAAGCACCTTATCGTTTAGCACTAACTGAGATGAAAGAACTCATGACTCAGTTACAGGAACTATTAGATAATGAATTTATACGTCCTAGTGTATCACCTTGGGGAGCACCGGTTCTGTTGTCAAAAAGAAAGATGGAACCTTTAGAATGTGTATTGATTATAGGGAACTTAATAAGGTTACCATAAAGAATAGGTATCCACTCCCTAGAATTGATGATCTGTTTGACCAACTACAGGGATCTAGTTATTTCTAAAAAATAGACTTAAGATCTGGATATCATCAACTAAGGGTACAGGAAGATGACATATCTAAGACTGCATCTAGAACTAGATATGGTCACTATGAATTCCTTGTAATGTCATTTGGATTAACTAATGCTCCAGCAGTATTTATGGATCTAATGAATAGGGTGTGTAAACCTTACCTAGATAAATTTGTTATAGTCTTCATTGATGATATTCTAATTTATTCTAAGAATAAGGAAGACCATGAACGACACCTCAGGTTGACCTTGGAATTGTTACAAAAAGAGAAGTTATATATGAAATTTTCAAAATATGAATTTTGGAAAAGAGAAGTACAATTCCTTGGGCACATAGTTAACCAAGATGGAATTCAGGTGGATCCAGCAAAAATAGAAACAGTTAAGAAATGGGAAATTCCAAAAACCCCAACAGAAATATGTCAATTCCTAGGTTAGCAAGATACTACAGGAGATTTATAGAAAACTTCTCAAGAATAGCTCAACCGTTGACAGAATTGACTCAAAAAGATAAAAAGTATGTATGGGGAGAAAAACAAAATGAAGCCTTTGAACTTCTTAAGAGTAAGTTATGTAGTACACCCATATTAGCTTTACCTGAAGGAACAAATAACTTCATAGTCTATTGTGATGCCTCTCGTCAAGGCTTTGGATGCGTTTTAATGCAGAAAGATAAAGTGATTGCATATGCATCTAGACAACTTAGAGGTAGTGAAAAGAATTACACCACCCATGATCTAGAATTAGGAGTTTGTGATATTTGCACTGAAAATTTGGAGACATTACTTATATGGAACTAAGTGTATAATATATACGGACCATAAAAGTTTGCAACACATCTTTGATCAGAAATTGTTAAACATGAGACAAAGCAGATGGGTAGAGTTACTAAGTGATTATAACTGTAGAATTAAGTATCACCCCGGTAAGGCAAATATAGTTGCTGATGCTTAAAGTAGGAAAGAAACAATAAGACCTTTACGGGTTTGAGCAAGGAAAATGGAACTACGTTCAGATCTGTTAAGTAAAATCCAGTAAGCTGAACCTTAGATCATTGATAGAATTCGTCCTGTAACATATAAGTTGAAATTACCCCAGGAATTAAGTAAAGTGCACAACACTTTTCATGTGACAAACCTTAAGAAATGCCTAACCAATGAAACCCTAGGAGTACCAATTTAGAAAATATGAATAGATAGTAAATTACATTTTGTGGAAGAACCAATAGCCATTGTGGGAAAGGAGATAAAGAAATTAAAAAGAAGTAAAATTCCTATAGTGAAAATTAAGTGGAATGCAAAAAGAGGACTAGAATACACCTGGGAAAGGGAAGATGAAATCAAGAAGAAGTACCCCCACCTGTTCAGAGGTAATACTTATTTAAGTTTTCTAAAGCATACTCCACTGAATTTCGAGATGAAATTCTTTTAACGGGGGGAGAATGTGACAACCCTAGAAATTTTTTTTATTACGTCACGGGCCACCATAATGTATTTTTAGTATACATATATTATGAAAACACATATGCATGCTTGCATGCATGCATAAAAATTAATTGTTAAGGTGTATATAATCAGGTTATTTACCTATATATATGTATATACCTTATATAAATATCTAATATATGTTTGGGTACATATGACTATGGATGTACGTATGCATGCTACTTGCATGCCTATATATTAATAGCCTACGTATGTATGTAAGTATATGTGTACTCGAAACTCACATATATGTATATATATCTACAAGTTTTGACGTATGCATGTTTATACACCTACATGTACGTGGACCATTCTTAGAATACCAATATATATGATTGGTAAATATGTATATAAAACTCACTTGTATATATATAATTGCGAGTATATATATGTATATACACAATAAAACTCAACTAAAACTAAATCAAAAACCTAAACTAAAAACACTAAACCATCAATTGGTTAACATCACTCGAACCACCACCCGATACTCTCGGTTAACATCAATTAAAACAACTCAAAACCATTGCCATACCACCGGAAATATCACCATCCAGCCACCTCACCAAACCGCCATTCTAAAACCAAATTCATGAACAAATACCAACACCTTGGAGCTTAAGCCTCATTAATTACAAAAGAAAATAACAAAACACAAAGGATCCCTCGATTTTTGTTTTGCTTTCACACCTAAAATTGCCACCTTACCCCGGAAGTTCCTGCAACCGCCACCACTTGCCACCTTATGTCCCTTAGTCATCAAGCTTCATCATTATACAATGAAGGGTGGCAATCCCAAATGCATTCTCGGGTCATTGCCACATAACACACCTAGACACCTCACCCACTAATTATTATTATTACTAGAAAAAGCCACAAGAACTCTCAAAATATGTATCCAAACTTTCGGTCCCTATACTTCCTTATCACTACAAATACACCAAGCTTGTCCTCATAGTTGCCACCTACACCTTCCCCTTGACTAAGCAACAATCTTTTCACACTAGAGCTCCATCCAAACCGCCTCTAGAGCCTCGGTTATTTGAAGCTCCAACCAGAAATCATTCCAAACACAACCCAAACCACATGCCATCACCTATTGTCTCTCCCTCTCGGCTTCTACATGTACAACCATCAAACCACTCTTCTCCTCTCGGTTTTCACATACCAACAACACCATCAACACCACCCGTAGCACAACCAAACAACACCATCAACACCATCAACACCATCAACCGTAGCACACCATCATTCCCTCTCTCGGTTACTAACACCAAACAACAACAACACCATCCATCACCTTTGTTCTCCTCCACCCGACCCCTTTAAAACAACATCACCACTTCTCGGTTTTAACTTAGCAAAACTCTTGGATTCAAGAAGCTAAAATACCCTTAAGATTATCATCACAAGGTACAAAATGAATTTTGTTATATATATGTTACAAACCATATATATATAATATTAATTGGTGTTTAATCACCAAAACCAATTTTGGGAAGTTTTAATCCATGAATCATGAGTAATGAGTTGCCAAAAGTCAAAAACTTATGATTAAAAATACATATATCTTGAATTTACAAGTTAATATTGTAATTTTAAGAAAAATCAAATAAATATTAAATGAAAGTGATTGTGGGAATAAACATTAAAAATTCCAGTATTTATACTGAAATACTAAACTGGAAACTTTGATAAAGTTTTGATAAGTGAAATAATTTATATAAATTATTTTATAATAGAAAATAGGAGAAAATATCAAAAATAGAAGTAAATTCAGGAAAATTCAGATAAAATTTTAGAATGATTCTTTTGAAGTATAAAAGCCTCTAGAATTATTTCAGAATTTTATTCCTTGTTATAATAAAGATATGAATTTTTATATGTTCTGCAGAAAATAAATCATAATAAATAATTAAAGTAAATAATAAATTCTAATAAAATCATAGATGCAATATTAAATAAGATACTAAAGATATATAATTTTCATAATTTTTGAAATAGTATAAGTATTTTTACTAAATATTTCAATTATTGTGAAAATTTCAGAAACTAATATGTTGTTATCTGGACTTTGAGATAATTATATGATGATTAATTTTATAGAATAAATCTTCTGTAAAATTTTGGGAATTTTTCGTGAATAGAAGCTATTTTTAATCAATTATGGGAATGTTATGAAATTTACAGAAAATAATCTGTTGGGAATTTGATGTTGTAAAAATTATGGGAAGCTACAAACTGTCCAAATTATGTTCTATAAAATTTTGGTGATTTTTGGACATCAGTAGCTATTTTTGTATTTTTGAGAAGTTTGGAATAAATCACAAACTATTATGGATTAAGAATTTTTAGAGGCCCGAAGGTGTTTCTATTAATCTTTTACAGTCAATGAAAACCAGAAAAATATTTGAAGTATTGTCTGACACTGTGAACTATCTTGTTAGGTTCAAGTGAGAAGACACGGTGAGTTCATAGCCCCATTTTCAACCGTTTGATATTCAGTAAAGTTTTGAGGGAAAAAGTATACTGTTGGGTTAATGTATTATTTTGAAAATATTTTTGTTTGCTTACTGTCATTTGCGACATAACCATTAGTTTGAATGAGGAACCGGTCAATAATATTGGTAGCGCTACTTAGGAGAATATTTGCACTAACCGGATGAGAGTTACTGCTATTTTCCTGCATCTAACTGAATGGGGGTTAGGATGTAATATTATCTGATTTTATGATTATTTCGTGATAGTATGATTATGTTGTGAGCAGGCTTGGTTGTAATTGATACATCAACAAAATATTTTGTCTGGATTAAACCTATGTTCTCACTAACATTTTTGTTGACTGGTTTTAGTATACTTTTTCAGGAAACAATGAGTAACACTTTTGACCTTAGCTTTGAAGTGCACAATGGTTGGGGAGAAGTGGTAGAAAAGGTTTGTGTCACATTAACTGTCAATATTGTTAATGGTAGTGTGTATGTTGATGCACACTTCCACCGTATCTGAAGACATGCTGTAGTTTAATGATGTAGTAATAAGATTATATCTAATTTTGGAATCTATGTATAAGATGTAATCACGAATATTATGAATAAATGCATGTCCTACTTTGTGTTTTAAGCATATGTCTTTAATATTTGTTCCGTTATAATTAATGTACTCTGATAAAGCAAGTCACACCCAAACCGCATTTCATGCTTCCACCGGGATGTGACAGCTATAGATCTCTTATTTAACTCGTCAAATCATTTCAATTAAAACCATCAAAGTCTTTAACAGTAGTTGAATGGAGACCACCAAAACTAATACAATGATTTTAAGAAACTCACATCAAACATCATAGGTGGATTGTTCAAGATAATACAATATAATATAAGCTTTAATGTTGGTGATACCATATGGTTTATATGAAGGAGGGTAAGATGGTTTTTCACTGGTCATGTTAATAGACTTCATGAAAAATTTTCTTTCGTTCATTTTGTTATTAACAAATTCTGACATGTGGAAAATGTGAAAAACAAAATTTGATAACTCACTAAGTTTAAGCTGTTCATTTTAGCGACTCAATGAATGTAGGATAGCAAGCGAAGGTGATAACGTACAATGGGTTTGACTCAAAACTATTTGAGAAACACAACTAAGGTTTTGGTGTCGTTAGAAAGGACATGACGCATCTGAGTTCTTCAATAAAAGTAGTGACTGTGGAGTATCTATTGATGACACATAGAATCTCTGGTTGGAGTGACATTTCTCAAGGTTTGCTTAGGATTGAGAGAATAAAAAACGGGAGTGACATAAGGCCGATTTAAGGAATGTGAAAAAAGAGAGGAGAATGTGAAAAAAGAGAGGCTTGAGTGGCCTCAATAGTGTTGTTAAAATAAATTGATAGATTTGAGAAGGATAAGGATAAAGCTATTTGGTTATCATACTATTAAATGTTTGTGTATTATCTATCATAAAACAAAGAGATATACTGATGTATATAAACACTTATGGCATCATAAAAACATCCCTAATTAGCTTAACACTACAAGAAAAATGACATTCAGTAAGGACAAAAGTCCTCGCTAAATATTAGAATGTCCTCACTGAAGATGTATAGCAAGAACATGTCCTCGCTGAATATTCCTCGCCAAAGCCCCGTGGCTACAAGTCTACAGCGAGGATAGTCAACGAATACAACGAGGACATCTCTGACTTTTGAAAAAGTAATTAAACACCCTACAGCAAGGACTTTGTCCTCACTATAAAATTTACTTTAAATAATTATAAAAATACATATAACATATATATTTATACATTATACGTGTATAAATGTATTATAAACGTATTTGTTAATATATTTATACATTATACGTGTATTTATTAAATACCCTACAGTAAGGACAAAGTCCTTGCTGTATTTTAAAGAGGACTTTTTTAGTATTTTATTTTATCATTGCTAAAGTCTTTAGAGGGGACTTTGTCCTTGCTGAATGACTGGGAATTTCACTGCCATTTTTGCTGTAAATGCAGCTTCCCGCCCAGAATTTTTTTGGGTAAATGCCTGTTCTGTTTTTCAGATTTCCATCAAACACCAATAATATAATCAATCATACAACCAAAATATCATCATACCATAATCAGTTACATAATCTAATACCAAGATCTAAGTTCAAATGACAAATTCGGTTACATAATCTAATACCAAGATCTAAGTTCATAAGAAACATTAGGATAACCTAGTCAGAGTTGTCGCTCTCGTAATCAGAGTCAAATTCAATCACAATATTGTGTTCTGCCAAACCTTTTACAACATTTTTCAAGTTAGTAGCAAGGCGTGTATATTTTCTCTTTGATGATGCCAGCTTTTCATTGACTTGTTCTTGGGTGTAGACAGGTGGTGGTGGGGTAAATGGTCCTGGACTAAAAGATGATGAAGTGTATCGGGCCAAACTGGCTTCAAAGCTAGGGCCAATCCAACCTTGTCACTCTTCTTAATTGCCCTAGTGTCCACTTCTCCTGATATGGTCAACACGGATTTCGGTCGCCATTCATGCTGCAGAAGAGCACTTGCTATGCCAGCATTGTTCACCCGAGCCTTGATCGTGGTCAACGGATCAAGTGAATGCTGCGTCTCGATTGTCAATGAGTTCTCGTTGCTAGAGAACCCGTGGCTCAACTCTGCACCAACTGCTGTGTTGGTCAATGGGCCAACTGTATCGTAGTAGGAAGCAGTTAGGGTGTCTGCTTTATCATTCCTGTAAAAATCACATAGTATGTATCAGAGATCATGATGCCAGAAACTAGTTTTAAGTTAACTACTTGGGTATTTTGTCAACTGCTTACAGAATGAGGGATGCAATAAGGTCAGAAGTTGTGAAGCTCAGGGCTGCATTATATTTAGTGACATTGCCAGTAGCGGTATCAAAACAAACATCAGTCCCAAGTGCCACTGTGTTGTTTCCGGCAACCCCAGAAAAGTTGACCAAGGGGCTAGCAGTCAAACCGATACTGGTACTGATTCCTGCATACTCGTGCAGGTATTGAAGTTCAACCTGTAACCAACCAAACTTTCTTAAGACTTGATGATTCTCATGTAAATTACACAAGTGTTGAGGGTTTTTTATAGATACCTTGCCAGATCTTTGATCAGGAACAACAAAACTGAAGATGGTTTTCAGTCCAGGTGCAGGTTCATCAATTGTGATGGTGGTGAATAGCTAGATAATTGTCATATAGTCAGCCGGATAGTTAAAATATAAAAGCAATCAAATATGCGAGTGTTACGTACCTTTGAGTTGGTGTCCACTTTCACATCAGTTGTGATGTTTTTGTTGATCAGTTTAGTGCTGACATCTGCCAAAAACAATTCACCTTTTTTGGCTCCTGATAAGGTAATGGCCTGAAATATAGAGGATATTAGAAACACAGGCAGGCAAAATGACAACTATGCTAAAACTACAAGCACCAAAGCAGACGGCCATATAAAAAACTTAAGAAGTTTTCCTATTTCCAAGAATCGATACAACCTCGGGTATTGGTTTATATAATCTGCATTCTTGATTTATTGGTGTCCATTCAAGAGGGAAACCAGTTATAAAAAACATTTACCACTTTCTAGAATAAGCTTTAATTTTTTTGACTGACAAACAAATACACTCTCTACTCTACATCTACTTTACTCCTAAAATCACCACATCTTGGTTTCAAAGAACACCAGTAACACCACTATACCATCAGGATATCCCGTTGAGGACGAATAAGCTATAAATGATCACTGAATACAAAACTACAGTAGAAAACCTAAGCAATTGAGTCACTGAGCAGTGTAGTGTTCACTCTAAAGATACAACTTTTGGAGATACTTCTCCATGAAACTGTAATTGCCCACCACAATTGAAGTATTCTATAATGTCCCGGGCATTTTGAACTACAAACCATTAAAGTTGTAGCAATGCTATAAGCAGTTACTGGATTGTTTACAAACTCCAATGCACAATTTAAGAGATAAAAAACATAGGAAAAACACTAAAATGTATAAATCATTACTATCAATTCTAGCTTTGCAAGTTACCATTCAATTTAATAATGATAGACTTAATACTTAGATTCATTTCCCCTTTTTAAAGTTTCTTCTTCCCAAAGAAACAACGACCTATCACATACTAAATCAGAAACAATATCCATACTCCATACACAAATAATATTCATATAATCACTTGCATATCTATACGAAGAGAGAGAACTTACAACTCCGTTAGCGGTATAGGCGGTGAGAGTGAACTTATGGTCGCTCTGGTAATCCTTGTACAGAAGATCTGAAATCACCGATTATATAATCAACAGATGTAAAATAACACACACACTCATCGCACATACGAAGGCATACGCAAAATCGGAAACAGCATATGACGATGCAAAATCCCCAAACATTTCACAAGTTACAAAAACGAAATCAAATCACAACATCAACAACAGCAGCAACAACAATCAAATACATAAAGAAACCGAATCGAATCACATAGAATACGATGCATATAAACAGATTGATAATCATAATCTATGTGAAACCACAAATGAAAAGGGGCAAAATCGATGAATTACCTCTGGCTTTCTTGCCGATATCGGGATAGAGCAGGCGGTGCTGTGGTGGGCGATCGAAGGTGAATCGGTAGGTCGTCGGGGGAGGGGATGGCGGCGGTGCTAGGTGCCTGTGGTCGGGAGGTCGTCGGGGGAGGGGATGGCGGCGGTCTGGCCGGCCGACTAGGCAGGTCGTCGGCGCCGGTGCTGGGGTGAGGGAGGGAGATGACGGGAGGGAGATGAAGATTGAAGATGCGGGTTAGGTTTGTGACTTGTGAGGGTATTTTGGGGGGGGGGGGGCGCTCGATCAATCGGGGTTTGATTTGGGGTGGGGTGGCCGATTGGGGTTTGTGATTTAATTAGGTTTTTTATTTGGGATTTTTTAAAACAAATTCTATTATTTTTAAGTTAAATAAGTTAATATTTTGTTTAAAAACAAATATGCAACATGTCATACATATAGTACATATATCAACTAATACATACATACATTCTATATTATACACGTGATACGTACATACATACATACATGTCATACGTACAGTGCATATGTACAGGTACTACATACATACATTGTACATTATACATATGATACGTATATGCAACATGTCATACATATAGTACATATATCAACTAATACATACATACATTGTATATTATACACGTGATACGTACATACATACATACATGTCATACATACAGTGCATATATACAGGTATTACATACATACATGGTACATTATACATATGATACGTATATGCAACATGTCATACATATAGTACATATATCAACTAATACATACATACATTGTACATTATACACGTGATACGTACATACATACATACATGTCATACGTACGGTGCATATATACAGGTATTACATACATACATGGTACATTATACATATGATACGTATATGCAACATGTCATACATATAGTACATATATCAACTAATACATACATACATTCTATATTATACACGTGATACGTACATACAAACATACATGTCATACGTACAGTGTATATATACAGGTATTACATACATGCATTGTACATTATACATATGATACGTATATGCAACATGTCATACATATAGTACATATATCAACTAATACATACATACATTCTATAGTATACACGTGATACGTACATACATACATACATGTCATACGTACAGTGCATATATACAGGTACTACATACATACATTGTACATTATACATATGATACGCATATGCAACATGTCATACATACACACAGTATATCCATACACAAATACATACATTGTACATTGTATATTATGCATGCCTTATGTATGTACATACATAAATTGTACATTGTATATGTGAAAATTAAATACAAACATGTCATACATATTATACACATACACGATATATACATACACCATACACACATACATGTAATAAATACGTGTCATGCATATATACATACAAAAAGTCACAACATACATACATACACACACACACATATATATATATATAAACATACACACATATACAATATTGCAAATCTGAGCGGATTTTTCTTTCATTTATGGAAATTAAAAATATATTTAAATACAATATTTGGTATTTCTTTAAAAACAAATTTAAAATTCAGAAATACTTTTAGCGAGGACAATGTCCTCACAATATGTACCCGGGATTTTTTTTGTTTTGGAGGGAATCGAAAATACGTATTTACGCGGTATTTTTCAAGTTTGGTGGTAATTGAAAATTAAAAAAATACGTATTTACTTATAGCGTGGACATTGTTCTTGCAATAGATCTAGTCAAAAAAGGTCCCATACTTTTATATATTTTCACGGTCAAGAAAATTAATAAAAAAACAAAAAAAAACTGAAAATTGTACTGCGAGAACATTGTCCTTGCTAAAGGTCTGGTCAAACTAAAAATTCAACTGGCCCTACTTTTTTGTCTTTTAGTGTGCTATAGTAAGGACATTATATCCTTGCTATAAAATTTTCTTGCTAAACGTTATTTTTCTTGTAGTGATAAATATACAATATCTATTAGTTTCAAACATTCTTCAATTCCATAAGAAAGCCACATCGATCCATCATGTGGCCTTGCAATTCTACCTACAATATGGCATACAAAATGGGATTAGACATGTATTGAAATACTCTCTCAACTTTTGTGCACAAAGCTATATTTGTCACATAAATTATGTTGAACATTAAAAACTTTATTCCCTCCTACTTTATTCATTGAGTAAAGAAAACAACATTTATATTCTAACCATAACCCTTAACCAATTAAAAAGTTATTACATGCACACAAAGATTAAATACAATAATATAATCTTGATGTGAACTCAAACTAAAAGATCATGTACGGACAAAGACCGAAAGATAAAATGCTTCTTACATCAAACCAACCAATCACAACCCGACAGGTGTAATACGCATTGAAAGTTGGTGACAACAACAGAAACCCACGCGCTCATTACATGGTAGAATTCCACATCACGCTCTCCAATGCGAGTGGGCATAGTTCATTTCTTGATGGTTGCTTGTGTTCCTCAAATAGGTTAAAAAGCAAGAACCTTTGAAGGTTGAACTAAACACAAACACACCCTCAATCTTTGATCCTCAAACATCATTTTTGATTCTTGAACCCTAAAACCACAAAATCCCACCTACCCATCTCCATTTCTGTGTTTTTATCAATCTTTTTCTCTAAATCTGTAATCAATTTGGAGTATAATAACCTGTTTTGGTTCGTAGATTTCGTTGGAATTGTATAATCTTTGATAAAGTTTGGATTTTTATCATCTGGGTGTATCAAGATTTTGGATGAGATAAGGAGTGGGGAACTAGGGATCAAGAAAAGGTTAAAATTGTGAGTGGGAGGTGTGGATATTATTATTATGGGTAGGGGAAGAGTGGAGTTGAAGAGGATAGAGAACAAGATAAACAGGCAGGTGACTTTTGCTAAAAGAAGAAATGGGCTCTTGAAGAAAGCTTATGAGCTCTCTGTTCTTTGTGATGCTGAGGTTGCTCTCATCATCTTCTCTAATCGTGGAAAGCTCTATGAGTTCTGTAGCACCTCCAAGTACTTTCTCTCTCTAGATCTCCCTCTCTATGTGTGTGTGTGTGTGTTGGTGTTTACTTTTGTTTTTGCAGATTTGAGATATGGGTTCACTATCTTTAGTTTCTTGATTTGATGATTGGTTAAACTAGGTGTTTGTGTTTGAGCTTAAGAGTTTTGCTATTTTGGCTTTTGATCTGTTAGTTTATGATCCAAATCTTCTAATGTCAGACTAAAAGTTAATAAATTAGAGTGCAAAATGTGTGAAGAAAGTGGATCCAAGAAGAAAGATTTGTCTTTTGTTCTGATTGAGTCCAATTTTGAGTGATCTAGACATCTAGTAATTATAACTAGGTTAAACTTATCTTTGTTGCATGATTCTTGCTAACATGAAGGAAACCCTTCTTGGGTTTCTTGAAAATTGTGACCTACATGTCCTAATGTCTGCTGATTTGGGTGTAGGATTTAGTTTTTGAAACTGCAAGTTTTGTCTTTTGATTGATCAATCTTGAAGATTCAGACTCTAAGACCCCTACTTTTAACTAATTGTTTCAGAACTTTAATTAAATTGGCTCTAATTTCAAAGGTCCAGAAATTGTTAAACTCCCATTTAGATTTGGAGATGATCATATTTTACCAAACCTGATATGAATGACACAGTTCTTTTTAGTAGATGATTCATAAATAACATGATATCTAGTAACCATATATGTTTTTCAACATATCTATTATAAAAATGATATAATATGCTGCTTAAATTCCAAATTTATGTGCCAATAGGGTTTCTATGAGCTCCATACATTCAAGTAAATCACAATATGCTCCATAAACCCGACGGATAACAAGGATTTACTAGACGGTTAATCACGTACGCTCTCTGAAACGTAGCCAAATGAAAATTGGAACTATATTAGATATTTTAACCAAATTATACTAACCAATTTGTAATGTGTAGAAGTGATTCAAATCTAGAACCTAAATCTTAGAAGAAGCAGTTAACATTACAGGAGTTAGTAGTCTTCTTTTTCTGTGCCCCTTCCTTTATGGGGATCCCACCAACTTCTATCTTGTCTCTTCATAAACTACTAGCATATAGCAGTTTTCAATAAATACATTGGGTTCTAGACAAACATTATACTGAGGATAATAGGTTTAAAATCATTTTTTCCTTTAACGCAAATGGTTGAGGTGAGATATCATAGGACTTCGATAAAGCAGGTGAAGGTTTTTGATTCAAGTCTCACCTGAGACAAAAAAATAAGGAGGTTTGAGTTGAGCCAGGGTGTTTTTTTCATCTATGGTGGGTTTTCTTCTGATGATGTCTCATGTTCGGGACTGATAGAGACGGACTGATGTGTGTGCTTTTCTCCAGGGACGTGCCAGCTTACTGTCCTAAAGTTTAATTCTTAAGTAACGAAGATGATCAGGTGACCGTTCAAAAAAAGTTTAGAATCCTTGTGAAAGTGGAACTAGATAAAATTACTCATGTGGTTTGTACATTCCCGTTAGAATAAAAGGTTTTATATTTATATGGGTATAAAGATGTGTCAAATATGCAGTTAGTTTTAAGTTTACAGCATAAGCACTTATACATAACGTGCACAAGATACAGTGGAGAAAGAAAAACGGTTACACCATTACGTAATCATAAATTATCACAATTAAAACATTATTAATAGGCCTGTAAATAAACCGAACGTTCATAAACTGTTCATGAACTGTTCGACGGGAAGTTCGTTTATGTTCGTTTATTCATAAACAAAAAATTCGTGTTCGTTTAATTAAACAAACAAATATGAACACATGATTTGTTCGTTCGTTTACGTTCATAAATATTAGTTTATGTTCGTTCGTTTACGTTCATGAACATTCGTTTATGTTCGTTCATATATGTTCGTTCATTTGGTTCTTTTATGTTTGTTCATTTATGTTCGTTTATATATATCTATTAACATATTAATAAAAGGGTATTATATGTTAACATTTGAAACATACGTGTATTAAATTATACTAGAAACCTATAAGTTTAGTGAGATTTTAATTTCTACTAATACACCTAAAAATTTCAAAATGATTATTTAAGTTTTTTTTTGTTTATTATGCTTCATTTATGTTCGTTTATGTTCGGGAACTGTTCATTTAGCTTCTTAACAAACAAACATGAAGGAACACGAATATTTTTATTTTCTTAATGAACGAACATGAACAACAAATCGTGTTCGATAATGTGTTCGTGTTCGTGTTCGGTAAAAGTTAAATGAATGAACACGAACATGCTGATGTTCGTGTTCGTTCGGTTCATTTGCAGGCCTAATTATTAATATATGTACGTGTTTGTGTGGTTTTTATGGTTTTTTTATTTAAAACTGGTTATGTATAATAGATGGAAATAGTATGTAAAAATAATAATCAACAAATATTAAGAAAAAGAAAAAGGTTACTTCTTTACTTTTAGGTGTAACAATATTCATAAAAATATATAGAACCAACTGATTTTAATACTACACAAAAGTCACAAAGCTGCATCAGTTCGAAATAAATAATATCTCAAGAAAAACAATGTCCAGTGGCTTATTATTTGTACAAGTTTGTTTATCATTGACTGGTTTATACTTCCTTTAGTCTAAACCCTTACAAATTTCAGAAATTCTGGTATTGCATTATTTGTATCTAACTAATTTCATGCTTTTTTCTAGTTTGTTTCCTTAACAAAACACCTAAAAAAAGAGACAAATTAAAAAATAGTAAAAGGAAGGTTGTAATACAATAGGTTATCAAATTAATGTAATAAGTTTACTTAAGAGATTAATCAAGACAATAATGCCATTGGACAATCACTATGAGACTCCTAGTTTAATGAAGACACCACAAGATGTTCACTTGATAAGAAATCATGTTTCTATCTCCAAGCTAGATTATATTTTATCCGCATTAAGCAAGTATTAGTACATTCTATATATATAGAAGTTAAAGTCCCTCGTGATCGGAGAATGAAAAGGCACACACGAATGTTGGAAACCTATTCGTGACCTAGTTGATAGGTATAGGGTCACGCGTACAAAAGTCTCAAAACTTTATTTGTAGTAGTATATATAACTATTGTACATATTAAATATATGGTCAAGAGGGAATCTAGATCCATTCGACTTCATTTCTAGTACCTTCAAGAGCAAGAAACTTAAGATTTTGTAACTTAAAGACATGGTCCATGGAATTCAATCAAGATTTCTTGTTATAAAGAACTCTTCTAGGATCTTGTGTTCATGCTTATATAGTTATATCGCTTTATAAGTTTGCTCAAATACTCAAATCTTGATGATGATGATTCAAATTAACGAGCCAACCAAACAGATAAACAACCAATAGTTCAATTTTGTCCTAGCTAGACCAAATCAACTAACTTTCTTTATTATCAACAAACCTTTAATTGAACTTGAGAAAACTTATCTCAGCATGCTCAAGATGCTTGAAAGATACCATAACTGCAATTATGGTTCAATGGAAATCGATAGATCAACCACCAACACCGAGGTAGCTTCTTGTTTCTTCATAATTTCGTCTTTCAAAGTTTTCTCAACTAGTATTGTTAAAAGTTCAAATATTTTCTTTATTTAGCAAAACAACTACAAGGAGTACATGAAACTAAAAGCAAAATATGAGTCTCTACAACAGTACCAAAGGCAAGATTCACAAGACGTCTGCAATTTCATGACATTAAGGCCCTCTAATGAGGCATAATTAACGCGATTTATACCTATATATAACAGGCAAATTTTTGGGGAGGATCTCGACCCGTTGAGTCTTAAGGAACTTGAGCAACTAGAGCGACAACTAGACTCTACTTTGAGGCAAATTCGATCCATAAGGGTAAGAATACGTAATGTTTTCCTTTTATTATGTATAGTAAGATTAGGGATTCTTGTTAATCGCGTTGAATGCAGACACAATCGATGTTGGATCAGCTTTCTGAACTTCAAGTTAAGGTAACCTTTAAGCTCTCATTGATTTTATATACTCTTGGATATGAGTTGCTACATCTCATAGTTGATGAAAAAACAGGAAAAGATGTGGATAGAAGCTAATAAAGATTTGCAGAATAAGGTAACAACAATTACAACATCAATATCGCGCATTTGATAAGAACTAAATCACATGCAACCACAAAAGTATTATGGAAAACAATCTTAAAGATTACTCCTATAATGCATTGTTCAACAAAGATCTGTTGTTTTAGCAGCTGGAAGAAGTTTATGCAGAAATCAAGCAGGACAACCATGGGCAGCTGCACTTGAAACTGGATGTTCATATGAACAACAACATCATCATAATCATCATCATCCTCAATCTCAGGAGTTCTTCCAGCCATTGGATTGCAACCCGAATTTGCAAATCGGGTAAACCTGTTGATTATATCATCGGTCAAATCTTCAATTCTCATTGCATCAAATCTTTAAATGTGATCAAGAACTAAATTGACTTTGACTGACTAAACTCACAGGTATAACACAGTGGGTTCAGACCAGTTAACAGCAACAACAAATGTGCAGAATTTGAGCGGATTAGTCCCTGGATGGATGCTTTGACTTTGACATGGTCAACCTTCTCGATTTTTGGTGATATAAGTCTACAAGATTATGAATTTGAATAAAATTTCCTTCTGAATTTGAGGATTTGTTCATAAGACTTGTAAGAACCTACATTATAAACTCTACGAAAACAATCTGTCTGTTAAGTTGAATCTTATCGAGATGGTGGATAATCATAGTGTTTTGTGCTTGAAGTTTGACTTTTTCAAGAATTAAAGTCGACATCTTTTTGGTTTTTAACAAGTATGGAAGAAGAATAAAATGTCAGAAACTTGATGGGTAACATTTGCTGCTTCTTGGCAGAGAAAGTACAAGAGAGTATTGTACCAAGATTAAGAATAAAATGTCAAAAATTTGATGTGTAACATATGCTTTAGAGTTTAGATATGCAGGTTGATTTGAAATTTGTTGGTGGAGTTGTACATCTTCACTTCTTTCTGTATTTGTGTAGAGACGGACTTAGATTTTTATTAACCAAATCGGTAAAACTAAGAGCAACACAACTTGACATTTGAATTTTCGGTTTGGTTCAGGAGAGGTATGAATACTATTGAGTTGCCGTAAATCGGTAAAACTAAGAGCTAATGAGTTATAATGAAGTTTTTAAAGTAATCATTATCATAAAAAAAGAGTAAGAGCCCGTTTAATAATTATTGAGAAATTTCATACTTATATATTTCTTTTTTTTTAACTTTGTTTTACACGAGTGAAATTTATAGAATAATCTTTTTACGTAAGATTAAAACAGTAACATCTGCTCTAATAAACCAAAATGTCTATGTGTCACATGACACGTTTCTATCCTATCCGCATAGGCTTCACCTAGGCATTGTATATGTGTATTTAGCAGAAGAAAATTTAACAATTTAATAATATATTAAATGCTAGTTATATTATTTATATACTTTTCAAATTATGAAACAATTTTTTAATAATTTAAAAAAATGTTTCTTTTTATTATAAGAACAAGTTTATTTAAACAAAGTTTTATAAAACATGAAGTTTTTAACGCAAAGGATTTAAAAAATGACACCGTTAATAATACAATTTTTAAAAATTTTGGAGTGCTTAAAAAACAACTTTTTAAAGCAAAAGTTTTTTAAAGATAAAAGTTTGAAAAATATTATTATTATTTAATCACCTAAATTAAATATTATACGTAATTTAATGATCTCTTATCTCAAAAAAATAATTTTTAAATTTTTAAATATTAATAAATAACTATTAATTTAATATTTTTATTCAATCTGTATATTGCATCATTTTCAAAACTAGTATGTTATATATAAAAATAAAAAGGCTACCAGTTCGTTAACCCCATACCATTTATACTAGGTTCTTCTATGGGTTTGTTTAAGCATAGAACACACTAGGGTTAAAATTTGTATATGGGTCTTCTGAGTTGTACTACAATAATTTATCACAAAGTTAACTTGCATTGGTCTATATCCTCTTGAGCATAAATTGCACACGTATATGTAATTTATGACCAAAATCCTTTTTCTCTAACATGGAATTCAATTGTAAATTCTTCTAATTCCTCTATATATCGACATTGCATTGGTGGTCTTAATTATAAATTAGAGTATGCTTGAGCTTTAATTACACAGTTTCACCAATTTTAATGACTTTTCTTTTGTTACCAAAGTCAATAAAAAAGGGCGTACCCGGTGCATGAAGCTCCCGCGCTTTGCGCAGGGTCCGGGGAGGGGCCGGATCGCGAAGCGATCTGATGTACGCAACCTTTCCTTGCACAATCTTGTGCAAGAGGCTGTTTCCACGGCTAGAACCCATGACCTCAAGGTCACAAAGCAGCAACCTTACCAGTTGCTCCAAGGTCAACAAAACGCCAGGAACGAAAATGATGTTTTACTCAAATTAAAATACTAAATATAATAGTTCAAACATACTTAACATATTTATCATAGTGTCCGGTTCAAATACAAAGTCAATATTATGTAAAAAGTGTGAGAAGCAATCAGGGATTGACATGTGACATATTTTTAAAAATAGAAGGAGGGGTATTTTAGGAAGTGTAATTTATTAACAGAATTTTCAATACTTCAGCGATGTCGACCATTACACTGTACGATTGAGGTTTTCAACAGATTTTCACTTTATCGTTGAAGATTCAAACAATCGAATCGTTGAAATTTTCAATTGATCAATCGTTGAAGATTCAAACAATCGAATTTTCAATTTCAATCGTTGAAGATTGCTTTACATCAATTACTTCATCGATGTCGACGAGAGATGATCAGTTTGGTACGTATGAGGACGATTATATACTGCAATTGAAATAGTATTTTAATTTTGGCACCGTAATTTTGTCGTTTTGATCATCGTTCTGTCTATACTGTATGATTTTTTGTGAATTTTGTTATTGATTGACATCATCATTGTGTCATAGGTATCATCATTGTGTCATAGGTATCATCATTGTTTCATAGGTATCATCATTGTGTCTTTTGTATCGTCATTGTGCCTATACTGTTAGATTACTCTGGACATTATCAATTTGTTATTGAACATATTTTATAAATATTAGGTGAGTTATATGATACTATTTATACTGATTGTGTCAGGTTTAGAGGTTCATTGTGTCAACCAAGCATGATTGTGTCAAAATCTATCTTTGTGTCATCTCTTTGTGAAGGTTCATTGTGTCATGTTTGGGAATTCATTGTGTCATGAAAGCTGCTTATAATGTGTCTTTTGTCAAGGTTCATTGTATCATGAAAGCTGCTTATAATGTGTCTTTTGTAAAGGTTCATTGTGTCATGATTGGGGATTCATTGTGTCTTTTATGCTGTTGTGTCTTTTTATGACATGCTATTTTTATTCATATAGATGCTGAAAATTACAAAGATGTTGGCCAACAATGTGTATCCCCAGGTTCTGGAAGAGTATCTTATATACCTTTTGCAAAGAGTTCAATTAAACCTGTTGTAGGAATGGAGTTTGTTTCTATTGAGCATGCGTTTGCATTTTACCAAAGGTATGCTCTTTCTTGCGGTTTTAAAGCTAGGAAGCATACATAATATTTACAAGCTGGTAAAGTACTTTTGAAGTATTTTGTTTGTTCGAAGCAAAGGGTTTAAAAAGGGAAAAGTATTTAATTCTTCAAATGATGAGGACGATAAATGTAAGTGGAAGCGTAGTAAACCATCTAAGAGAGTTGGGTGTGAAGCGATTCTTAAGCTACGTTTAGTTAATAGTAAGTACTGTGTTTATTATTTCAAGGAAGAGCACAACCACTTGTTGGTTGATCAAGATGATGTGCATCTTTTACCTGCTGCTAGAAAGGTTGATCATGTAAAAGAAGGTGCAATTCAAGCTTTGTCTAGTATAAATATTGGTCCCGTTCGAGCTTTTCATATATTGAGAACTTTGTGTGGTGGTTATGCGGAAGTCGGTGCGACGAAAAATGATTTCAAGAATTATAAGAGGGATTTAAATAACTATATTGGTGAATATGGTGCTGATATGCTTGTTCAAATTCTTATGAAGAAAAAGGGTTACTTGACGAATTTTACTTGTGAATATATTGTTAAAGAAGATGGAACATTAGGTGGTTTATTTTGGGCTGATGATGTTATGAAGAATAATTACTTGATCTTTGGTGATGTTATTGGATTTGATGCTACTTATAGATCTAACAAGTATGATTCTAATCTCTTCATTGTGTCATATTTTCATTGTGTCTTTTTTCCATTGTGTTATTACTTACATTATTTATTATGTCATGTATATCATTGTGTCATATATATCATTATGTCATAAGACTCATTGTGTCATGGTGTTAATGTGTCATATATATCATTGTGTCATAAGATTCATTGTGTCATATATTCATTGTGTATAATTATAGTTATTATGTCGTATATGATAGGTATGATATGGTTTTTGTACCTTTCACTGGTATAGATAACCATAACAGAAATGTTACTCTTGGTGCTGCTCTTCTTGGATCTGAAACTGCAGATTCATATAGGTGGTTATTGCGTAACTATGTCAAAGCTTTTGGTAATCCACCTAAAGTTATTGTTAGTGATCAAGATCTTGCAATGAAGAGGGCTATACTAGATGTTTTACCAACTTCCCGGCATAGTTTATGTATGTGGCATATATGGGACAAAGTGACATCTAAGGTATCAAGTGTTTACTCATTGTGTCTTTTTCTAATTCACTCATTGTGTCTTTTTCTTTTTTACTCATTATGTCATTTGATATTCTGCTATTCCTTTTTCAGTTATTGTGTTTTTATATTATCTGATATTGCTTTGCGCTCTTATTTGTAGGTGGGACCAGTTTTGTGTAACACTACAGATTTTAAAAAGAGATTGGCTGCTATTGCATGGGCAGAATCTATTACTCCCGCTGAATTTGAAAAAGAATGGGATATAATTCTATCTGAGTTTGGTTTAACTACTCATCCATGGTTGTGTGAAATTTCTAATATCAGAGGAGATTGGATTCCTGCATATTATCAAAATGAGAATTTTTCTGGGCTGATGCGTACAACGTCGAGATGTGAAAGTGAAAACCACTTTTTTAATCAGTTTTGTAACCCAAGATTAACTTTATTGGAGTTTAATAGTCATTTTGAATCTGCTATGGAGGCTCAGAGGTATGAGCATAGGAAGAATGATCATCACACTCGATTTGCTAATGTGGAGTTGTGCAGTTCATTTGTTCTTGAAAAACAAGCTGCACAGATTTTTACGCGGATTATTTTTTTGGATCAGCAGTTGGAGATAAATAATGCAATCAATAGTTGTGCATCTGTGAGCATTGAAACAGTTGATGATTTTGCAAAGTTTGAAATCTAAGATTTCAGGCAACCATGCACTGATTATTTTAAGGTATCAATTCTTTTTTGTTCTTGTTTATATATTGTGTAATATTTTACTTGATATGTGTTTTACTATATCATTGTGTCAGGTTTAGAGGTTCATTGTGTCAACCAAGCATGATTGTGTCAAAATCTATCTTTGTGTCATCTCTTTGTGAAGGTTCATTGTGTCATGTTTGGGGATTCATTGTGTCATGAAAGCTGCTTATAATGTGTCTTTTGTGAAGGTTCATTGTGTCATGATTTGGGATTCATTGTGTCATGGTTTGGGGATTCATTGTGTCATGGTTTGGGGATTTATTATGTCATGAAAGCTGCTTATAATGTGTCTTTTGTGAAGGTTCATTGTGTCATTATTGGGGATTCATTGTGTCATGAAAGCTGCTTATAATGTGTCTTTTGTTGAGGTTCATTGTGTCACGTTAAATGTAGTTGTGTATTTTGTTGTAGGTTATGTTTCGAAAGGAAGATTTGACCATATCATGCAGTTGTAATAGGTTTGAACAGTTTGGGTTGATATGTAGTCATATTTTCTATGTTCTTCGGCTTTGTGACATTAGAGAGTATCCAAAAAAGTATGTTCTTAAGCGTTGGACAAGGGAAGCTGTGCCAAATACTTCTCTCAGATCTGATTTTATACTTCCTGGTTATGACAACAACTGGCATTTTATAGAAGATGTGGTTCGTGATATTAGGAGTGCCAATGATTATATTGTTAATAAATTGGTTACGAACAAAGACGAGTTGTGTTTTTATCATGATTATTTGAATAGTTACAAGTCTAAGGTTGATGAAGTTGAAATGGTCGCCCCACCTCCAAGTAGGAGAGATAGGTTTGCAGAGTTAACTGGAGGGAGCGAAAGAAATGAAGCAAAATTCCGTGTACCGGTTAAGCAAAAGACAAAAGGTAGGCCGAAAAGAATGAAGTCTGCTCTTGAGTTAGCCATCGAACAAGCAGGAAAAAAGTTGTGACATTGTGGGTTTTGCAAACAACCTGGTCACATTATACGCAATTGCAGTTTATATCTTCAAAGCATTAAAGATAAACAAGCTTCAAGCAGCTCAACAATTGATTCTATGCCTATTCAAGAATAGGATTCATTGTCATAAGATTCATTGTGTCAAATACTCATTGTGTCATTATATTCATTGTGTCATAATATTCATTGTGTCATCATATTCATTGTGTCATCATATTCATTGTGTCATTAGACTCATTGTGTCATTATACTCATTGTGTCATATTTGAAGAGTTTTGTTTATGTTTGATTTTGACGATAAAAACATGTTACCAAAATAATATTGTGTAATGTAAAGCAACATATAGCAACAAATACTAACATGCCAACACAAAGCAAATATAACAACATGCCAACATACCAAATTACTATTGTGTCAAACTACGATTGTGTCAAACTACCACTTGTGTCAAACTACCATTGTTTCAAACAAGCATTGTGTCAACTACCATTGTGTCAAATTAACATTGTTTCAAACAACCATTCAGTCAAACAACTACTGTGTCAAATTACCATTGTTTCAAAGAACCATTGTTTTGAACTACGTCATTCTAAATGTCAGCCTTTTAAAGATTCTGTCTTTTGATGTTTTTTGGAGGCTGATTTTTTTAGGACCAGGTAACTCCATGTAGTTCTTCACATCTTTTATTACCAAATCCCTTGCTTCATTTATGTCATGCAATAGTATTTTTGCAGCATACTTTCGGCGCAAATCTTCCAATTCTGCCGCATGCTTATTATCTTTTTCATCAGTGAATCCACAATCCCAGAACTTCACATCTTCTCCCAGGTACATCTCCATGTGTCGCATGAGAAATACTCCACAATCAATTCCATTTTTGGATGTTCTCCATGTCATTTTTAACCGTTCAATTGATGTTTCCTTTATTTTTTTTGCTTTTCTATGTGAAATACTTGCAAGGTAATCTGCAAAGACATCTCTTTGTGGAAAAAAATCAACATTGTGTTATATTTAAATAGCATACGTTGTGCTATATTAATTATATGGGTTTTAAGTACTTACTGCTCTCTCGGGTAGACTAAGGTACTTTGCTTCATATTCACCAGATGCACTGTTGTCAATCAAGATTGTCCTTGTGTCTTTTAGATTGAAACAAATAAGGTAATAATGACCCATTTGAAGGATTGGTAGCATCACCATATCAAACTTCTTTATATCTTTCCCCAACTTCTCATTTTTTAAATGGTTGTTCATATTTTCTGTGAAGTCCTTAAGAACAACCTCATAATCTCTCATGTAAGTATTAGAGTTCTGTAAATCAAACAATATAAGATAAAATAAGTTAAATAAGACTTGACACAATGATATCATTGTGTCATAAGATTCATTGTGTCATATATAGCATCGTGTCATAAAACTTGATTCATTGTGTCATATATTCATTGTGTCATATATTCATTTTGTCATAAGATTCATTGTGTCATGTATTCATTGTGTCATGTATTCATTGTGTCATAAGATTTTTGTGTCATATAATTTCTTGTGTCATGTATTCATTGTGTTCATCAGTAGTTCTGAAAACAACTAATGTGGATCAGTAGTTTTAAACAGCTGAAAGCAATTGCTCATCAGATGTTTTGAAAACAGCTGATGTGATCAGTAGTTTTAAACAGCTAAAAACAGCGGTTCATCAGTAGTTGTGCATCAGCAGCTTTAAACAGCTGAAAGCAATTGTTCATCAGTAGTTGTGCATCAGCAGTTTTAAAACTATTGTGTCATGTATTCATTGTGTCAAAAGATTTCTTGTGTCATAAGACTATTGTGTCATGGTGTTAATGTGTCATATATATCATTGTGTGATAAGATTCATTGTGTCATAAGATTCATTGTGTCATGGTGTTAACGAGTCATATACACTGTGTAATAATATCATTGCATCATTTAGTTTACTTACAATCATTTGAGGATTGCAAAAAAGCCTGTAATAAGACTCTCTTGCCTTCTTCTTTTCTTCGACATTCAATATATGTGCCCATATAGCAATAACATCAATATGAACTTCAATTTCTGGCCTTAGACTCTCCAATTCCACCCTTGGCACCGTCATGTAATCTTTAGATACAAATAAAAGATCCCTGCAAAAGAAACAAAAAGAAATGTTAGTAAACTAATTAAAATTTAAATTTATTCATAGAAGTTATTTTACCATGGTTTTTCATTTCCTGCAAATAGACAACTTAATGTGTTATTTCTGAAACCGTTCTTCTTTCGGCCATTACAACTTGTCGTTGTATGAATGGTGAGCATAAAGCTTCTGTTGGAAACTTTTTTCTCTCTGGTCTCTTTTTGATGTTTAAGTCATCTTGTTTCGGACATGTAATTGGTGGTGCATGTGAAATAGGATCAACATCAAGCACCGTTTTTGAAGCAGGAGTTTTAAAAGAATCTGCTTTTTCTAGTACTCCCTGAAAGATGACTGTATCTCCCTTCATTGTGTCATCCTTTCCCATTGTTTCATCCTTTGTGTGCTCAGCAACAGAGTCCACAAGATTCTCCACATCCATAACATTCTCAATTTGAACCATTGTGTCATCCTCCAACTCCTTGTTTTATACCTCCAACTCCTTGCAGACATCATCATTTTCCTTTCCCACTTCTACCTTCTTACTAACAGCATCAACATTATCTTCTTCTGGTGTTGGAGTCAATAGACGAAAGTTTGGTCTATCAAAGACATCATCCAACTTTTTTTTAACATCGTCAATTTTGTTTGCCACCTCGCTTTCTTTGTTAACATTATCTTCTTCTTGTGTTGGAGTCAATAGACGAAAGTTTGGTCTATCAAAGTCATCATTATTCATTGTGTCATCAGCAATTCCCATTATGTCAATCTGATGCTATCTAATCAATGTTTTCAAATTTGTAACAATTTTCATAATGTTAATGGTTGTTTGGTCTTGACATTCAACCATTGTGTCATCCTTTGCCATGGTGTCATTCACATTCACTGTGTCATCCTTTTCCACTGTGTCATCCTTTTCACTGTGTCATCCTTTTCCATTGTGTCATCTTTTGCCATTGTGTCATTCACATTCACTGTGTCATCCTTTTCCACTGTGTCATCCTTTTCCATTGTGTCATCTTTCTCATTCTGTTCTAAACAAGCCCCTGTCTCTAAACCTCCTAACTCTACAGCTCCAGATCCAACTGCCTCTCCAGCTGCAGCTCCAGATTCAACTGCCTCTCCAGCTCCTTCAACTTCAGCTTCAATTGTGTCATTCTTTGATTTTGGTTTATATGAGTTCACCAAACATTCCCATTCTTTTTATTTCTTTTCAATTGTTGTGCTTCCAGGGAAATCTTTGATTGACTTCTCTAATAATGACATTACCCATATTGCATGGTCATCAAACAGCTCGAGCTCTTTTTCAATCTCTTTTACCTTTCCTGTTGTATAAACAATAACTGTTGATGATCTTTCAAGTAAATTATTGAAAGCGTATTATAATAATTAAACGTCATACCTCTTCTGTTTCAGCCATCATATCCTCAACATTTTGTCCAACATCAACTTCCCTTACTTCTTCCACACCTAATGAAAACAAAATTAATATAAATTATTATGACACAATGTTAAATAGAATGACACAATAGGATTTGACACAATGATACAATGATCATTGTGTCATATGTAAATACATACTTTTCTTGATTTTGACTTTCAGGCTTGGTTTCTCCTTCCTTTGAGTTTTCTTTTCCAATGCCATTGTATCTTTTTCAGAACTTGTGTCATCCACAAGCATTGTGTCATCAAGTCTTCTTTCAATATCCAAAAAACATTTCAAAATTGAACACTTCAAGGCTTATTGAAGATGAACTCTTCACAATCTCAAACTCATAAGCATATAAAATCTGCAATTAATAATAACAGTAATTGTGTCATATTCCATTGTGTCATATTCAATTTGGTAATATTAATTTTAGAGACAATATACTCTTACCGCAAGCACCAAAAGAGGACCACAGAATAAGCCTTTTCATCAGCTTCCCATATTTGTTTCTGCTTATTCAAGCAGTTGAATATGTAATCACACCAATCCACTTCCTGAATTTGAGTTTCTTTTGTTAATGACGGTAAAAATCTTTGGTTGACTGTGTTGCTTTTCATAGCCTCTCCCAACACAGTGAAAAAATTACCAAAAAATTTAGTTGAAACGTTCTGCTTGTGTCATTTTTTCTATTAGATACATGCTCAACAAAATTTCTGATGAAGATCCTCCCAGATTCTCCAACTGACTTCTCCACTCCTTTATTACTGGATCATTAGCATTAGGCTTAGCTTGTTCATCAACTTTTACACCACCAATAGGTATTCCAAATACTTCATGAATTAAACGTGGTGTTACTTTAAATTGGCGTGTACCATTGTTGAATATATTTGTCTTGGCATCGTAGTTTTTCAAAATCCAATAACCAAAAGATGTTGGAATTGTGTGCAAGTTCAAGAGTAGAGCTAGTCCAAAACCCATTTCTTTAACAACCTTTTTCTGCTTTTTTGTTAATTCTCCCAAAAAACTAACGAGGTTGTTAAGTGAACATCTCAAGTTAACTTTTTGTCCATTGTATGCAAAAAAGCTCGCTTTTGTTGGGTATTTAGCAACCTTGACGCGTTTCTCTTTTCTTACATGATCAGTGGTTGATTTTCTCTTGCTTAATTCATTTTCTCTTTCAGCTTATTTTTTGTCCCAAATATCAACTACAAAATCTCTTAACAGCATGCTATCTTGCACATCTACAAACAATGAATAAGACAACATATCATATAACTTAGTAAAGGAAGTAAGTTTTTAATAGAAGAATTATGGTAGACACTAACTTTCAGAATCATCTTCAGGACTATCAATGATTAAAGGGTTTGACTTGTCATTTTTGAATTTACTGAAATACTTCTTTGCTATTCTTTCACTTTTTCTTTTACGTCTTGGACCTTCACAAAGACACATTATTAGCAGTTTTCATGACACAATGAATCCCAAACTATGACACAATAAATCCCCCATCATGACACAATGAAGCTTCACAAAGACATGACACAAATATAGTTTTTAACACAATCATGCTGGTTAAACCCCCCCCCAATCATGACACAATGAATCCTCAATCATGACACAATGGATCCCAAATCATGACACAATGGATCCCAAATCATGACACAATCATGCTCTTTTGAAACCCCCCAAGCATGTTTTCATGACACAATGAATCCCCAAAGCATGACACAATGAATCCCTAATTATGACACAATGAACCTTCACAAAGAAATTATTAGCATGAATCATGACACAATGAATCCCCAAACCATGACACAATGAATCCCCAATTATGAAACAATGAGCTTTCACAAAGACATTATTAGCAGGAATCATGACACAATGAATCCCCAAAGCATGACACAATGAATCCCTAATCATGACACAATGAACCTTCACAAAGACATTATTAGCAGGAATCATGACACAGTGAATCCCCAAACCATGACACAATAAATCCCTAATCATGACACAATGAACCTTATTAGCAGGAATCATGACACAATGAATCCCCAATCATGAAACAATGAGCTTTCACAAAGACATTATTAGCAGGAATCATGACACAATGAATCCCCAAAAGCATGACACAATGAATCCCCAAAAGCATGACACAATGAATCCCTAATCATGACACAATGACCTTCACAAAGACATTATTAGCAGGAATCATGACACAATGAATCCCCAAACCATGACACAATGAATCCCCAATCATGAAACAATGAGCTTTCACAAAGACATTATTAGCAGGAATCATGACACAATGAATCCCCAAAAGCATAACACAATGAATCCCCAATCATGAAACAATGAACCTTCACAAAGACATTATTAGCAGGAATCATGACACAATGAATCCCCAAACCATGACACAATAAATCCCCAATCATGAAACAATGAACTTTCACAAAGACATTATTAGCAGGAATCATGACACAATGAATCCCCAAAAGCATGACACAATGATCCCCAATCATGAAACAATGAACTTTCACAAAGACATTATTAGAGGAATCGTGACATAATGAATCCCCAAACCTTGACACAATGAATCCCCAATCATGAAACAATGAACTTCACAAAGACATTACTAGCAGGAATCATGACACAATGAATCCCCAAACCATGACACAATGAATCCCCAATCATGAAACAATGAACTTTCACAAAGACATATTAGCAGGAATCGTGACACAATGAATCCCCAAACCATGACACAATGAATCCCTAATCATGAAACAATGAACCTTCACAAAGACATTATTAGCAGGAATCATATGACAATGAATCCCCAAACCATGACACAATGAATCCCCAATAATGACACAATGAACCTTTACAAAGACATTATAAGCAGGAATCATGACACAATGAATCCCCAAAGCATGACACAATGAATCCCTAATCATGACACAATGAACCTTCACAAAGACATTATTAGCAGGAATCGTGACACAATGAATCCCTATCATGACACAATGAACATTCACAAAAGACACATTATAAGCAGCTTTCATGACACAATGAATCCCCAAACCATGACACAATGAATCCCCAAACCATGACACAATGAATCCCCAATCATGACATAATGAACCTTACAAAGACATTATTAGTAGGAATCATGACACAATGAATCCCCAAACCATGACACAATGAAGCTTCGCAAAGACATGACACAAGATAGATTTTTGACACAATAATGTTCGGTTAAAATTCCACAATAAAACCCCTAGATCATGACACAATGCATAGTTATATTTGACACAATAATGATTGATTAGGTTTTACCTTTTTGTTCTTGCTCTTCGATTGGACTTATTCGTAGTGTTTCTGAGTTTATGCTTGTGGTTTTGGAGGTTGCCGAATGTTCATTAGACATTGAAGACGTTTTCGACTATACGGATCCATGCTTATGTTTGAGGATTTCGTCGGAGATGGTTTTCGAGGTTGGCGAATTGAAAAGACGATGATGGAAGTTTTCGTCGGAGATGGTTTTCAATTGACTTTGAAGACGTTTTCGTCGGAGACGGTTTATTGTCAAATTACATTTTTGCCCCTCCACCTGTTAGCAGTTTTCCACTTATTTACATGTTTGCCACCGTGTTTTTTTGAACCATTGATCTATTTTAATTAGTTGATCCAACGGCCAGAACCACTTCTCACCCTTTTTAGGAATTATAGGCTTTGTAGCATATCCCAACTCTTTATCATAAACATAAATATTAAAAAGTTATGTGAAGGTTTAACACAAACCGAAATGGTGAATAGGAGATGTTGATGAACATAAACAGACATGATACCAACGAAAACGTACAAATTATTGAATTTTCACAAACAGAAATGAACCGAATGTCAGTGACGGAGCTTGAGCGAAAACTTAGGGGGGCGGGGGCGAAAGTAAAGTATTTTAGGAGCCGGGGGCGAAAGTAAAGTATTTTAAGGGGGGCGGACTCTATATTTATTAAAAAAATTTCCACTACCGGACCCAAAATTTACACTATCGAGCCGAAAATTTACACTATTGACGAAAAAAAGAGCCCCCCGGCCCTATGAAGCTTCGCCTTTGCCAAACGCAACCTTTGTTCATGTTTGTTCGTTTAACTAAATGAATAAAATTCCTTGTATGTGTTCGTTCACTTATTAAACTAAAGAACATAAACGAATTTCCCGTCAAGCAGTTCATGAACTATTCGCTGAACGTTCGATTATTTAATAATGCTAATTATTTTCTTATTTTGGAGTCAAATTCCAGGCAAAATTACTATCGTTCAAACTAATCTCATAATCAATTAAATTAACACTAGTATTTTCATAGCACTTTTGGTGGTTACTAAAATGAGTCTAAGCAATAACCAGTTTTTATAATATACTTTCGACAGAATTTTTTTTCCTTAAGTCATAGCCAAATGAGCAACTTTTTCATCGATGATTAACACTAAATATTCGTCCAAGTAAAACGTGCTTGGGTATCTACCATATTAGGCATCTAAACATAATATATTTTAGCTGCTTCTAAACATAATTATAAGCATCTACAGTCATGCAAATTGCAGACAACCCGAGAGCAGTATAAGCTTTTCAAACAGGGGTGTGAAAGAGCTTAGCAGAGCCGGGTCGAGTCCAAGCTCGCTTAGGCTCGAGCTAGGTTTTTTTTTAATAAAGCTCGAGCTCAAGCTGGGCTTATTTATAGTTTTTTTCTAAAGCTCGAGCTCGTCTCGTCAGAAAATTTTCAAACTCGAGCTCGGCTCATTTATTATTAAATATTAAATTTTTATTTTTTTAATAATTAATGTTAATCATACTTGTTATCAATAATATAATATATATTATTTAATTGCTTTATAATAACAATTTACATAATAATTAATATTATTTATGTAAATATATATAATTTATATAGGGGGATTATTGTAAAAAAGAAGAAAAAAAAACTAAAAAGGGTGAGAAGTATAATATCCACTAGATCTTAAATCCAAAAGCTAAGAAAATCCGGTTGCATAATGGTAAATAGTTAAACATTAAATGATAGGCCGGTTGTATTTAGTTTTAATCACATTTTCAAGTTTCATTTTTAAAAAATATTCGTAACTTTTACATACAACCTTTTTGTTAAAAAATACACATAAATACAAGCGTTTTTCATCTTTAAAACGCTTATAAGTTTGATCATAAAAAATAAAGTTTTTTTTCACGTTATTTCAACTCAATTTGAAATATTCGTCAGCTTATTGTGTAATATCAGGTGTTGTGTAATACTCATCAAACCATTGAGTCTAATGTTAACCATTTTATTATGTATTGTGTTTTCAAAAATGATGATTTTTAAATAATATAATGCTAAGTTGTAACTTTTTAGTTATTTAGTTCATTGTATCTATTGCTAATCATCGAGCTAATGCTAGTAATTATTTTATCCATTCTATCTAATGTTAACTATTGCGTTTATCAAAATGATGATTTTCAAATAACACAATGCGGAAAATAATTTTTTTTTTATGTTTTTTCAAGTTCATTGTGTTATCTTGATCAGATCATAGTGTAATCCTGTCAATCAGCAATTGTGTCTATTGCTTATTATTGAGTCCAGTATTGGTCATTATGTTAACCATTGTTTTTAATGTTAACTATTGTGTTATGCATTGTGTTTTTGTAAAATGATGTTTTTAAAATAACACAATGTTAAAAATATGATTTTTTTTATGTTTTTCAGTTAATTATGTAATCCTGATCATTTCATTGTGTAATACTCGTCAAGTAGATAATTGTGACTATTGTTAATCATCGTGTCTAGTTTTAGTAGTTGTGTGTACCCATGTGTCTAATGTTGACTATTGTGTTAAACATTGTATTTTTTAAAATGATGATTTTTGAACAACTGTTTCAAGTTTATTATATATTGTTCATCAGATAATTATATAATATCATCAATTCAGAATATTACACAATGACCTGAAAAAATTAAACAATGAGTTAATTTTTTTAAAAAAAATAATGTCGTATGTAAAGGGTATGAATATTTAAAAAGAAGGGTGAAACTTGAGAATGAGAAAACAGTATCAAATTTATTTAAGAGTAAATTACCGTTTGCATCCCTGAGGTTTGGTGATTTTAACCATTTGCATCCCTACAGTTTAAAAATCTCATATACCCCCTAACGTTTTATTTTTGTTCTCATTTGTATCCAAATGACTAACGACGTTAAATAATTCAGTTAACTTTTTATAAAATGACGAAATTACCCTTGTCACAATTTAATGGGACCATCAACGTCATCTTCTTCCTCTCCTTTGACCACCACAAACTCTCTTTCTTTCTCAAATATAAACACACACACACATTCTCTCTCTCTCTCTCTCTCATCACTCCATCACCACCACCATCAGATCAAATTCTCCATCATCAACTTCAGATTCAAATATAAACACACACCACCACCAACTTCATATTCAAATTCTCTTTCTTTCTCAAATATAAACTCTCTTTCTTTCTCAAATATAAACACACACCACCACCAACTTCAGATTCAAATTCTCACGTTATACAAAATGTAATCAGTTTCTAATAAAATCAAACCATTTTTATTCCCTTTCAGTACTAAAAGTCATCTGAAGGTCAAATTTCAAACAAACTGCAACATACAAACAGGGTATTAGTCCAAACAGTCGTAAACACAGTCCCAAACAACTAAATGGATCGAATCAATAAACTAAATACAAACAAACACACAATAGTCAACAGCATGTTCAAATACCAAAGATGCTAATGAATCGAAAAACAGAACAGGTCCGATCGATGAACTTAGACTCAACCTTTCGAAGAAATCAATGCACAACCACAACACAGGCATAAAACAACAAGTATGCAAGCATCTACATACGATTAACAGATCACTGAACAAGCTAATCGAAAAACAAAACGATAACTAAAATCAAAAGTTGAACTCACGTGAATTCGCCATTGAAATTTCATTTCCTTTATTTGGATCCAACCAAACCTTGCCTCTGCCGCACTTTAGAACACTAGCTGCAATCTGAAGTTGTATAACGCCACTCCATCAGATCTGTTGTCTCACGGTCGTTGACGCCGTCCAACATCACCCTCGCGCCGGAGCTGAGGCGGAGGTAGAGGGTGGTGGCGGAGAGGAGGAGGAGGAGGGCGGCGATTAGGGTGCAGATGTGGGTGGTGTTGCGCGGTCGCCGCCGTGACCGGAGTTTTTTAAGCATTGGAGGTATAGGTTGTTTTATGTTATGGAAACCACAAGTAGAAGAAGAAGATGATGGTGAGGGTCGATGATCTTTTAGGGGTTTTAACCTATGGTGATGGTGAGGGGCGGTTACGGTGGTGATGCGTGGTGGTGTTGATGGTGGTGGTGATGGAGTGATGAGAGAGAGAGAATGTGTGTGTGTGTTTATATTTGAGAAAGAAAGAGAGAGGGAAAGAGAGTTTGTGGTGGTCAAAGGAGAAGAAGAAGATGACAAGGGTAATTTCGTCATTTTATAAAAAGTTAACTGAATTATTTAACGTCGTTAGTCATTTGGATGCAAATGAGAACAAATATAAAACGTTAGGGGGGTATATGAGGATTTTTAAACTGTAAGGATGCAAATGGTTAAAATCATCAAACCTCAGGGATGCAAACGGTAATTTACTCTTTATTTAAAAAGAAGGGTGAAACTTGAGAATGAGAAACAGTATCAAATTTAGCCCCAATCTAATTTTGATCAAAAGGACACGTGTCAAGATCTTAGTCCTAATTACACTTTTTAGTTTTAAAAAACTTTATTTGAACCCTTCCCTTATATATATTATATATGTAAATATAAAAGTATATTAACAAATATCTCGTTTCGGCTCGCGAGCCGGCTTGAGCTCGATATCTGAAACTTGGGCTCGAGCTCGTTTAGTAAGCGAGCCATACTGTGAGCGGGCTATAGCTCGTTTAAGCACGGATAGATTTAAGTTTTTTTTAGTCGATCTCAAGTAGCTTGGTTTACACTCAAATTTCTAAAATTGACCTACGACAACCTATGGTACTACTTATAGGCCCATACATATATATTCATGTTTTGTAGTCTTTTAAAGAACACCAAGATACAAAGCACGTGTGCTATGTCAAACTATTACGTGCATATATAACACAAGAATGTATAAAAATCAAATACAACAATACTATTACACTTTCTATAAAAACTTTAATTTAGTTATTCTGTGTTTTGTAAAAAACATGTTTATACAACCATAGTAAGTGGATGTTTGAGATTGCTTCTTTAAAACTCCTTTTGATTTTTAAAAAGGAGATAAGTCAAAAGGAGATGAAATTGTGAGGAGAAGGATATTTTGAGAAGTTAAAAATTTTAACTTCTCAAAACTCCTTTTGAGAAGTCAATAAGGAGCTTCTCACCGGAATCCCAAACACCCCCTAATACGCTTTTATAAAAACATTTATTTACTTTTGCTTAGAATTAATACTTTGTAAAAATAGTTTTTTGATTATTTTTACATATTTATTTTGGTTTATGTTTAGAAAAAGATGAATCTTGTGTAAAATAACCAAATGTTTTATTTAAAGCACACATGGAAATAACAATTGCAAAACAAAGTTATAATTGACTAATTCTATCTTCCAAGCTTCTGGTTAAACTTTTAACTATTAAAGTAAGTAATCCTTCAAAAAAAAAAAAACAAATAAGCATAAAGTTCATATAGTCTCAAGACTCAAAAAAATAAAAACTAAATAAACTAAATAAAAGAAAACATTTTAAGAAATTATCATGATTAAACTAAAAATAGAAATTAAGCCCGTGAACAAATCTTTTGCGAACTTCGTTACACGCGTTGCGGAAGTTATATAGTAATGTGTCTATTAATTTGTAAGACATAATTTTAAATTTTAATATAATGAGAATCATGTCCTTTTACCATTTTTATAACTGTATTACATATATAGTAGTAATTTTTTTGTTTTAACTAAAAAAATAGTGGCTCAACTACAAAATACGGATTAGAAAGGGCCGATGGGATCCAACGAGGCAACAGGCCAACTATATGGGCCCGAGACTTGACCCACAGAAGGAAGCAGGCCCAACACAAACCTTGAATTTCTCCTTGGCCCAGCGGCATGGCACATTACTATTAACTTAAAAAGAAAGGTCAGTATAATACGTTTCGACAATGGTTTTGTTCATAAGCGCGTCTGGTCAACATAATACGTTTTAATACGTTTCAACGTAAATTTAGTTCAGAGACGGTCGCAGCAATTGTAAGTCTGTATTTCGACATAAATTCGTTTGAAAAAGAATCGGGTCAAATATTAAACTTTTTTATACAACGGTATAAATCCGAGGCACTCTACGTATTGACGTAAATTTAGCTCGGAAATGAGTCAGGTTGATTTTTGTCCATACTTTATCACGCTACGTGCAATAATACAGCAACACAAGACGGGTAAAATGCCTAGTTCTAATACCCATCATTAAAGAGAAGAGGTAGGCTTATACTAAAACATTAATATAATTAGTATCATAGGGTCATTCATTAAGGCCACACTTGGTTTTGTGAGGGCTAACCTATCTGTCTCTTCCAGCGGTGGATCAAGAACATCTTTTTGTGAGGACGAAAATTTTTTAATATTTGTTTGGGTGTCGTTATATAATAACGTTTTTCGATCAGGTTCTAGTCGGGTTGGGTCATAATATAAAATTAAAGATTTTATTCTAAAGTTAATATAGAACATAGTTATAAAGATTTGGAGTATGTAAAGTTTCAAATCATAATCCATGGTTCCTAATTTCTAATCAAATAACAATCTAAACAGCAAAAGTAGCTATATAATAACTCAATAATCTTACCTTAGTCCGGAAGCCGTAAGTGGTGGTCGGAATTGGGTTTAAAGTTCAATTAGGTTTATGTCAAATATTGGGTTTAATTGGGTGTGTCTAACATTGGGTTTAAAACCTAAAAGATTAATATTTGAAAATTAAAAGGCAGTGGGAAACGATTGCAAAATTTTACGAATAGCAATAGGTCATTTAACTTATACATAACACTATGTAGGGGCAGGTAGCTAGAAACTCGGGCAATTCAACACAATTTGTACATACGATTTTCAAATATTTTGCATTCTCCCGCATACCAAGCAGTGACGGATCTAGAAATTTAGTTCAGGTGTAACGTAATACAAGTTAAATTTTCTCAGGGGTAACGTAAAACCATAAAAAAAATATTTCCTATATAATTTTTTTTACACTACGCGTAAAAATTTGAGGGGTAGCGGAGACTACCCCTCAATCCTTAATAGATCCGCCCCTGATACCAAGCGTGTGCTTATGACTCGTAGCTTGCATGTGACAACACCTTAAAATATATAAAGGCTTCGGTTTGACATTTAACGAAAAAGATGCATGTAAGTATCGACAATCAGTCAAATTTACTTTTTTATTTAAGTTTTGATTTTAGTGTATAATATGTTTTGGTAGTTTTTAATAAGTATGTAGTTACCAGAAGTAAAATCAAAAGTCAAAACCCGTACCCCATATAGTATATATAGAAAGTTCTTTTGAAATTCACTTATTAAACAACATCTTTTAACGTGAATATAAAAATCACAATATAAAAACCAACGAAAGAAACATTAAATTTTGGATTCTAACTCGTCGACTTGGAAATCCACGGTTGGTTTCTAGTGAGGGTTAGATTGAAGGGATTTGTGACACGTATCTTCCACCGCAAGGGAGTAGCAACATGTCCGCTCCCTTTCTCTTGTTGCGTAAATGGTGAATATCACCATCATCCGCACCACCATACCACACCCCTTTACCCTAGTTGACTACCCTCCAAATAACGAACCAAATCTACTTATCTCTTTTTATTTTGTAAAAGTCTAATTTCATTTTCATGATGATGAAAACAAAGTGCTATGGTATATGGTGGTGGTTGTCTGGCGTGCTGGTAGAATCATCTTCTTATGTAGGAGAAGAAGACTGGAAAAATGAGTGGGTGAACTTGTCAAGGATGACAAATAGGAAAGAAATGTGCAATGTGGTGGTATGGTTGGATGGGTGGGCTAGGCGACGATGTGGTGGTGGCAAGGTTAGTTGGCTATGTGGTAGTGGCATGGCTAGCTGGAGATGTGATGGTGGTAAGGTTGTGATGATTATTTTGGAAGTGGGTTCAACACTGATTTTTTTTTGTTTTTAAATACTAAGGGGTATTTTGGTCATTTTATACGTATCTAACTATCAAAGTTAACCGACATCTACTTCAGGGATCATATTTATTATATTTGTACAAAGTTTTGAACCAGATTTATAATTTCAGAGAGTTAAATACCAAAAATAAAATCAAGATATACGACAAGGACCATCTGTATAATTAAACCATAATTATATTTAAAATAACACATCTCATCACAACCTCACACGAAAATGATATTCTTTCTAGTTCCACCTCCTGTCACTTTTATGATATAATTATTTCACTATTTTGATCATTTCTTTTAAATTATCATTATTTTCTTATTATTAAAAGAGTTAATTTCATGAAAGGTCCCTGTGGTTAGGGCTATTTCACTTTTGATCCCAATATTTGAAAAACTACAAGGTTGGTCCACAGGTTTGACAAAAGGTACCATAAAAGGTCCCCATCACGAATGGTCGTTATCTTTTTCTGTTAAATGCCTGAAAATAACCAAAATACCCCTAATCATTAAAACAATTATTAATTCAATTTAATTAAATATACCTATGGACCCACTCCTTCCCCTCACCTCCCCTCACTTCCCCTAACCTACTTATCATCCTAGTTTCTTCATCTCATTTGGCAACACCACCACCACCATCCTCCGTCAACTCCACCACTGCCTCCCTTCTCCATCAACAATTCATCTCTCTTTCTATCTCTCTCTTCAAGCGCGATGATGACGGTGATGAACCATCACCACCGGCAACTCGGCAAAGTTGGCACCGCCTCCAACCAACCCCATTGTCTTCCCGTCTAAACCTCCGGCAACACCGCCCCAACCACCAGGCATGTAATTGCCTTAGGCGACCACCCTTACAACAACATTACCACTTGTACACGAAATTGGAACAACCTCTATTGTGCTCCTCGGAGTCAAACAAGGGTGAATAAGAACCCCAACTACCACGACGGTAATCAATTTAAGGAGATAATTAGGAGGTGATGTGAAAAAAGTTAGGATGGATGAGGAGGTTAGGTTGTGATGTCGGATATATACCATGACAGTATATCTAACATCCGTGTTTTTTTCATGCTTAACTCTTTGATAATTCTAGTACTTTAATGTAAGCATTAATTGAATTCAAGAACCTATTTATGAAAACTATCTTATATTCTAAATATTATTATTCATTGTGATACTATTACATGCTAATGTATTTCGATAATAACATGTGTATAAATTTGATCTTGCTAGAAATAATAACTTGGAATTTACCTAGAATTAATCGAAGTCTAAGATAATGCTTAATGACTACATAAATAAACAAATATATAAGGGCAAAAGTTTACATATGTGTAACTTAGGGTTACATATGTAAATTTTATTAAAATGATAAAGATTTAATTAATTAAATTAAGTTTTATAATAATAAAATAGAAATAAATATATATATATATATATGCATGGATAATTACAAAACTATATATATATATATATTATTTTACTATTTTAATCATTTAAGTGATATATATCTAATAAATTAATAAATAATTAACTAGTAATTATCTTTAATCTAAAATACTTATTCAAACTTATTCTAATTCTAAAATATAAAAAAAAATCATTCATCCCTATCCCTACTAAAATATATGATTTTTATTAATAAAAATATCAAGAAAATCTGTATTAGTTGAAACCTAAAACCTTTAATTTTCCATTATAAATAGGGGTCTAATTCTCATTATTTTTCACACTCAAATATAAATACAGAGCTCTCATAACAACAAATCTCACCCACATAAACTCTCTTGAAGATTCAAGAAGTTTCCCTCATCAAATAAGTTTTAGTGTTCTTCATGTTCATACCTTTTCAGTTTTGTTCTATTAAAATTCAAATATAACTAGATTAGATCTATGATTAAATAATATTTTTTATTGTAAGAAGAGATCTAAGGTGGATCAAAACATCAGATAAATATAAAATCATCAAAACTTTATTTAAACACATCAAACCTAAATTTTTGGATTTTTACAGATTCATAGGGCCAACTTCGGATAGTCATATCTCCCTCATTACAAACCGTTTTTTGATGATTCTCTTTTAAAAATAAAATTCTGACTTTTTTCTTTCCAACCATATAAAGAACGTCTTCTACCTCATTGATTTGACCCCTTAAACAGCTCATACAAGTTTAGTGCACGAATCTGTCCAAAGCCATCAAAACTCTAAATTTTGCAACATTCCAAAATTTTCATGAATATAATGTAAAAAAATGATTTTTATTATAAAATAACTAATGTAAACATGTTTTAAATAATAAAAGTCCAAACTTTAATGATTCTTATGATTATCTATCAACTTGAATTATGTTTCTAGTAAAATTCTTCATATTTTCAATTGTAACCCGATACCATACAACTTGTCTATTACCATCCTTGCTAAACTTATATTTAGACTTGTTTCCTGTACTTTATAGACATACCAAACACGCCTTTGACTTGGTCTAGTATATATCTAGAATCATTTCACTCGGTATGCGATTATATGATAAGCAAAAGATTTTGGCTAAGGAAAGACGGGGTACTTAAGTGATAAAAATCCACCAATTCTTTTCTGGGAATCCTTTTGTTGGATGTGCTACTTTGGGATGACATATATCTAGTATACGACAACCATTCTTGAACTTTTACAATAACCACGCCTCAACTATCGACAAATACAATAAACTAACTAAATAAACTTACTTAGGGGAATCGTCACTCTTAGTTGCTAGAAGTTACAAGATCAACCCACCTACTTTACAAGGTGAGTTCATAGCCCACATTTTCTTTTGTGTTTTGGGGTGAAAACATGCTCTCTGTATCAAACTGGGAATTCAAATTCTAAAGTCAAACTAGTCTTTGGCAAACTTAATGACAACTTTCTTATACTAGTGAAACTAAACTGGTTATACATGTTTCTATATTCTATGACACTTTTTACTATAAAGTCCCTCAATTTTTCTAAAATCTACACAACCATTAACTTCGGGGAAGCCACGGGAGTATGTAGATAATTCTGTCGGCCTGACAAGCCCATTCGGTACTCGGGTTGATGCATGCCAATCAATATCGAGCGTCCTTTGAGTCAGCATATTCTTTTTGACTTAGAAAGAACTGGATGTTTAGAAACTGCATATTAGATGAACATAGTATTAGTTTGACCTCTTGTGTCAGGGGGGAGGGCATTCGATTACTAGGGTTGGTTATGGACTCATGTATAATAGTTTACTTGTATTTAGAAAATTATGTATTGGTATGTACATTGTTATCTACGATATGTATACTTCTAAACCTATGTGCTCACCAACTTTTTAGTTGACATATTTTAGTATGTTTTCAGGTAATGAAAACTAAGTTCGTTGTTTTGCGCACACTAGGTTTTAAGGATAAGCTTTAGTTGAACCTAGTTAGACTTTGAATAAAATAAAATCTTATTTACTTGTTTGGTTTATTTGTTATTAGGATTGGATGTAATAAACTATTCAATTTTAATAATTAATTTCCTTTAGTGTTCATTATCCTTGTGTTATGATTCAATTTCATCATGCCTTGGTGTTTCTGCTTTAGCCGGGGTGTGATACCAAGCCTTACATAACGTGTGAAACTTTTTTAATGTTATCAAGCTAGTAAAAGAGTGTTCACAAACACACGTTATAATACATCTATGCATGTGGTAGCATCCATCATAAAAGATTAGAGAAGATCAAAGCAAGAACTTGTTCATATATAAAGGAGCTTATGTTAAAGACTAGAGTATGTACACATAACTACAATAATTGTTATGTGTTCACTCAAGACATTTTGGTGACTAGGGCTTTCATGACAAGATGTGTCATCAGTATATCAAGACATGTGGCGATAACATGTCATCATGATAGGGTGTTTAAGAGTTTATGACCGGTCGAAGGTTGTGGCTATGACAGTCTTCACAATCGAGAATGCGAAAGAACTTTAAAATGTGTCATTCTAAAGACTTGTGCTAGTGGAAACTATATCTTTTTTTAATTTTCTTTCATGTGGTATGGAAATGTCTTAATATATAAGTCAAGTAAAATAAAGTAAAAATTTCTACAATGACAGGCTGCATAGGTTGACTCAATGTTCTTATTTTTATTTTCATAAGTCTTAGAATAAAAAACGAGAAATGCTTCGGTTTTCGGCCGAATAAATATGACATGTCATTAGAATAGGGTCAAATTTGACCTAAATCGAGAAACCCCACTCCTAGTCTCTTTATGCTTCCAAACTCTTTTCATTTTTAACTTTTCAAGTCTCTATTTTAAATATTTAGAACCTTTAAGTCTTTATTTCAAGTTTGGACCCTTAAACCTTCATTTCATCTTCTCTAACCATCATAGTAGGCTATTGATGTAAGAAATTTGCTTATTATTTAAGACTTTAGTGTTTTTAAGTGTAGAGTTCTTCACATTCTAACTAGCTATTTCTTCATACACCTTTGGTTGTAGAAGATTGCAAGTAACCACTACTCTCATAACTTTAATTATAAGTAATAATCTCTTTCATCATATGAATGTTATTAAGTATCAGACTGTAGGTGAGTTTATTGTTATGATGAAAACCATTAGGTGGTTGAAAATATTTAATTGTAAGATTCTATTCCAAGTGTTTGGAACCTTCAAGTCTTTATTTCGAAGTGTTTGGACCTTTAAAGCTTTAATTTCACCTTCTCTAATCGTTATATTAGGCTACTGATGTAAGAAAAATTTGCTTATTATTTAAGACTTTAGTGTTTAGAGTTCTTGACATTGTAACTTGCAATTTCTTCTAACACCTTCAGTTGTAGGAGATTGTAAAAAATATAAATAAAGAAAATGTAGATGAAGAAAATGTACAAAGTTATATTTCAATTACAGTTCGATGTCTTTTCTAAAATTTCTACCAAATTGATGGATATTAAAGTATTCTACAAATGAATGGATAGCTCATTTGACCAACTTTTAGATTTTTCAAGAGTAGCATTGCCGAAAGAAAAACATATTAGGGTCTCGCATTATGCGGCTAAGAAGAAACTAAGAAGTATTGGATTACAATATGAATATATCTATGCTTCCATTAATGATTAGTCTTTATTTTAAAAGGAGAATGTCTTTATGCAAAACTGTTTTATTTGTAAAGAGAGCAGATGAGCTAATAAAAATACAAAGTGTATTATACATGGGTTAAAGGAGTCCAAATGTATGAATCAACCAAAATTGTGTTCAGGATGTGTGTGACAGTGTGACACTATTATGGATTATCTAAAATTACCTTGCTCATAGAGGCATGTCTTGATGGAGTGGTCATGATTATAAATCATTTCCTACTTGAAACGTAAACACACCCTCGTGTCATGTAACAAATAAGATAGCTTTCATTGATAATAAAAGATTATTAATTAGCAGCAGAAATGGAGGGACGACTTGTTGTTTAATCACAAAAAGGAGACGATATCTTCCTAGACAATCGAATAATGCATAAACTTTAAAACAACTAAAAAGTCTCCATTGTTGTGTTTCGGGGAAATATCCCTGGCATGGAAGTGTGAAAAGAGAGCATTTTACGTGGGAGATGAAATGAACCAAACGGATTATTTTCTTCAAGGTGGATTATTAGTCTTCCATCTTTTTAAAACACAATCCTAATATTATGCATGTGGATAAAAATATGTGTTAGAGCTTGTTGAATACTTTGCTAATGAATAAAAATCAAAAGACACATACAAAGCAAGACACGACTTGAAAAAGATGGATATTTGGCCTAATCTATGGCTAGCAAAGAAAAAACAAGTCCAACCAACCATAAGACTCTTTCATACCCCACTGATGGAGAACGTTTTTATGAGCTTATTAATTGAGTGATATTACCTAAAGGTTTTGAATCAAACTTTAAAAATAAGTTACTTTCTAATTATTCAAATATAATAATGTTAATGTACTATGATTATCACATCCTTATGCAATGATCGCAACCAATGAGGTCGTAGTAGGTCTATTAACAAATGTCAAACAATGAATAGAAAATATCCGGGACATGTGAAACGACTTCAAGGACTCTAAACCTATCGCATGTGTAGCAATCCAAATATTCAATTGAATACACATATATAACATGAAATCAAATGATAAATAGGTTTGGAGAAATACAGTCCTTGTTGATACATTTCCAAGCCTGAAACCCTAAGTCAATTCCTCTCAAATGCTCAATACATGGGTTTTGGAGAAATGTAGTCCTTGTCAATAAGGAGTTCAGAAAGAAAACATCAATCTTGATACGCTTATAATGGGTAAGGTAGGAAGGGGTGATGAAATTGCATTCTGGCGGGATAATTGGGTGGGAGTTGGCTGCTTTAGAGAATGGTTTTCCCTTTATTGTTTGATCTTGAAAAAGAAAAGGCATGTGGTGTGTGCGAAAGATTAGTTAATGATGATGATATGTTGATAAGGAGATGGAAGTGGAAGAGACAAGTGCTTAACAATGTTGAGAAAAATGAATTAACTCAATTGGAGTCTGTTTTGCAGAACTTTAAAAAAGGTGAAGGAGAAGATTCGTTGTGTTGGATGGGGGACGACTCCAATGCATTTTCGGTAAAAGCTACATGGAAGTTTATTGAATCCAATCGCCCCACAGTGGACTTGTGCCCCTTGCCATGGTTTTCGGGGGTTCCATTAAAGATAAACGCTTTCATTTGGAAAGCAAGATTGGATAGCGTTCCTGTCAAGATGGAGTTAGAAAGGCGTGGGGTGGAGTTAGAATCCTCAGAGTGCAGTCTGTGTTTTGGGCATAATGAGTTAGTCGATCATATTTTAGTATCGTGTCCCGTGGTTGATCACATATGGTGTCAAATATCATCCTCGTGCCAAGGTTTGGGGTGCGCGCCATTGACCATTAGACAAACTTTAGTTGACTTACACAACTCTAGGTGCAGTCTAAAGAAATGAATGGTTATCCACTGCATATATATGGCAAAATGGTGGTATATTTGGAAGGCTAAGAAACGAGTTGATTTTCAATGGAAGACCAAAAATCCCATAAGAGAAGCGGAGGAGATAAAGTTTAATTCATATTTATGGATTAAGAATAGAACGCGGCTAAAGAATGCAGATTGACATCATTGGTATAATTTTGATATGCATAACTTGGTGTAATTTGGTGGTATGTGCTCTAGCATCTTGCTAGTGACATCTTCTAATAAAACTTTTGCTTTGCCGTTAAAAAAAATGATAAATGAGTATCTGGCATGATAATTCGTAATCTGAGGGGCTCCATATATTGAGTATCTCACATGATAATTACCCTTAATGTTTAAAAACAAAGTTGAAGAAGCAGTAATCTTAGGTGCTTTTGTGGGTTGGCCACATAACTTTTTTCATTTTGGCATTTTACACCCCTTCATATGTGTTTAAAGAGAAAAAAATAGGGAAAACCTCCATATGTGTTTGCCATTAATAATATCATCGCCGTCAGCCATCGGCACTACCACCGCCTACACCGTCTACACCACCACCGCTTGCATCATGACGGTTTTCACCGGAATTTCACTTTGCCCCATCCGAAGTGTGTTTATATGGAGAGAAAAGGGGTTTGTTGTGTTTCAAGTGGGTTTTCTAGGTTTTGGTGGAGGTGTCGGTGGCGGTCGCGATTTCATCCTATCATCTCTGTTGCCATTCGTCGATGTGTCGGTGGCGGTGGCAGTGTGCTCTATTGCCGCTCCACCTCCCCTTTTGGTCGAGGTGGAGCAGGCGGTGGTTTCTCGGCCGTGATCGGTGGCGACAGTCGTCGTTCGTCCTTTGTGTTTTGTGTTGTGATGTTTCCTCTGAATCCTGTGTTTGCATGTATTCTTATTGTTGGTAGGTAAGAGAGGCGATTTGGGGGTCGGGTTTGATGTTGCCCACCTCAATCACTGGTTTTAGAGACTAACACTGTTTCATGCATCGACATCGGCATTGACAACGCCGCCTGGTTTCTTTGGAACCCTAGATGGCAATGCTCTGGTTGTGGCAAATCGGGCTCGCCGCTGGGTTCTTCAAGAACCCTAGGTGGCGATGGTCCGATGGATGCTCATTGAAGACGCTGATGTGGCTGTTATACACTGGATTTGTTATCATGTTTTCGCGACGATTGCTTTGTCCCTCAACGACCAGGTCGATTGATAATCTTGTTGTGCTTTTATATCTGTCTCTTTGTTTTTTTATTTCTCTCTATTTTTTATGAAGACGTTAATGGTTCAATGTTATTGTTTAGAGTTCTGTGATGTTAGTTACTGTTGCATGGTTTTTGGGTTCGTATTTTGGTTGTTGATGGGGTCAATGATGATGTACAGTTAATCTAAGATGTTCTGTCGGGTCTATGATGGTCTGAGACATGGTGTCATTTCACCTATTTGTCGATGGCCATGACGCGGGTTGTTTTTGATGTGTCGTTGGGGATGTGAATATGTGATCCTGTTTCATTTGTCGGTGATGATGAATGGTTGTTCGTTTGGGGCACTTGGATTGACGTTATGTATGTAAAAATTGCGATGCTATTATAAGGGGTTACATTGTTTGGCGAGGACGACGATACACATGTTTTGAACCTTTGAACAACATTTGATGTAATGACGTGTTTGGATTAACAATAGAGTCATGTGTCTGTATCAGTTGTTATGCATGGCATGTAACAGACCTCCGGTCGATGATGATGAATGGTTGAACGCTGATCTGAGAACAATATCCATTTGACGCGTAACGCGCGTCGATGATCACCCCTAGTTTCTAATTATTAGGGAAATTACATAATTTAAAATTTATAGATTTCTAGGTGTTCCACTAATTGGAAACACATAAATATGTCACCTCATAACACCGGTGGCCCAATAGCGTGATGACGTAAAACAAGGGCTTGAGACACCCAAATTATAGGGTCCTATTTTTTATATATATTATACACATTTATATTATAAAATAATACAGAGCCAAGTCTAAATGCTTTTGGGTTGCTTCTTGTTCTAATCCTATATCAGCTGAATTGAGAAACAACAATACAACTTTACCAAATAACCGAGAACTAGGGCAAGATCAATGCAATCGTCGACTTTGGTAGTGGAAATATGCAATCTTCCAATGGAATATGATATTCCCTATGTAATCTAATATCTGGCAACCGTGAAGATTGTTGCCCTGCTAGTAATACCCTACTACAAATCGTGATTCTGTCTCTCGTTTTATCTCCATTTTCTTGCTCGATTACATCATTACAATCTTACATTAGTGTTCATATATGTTTCTTGACCGTTCTTCATTAGTTTTTCATATGATATTGTTGCTAGTTTCTTAATTCTTGACCCAAATGTCTGTTAACTAATAAATATATACACCAGCTCCCTTAGTGGAGTTGGTAAAGGCAATGACGTTTTCAACTTCACTTCGTGAGTTCGAAACCGAGCCAACTCGGGTTTTAGTCCCGGAGTGCGTTACGCTAGCGGGTTTCGGCTCGTGTAGCGGCGCAACTATTGTGAAGTGGCAGTAGACTTCATGGTTTCCCGAGGAACGCCAGTCCCTTCCTCTGAACCCGCGGGCCCGGTTCAGATAACGTAGTGGTCAGGTATGAGGGGTGATGGGTCTCCGACTTGTCGGAGATGCGACTGTCACTCAAAAAATGAAAGTCGCCGTTCAAAAAAAAAAAAACCAATAAATATACTATTCATTTGTATTAGTGCTTGATTAGTGCAATACTAAGAAGGCGTTTGGTTCGTGGAATTTGTTGGAATTACAATTGGAATTGGAATTTGAATTGTAATTCAAAGGAATTGCATTTGGAATTCAATATTTTCCAAATGATTTGGAATTCAAAAGAATTGGAATCTATAAAGGGAATTTAAATTCCAAATGCATTTTCAGTGCCAATACATTATAAAGGAATTGGAATTTATCACCTGTTGCAAACCGCCACCACCTCAATGACCACCAATCATCGCCGCTACATACCACCGACCGCCGCCGCCGTCACAGTCGACAATCGACCGCGACCACCAACCGCGCCCGTTGCCGAAAACCGACAGCCGCCGCCGATTGACCGCCGCCAACCGATAACGCCCGTCGTCAAGACACGGTTCAACAACGACGGTCGGTGACAATCGACGATTAGGGGTGGCGGTGGTCGGCGTCTGTGGCTGTCGGTGGGCCGCGGTGATGGCAATTGGGGTCGGCGGTGGTCGGGGTCGGCGGTCGGTGACAAAAGACGGCGGCGGTCGGTGACGGACGACGGCGGTCGGCGACGGCGGTCGGTGACGGACGGCGGTGGTCGACGGATAGCGTGATGACGTAAAACAAGGGCTTGAGACACCCAAATTATAGGGTCCTATTTTTTATATATATTATACACATTTATATTATAAAATAATACAGAGCCAAGTCTAAATGCTTTTGGGTTGCTTCTTGTTCTAATCCTATATCAGCTGAATTGAGAAACAACAATACAACTTTACCAAATAACCGAGAACTAGGGCAAGATCAATGCAATCGTCGACTTTGGTAGTGGAAATATGCAATCTTCCAATGGAATATGATATTCCCTATGTAATCTAATATCTGGCAACCGTGAAGATTGTTGCCCTGCTAGTAATACCCTACTACAAATCGTGATTCTGTCTCTCGTTTTATCTCCATTTTCTTGCTCGATTACATCATTACAATCTTACATTAGTGTTCATATATGTTTCTTGACCGTTCTTCATTAGTTTTTCATATGATATTGTTGCTAGTTTCTTAATTCTTGACCCAAATGTCTGTTAACTAATAAATATATACACCAGCTCCCTTAGTGGAGTTGGTAAAGGCAATGACGTTTTCAACTTCACTTCGTGAGTTCGAAACCGAGCCAACTCGGGTTTTAGTCCCGGAGTGCGTTACGCTAGCGGGTTTCGGCTCGTGTAGCGGCGCAACTATTGTGAAGTGGCAGTAGGCTTCATGGTTTCCCGAGGAACGCCAGTCCCTTCCTCTGAACCCGCGGGCCCGGTTCAGACAACGTAGTGGTCAGGTATGAGGGGTGATGGGTCTCCGACTTGTCGGAGATGCGACTGTCACTCAAAAAATGAAAGTCGCCGTTCAAAAAAAAAAAACTAATAAATATACTATTCATTTGTATTAGTGCTTGATTAGTGCAATACTAAGAAGGCGTTTGGTTCGCGGAATTTGTTGGAATTACAATTGGAATTGGAATTTGAATTGTAATTCAAAGGAATTGCATTTGGAATTCAATATTTTCCAAATGATTTGGAATTCAAAAGAATTGGAATCTATAAAGGGAATTTAAATTCCAAATGCATTTTCAGTGCCAATACATTATAAAGGAATTGGAATTTATCACCTGTTGCAAACCGCCACCACCTCAATGACCACCAATCATCGCCGCTACATACCACCGACCGCCGCCGCCGTCACAGTCGACAATCGACCGCGACCACCAACCGCGCCCGTTGCCGAAAACCGACAGCCGCCGCCGATTGACCGCCGCCAACCGATAACGCCCGTCGTCAAGACACGGTTCAACAACGACGGTCGGTGACAATCGACGATTAGGGGTGGCGGTGGTCGGCGTCTGTGGCTGTCGGTGGGCCGCGGTGATGGCAATTGGGGTCGGCGGTGGTCGGGGTCGGCGGTCGGTGACAAAAGACGGCGGCGGTCGGTGACGGACGACGGCGGTCGGCGACGGCGGTCGGTGACGGACGGCGGTGGTCGACGGATAGCGTGATGACGTAAAACAAGGGCTTGAGACACCCAAATTATAGGGTCCTATTTTTTATATATATTATACACATTTATATTATAAAATAATACAGAGCCAAGTCTAAATGCTTTTGGGTTGCTTCTTGTTCTAATCCTATATCAGCTGAATTGAGAAACAACAATACAACTTTACCAAATAACCGAGAACTAGGGCAAGATCAATGCAATCGTCGACTTTGGTAGTGGAAATATGCAATCTTCCAATGGAATATGATATTCCCTATGTAATCTAATATCTGGCAACCGTGAAGATTGTTGCCCTGCTAGTAATACCCTACTACAAATCGTGATTCTGTCTCTCGTTTTATCTCCATTTTCTTGCTCGATTACATCATTACAATCTTACATTAGTGTTCATATATGTTTCTTGACCGTTCTTCATTAGTTTTTCATATGATATTGTTGCTAGTTTCTTAATTCTTGACCCAAATGTCTGTTAACTAATAAATATATACACCAGCTCCCTTAGTGGAGTTGGTAAAGGCAATGACGTTTTCAACTTCACTTCGTGAGTTCGAAACCGAGCCAACTCGGGTTTTAGTCCCGGAGTGCGTTACGCTAGCGGGTTTCGGCTCGTGTAGCGGCGCAACTATTGTGAAGTGGCAGTAGGCTTCATGGTTTCCCGAGGAACGCCAGTCCCTTCCTCTGAACCCGCGGGCCCGGTTCAGACAACGTAGTGGTCAGGTATGAGGGGTGATGGGTCTCCGACTTGTCGGAGATGCGACTGTCACTCAAAAAATGAAAGTCGTCGTTCAAAAAAAAAAAACTAATAAATATACTATTCATTTGTATTAGTGCTTGATTAGTGCAATACTAAGAAGGCGTTTGGTTCGCGGAATTTGTTGGAATTACAATTGGAATTGGAATTTGAATTGTAATTCAAAGGAATTGCATTTGGAATTCAATATTTTCCAAATGATTTGGAATTCAAAAGAATTGGAATCTATAAAGGGAATTTAAATTCCAAATGCATTTTCAGTGCCAATACATTATAAAGGAATTGGAATTTATCACCTGTTGCAAACCGCCACCACCTCAATGACCACCAATCATCGCCGCTACATACCACCGACCGCCGCCGCCGTCACAGTCGACAATCGACCGCGACCACCAACCGCGCCCGTTGTCGAAAACCGACAGCCGCCGCCGATTGACCGCCGCCAACCGATAACGCCCGTCGTCAAGACACGGTTCAACAACGACGGTCGGTGACAATCGACGATTAGGGGTGGCGGTGGTCGGCGTCTGTGGCTGTCGGTGGGCCGCGGTGATGGCAATTGGGGTCGGCGGTGGTCGGGGTCGGCGGTCGGTGACAAAAGACGGCGGCGGTCGGTGACGGACGACGGCGGTCGGCGACGGCGGTCGGTGACGGACGGCGGTGGTCGACGGATAGCGTGATGACGTAAAACAAGGGCTTGAGACACCCAAATTATAGGGTCCTATTTTTTATATATATTATACACATTTATATTATAAAATAATACAGAGCCAAGTCTAAATGCTTTTGGGTTGCTTCTTGTTCTAATCCTATATCAGCTGAATTGAGAAACAACAATACAACTTTACCAAATAACCGAGAACTAGGGCAAGATCAATGCAATCGTCGACTTTGGTAGTGGAAATATGCAATCGTCCAATGGAATATGATATTCCCTATGTAATCTAATATTTGGCAACCGTGAAGATGTTGCCCTGCTAGTAATACCCTACTACAAATCGTGATTCTGTCTCTCGTTTTATCTCCATTTTCTTGCTCGATTGCATCATTACAATCTTACATTAGTGTTCATATATGTTTCTTGACCGTTCTTCATTAGTTTTTCATATGATCTTGTTGCTAGTTTCTTAATTCTTGACCCAAATGTCTGTTAACTAATAAATATACTATTCATTTGTATTAGTGCTTGATTAGTGCAATACTAAGTTTTCCTTGTCTTAGATATAATCTATTTAATTTAAAATGAGTATCTTCTCTTCCTATTACATATAGAACATGAATTTCACTTGGCAATTAGTAGAGTGAACTTAAACAAACGTTCACTGCTAAGTGTTGAACGTGTGTGCTTCAACATAAGTTCATTGAATAAAATTATTGTTGATTTTGGTCCCATTTAGAGCATTTACAGTCCATTCCTTATCTTTATCCATATAATTACATTAAAAATCACTACTTCTTCTCTTTCCTTTCAATTAAATAATATATTTTTATACCTTTTTCATTACATTTTCTCTCTCCTTCACTCACAACCACTTTCAAAAATATTCAAAAATTTATAAGGATTGTACATTGATTCTTCAAATATACCAATCCACAATAACATTTTCTCTCTCCTTCACTCACAACTACTCAAAATCATTCCATATAATATACCAAACACACTCACATGATTATAGGGCACGGGTTGTGAATGCTCTTACTGGTGCTATTTAGGAGATTGCAAGATACTTACTAAGCCATTGTGTGCAACAATTTTCTAAGCATAGACAGTAAATGTGTTGCTTGATGATCATCCAGCTTTTGCAAGCCATAGTTTGTATGCAATCGATCCCCTAAAAGTGAAAATATTATAAAATAGTAATCAAGTTTCAAAAAATCTTTTAATTTGATCACTCGTGCATATTTTTTAAGTTTGGACCACCAAACCATCAAATCGAGTCATCATCTAATTTTCTTATGTCAAAAAAGTAATGGAGGAGAAGACACGGGGGGAGTAATTTTCAATATATAAAATTATATTAAAAAACAAATAAATAATAATTATTTTAAAAAATTTAAAAAAAGTATCTAAAATTCATGCTACCATTCCACATCAGCGTAAAAAAATATATATTTTTGATTGAAACAAAAAGAAAAACATGCTATAAACATGTTAAAGCTTATAAATTAAATAAATATAAAAACTGATTAACCTAATTGAAACACTTTTTAAACTTGAGTTATTTAATTGGAATAATTTTAAAGGTTGGTTACTATTTTATAAGGTTACCCCTTAGATAACGAACATTTATTAGTGATTTTAATAATATGAAGTATTTTTGTTAGTTTCTTGTATAATGTAGTAAGTTTTCATGGAATTTTTTTTCTCAAACTGAATTCATCATATGTACTACACTACTGGACTAATATTTACATAAACTTTATTACATATTTTGTTTTGGTTATTTCTTGCTTCAATTTATCAACTAACAAACTGACTACACATATACTTCAAATGTGTTAATCTCAGATTTCCAGCATAAGTGTTCACCCCTGAAACCAATAATTGCTATAACGAAGAACCAATGACTAACAGAAGTATAATGATTTGCTTCGGTTTAGGTTTTCATTTTTTTTAGGTCGGTTATGCGGTATATTCAGTCCTACCCGAAAACTGCTCACCCTGAGTTCACTTAATAGAAGCAACCCCATAATTTCTCTCTTTGCAAAAACACCCTAAAATTTCACCTCATTTTATGCATCAAAAAAGGTTAAGCCGCCGCCCTGTTACAGGTCTAGTTTATTTTTAATAAACGTGATGGTTCTTTCACACTTGGAACATAGTCATGTTTGGATGCATATATTCTATATATGCACATTGTATGTAGTTTTCGAATAGTATTCTTTAGTTGCTTTAGCCTAGACTATATAATATATAGATCAATATCCCAACATTCTTTAGAAAATCAGATTTTTTTAATTCTCTCTTATATTATACGTTTAATACTCATTGTGGTTTGAAGAATTAAATATTGATTCTCTTAAGGAACTTTAAAGAGCTTTTACTGAAAAAATATAGAAGATGTTGATGTTAATGGGTTAAGCATTTGATTCTAAGTATATATTTACACGCAAGTTGGGCACCAATGTTGGTTGAGATAAGTTGTAGGTTATTTGGTTTTCGATCCGTATAGCCTTTTAAAGTGCAATATATCATATGCCATAACAAACCTCCATTACTTGATATGAAAAACGGATATATTTCAATTTCAAATCTTATATATACAACTCGAACTCTAGTTAATTAGTGAGTAATTTTATATATGTCTTTGATTAAATAAATAATATATAGCATGTTTCAGTTGATTATATATGATATAATATGTTCTATAAATATATCTTATAAATATCTATCTTATTTATATAAGGGAATGTTACTATACAAAGTGAAAAAAACATGCGAAGTGTACAAAGTGGCCAGGGCGTGATAAGTGTATTTTGAGAGATGGCTAATTGTCTGCGCCACAATTACGCATATAAGGTGCATAATTACACAAGTTATATTTATCATTACACAAGTCATATTCATAATTACGCAAGTAAAAATTACTAAATTTATAAATAATAATTGCGCAAGTTATATTTATAATCACTCAGGTTATATGATAATTACGCAAGTTATTTTCATAATTACACAGTTGTTGGTCACACAAGTTATATGCACAACACATAGATCTTTTAAAAAATTGTTAATTTAAAAAAAATATAGTAATACTATACTCAAATTAAATAGAAGAAAATTCTTGATTTTATGGTGTATTTTTTTATAAAAATAATATCGTACGAAAAACTTATATGCGTTTAAAAAATTAGGAGAATTTAAAACAAATCAACAATTATAGACAATTTCCTAATCTACCCATTCGAATCCTTTTCATGCGTGATTATTTTATCTGTAATTTGAACCGTTGATTCGTTAATCAACGATTAATATTACTCCATACATTTCTCACAAAAACACCACTTTATATTTATACGTTTCCTATTTATATATACATACAATTTGATGCACTTCTAAGATTACTAATATACAAATGATTTAAACCCGAAGTTACAACATCGCCACCTCAAGTTTACCACGTATCCAAGTCATAATGCCGTCAATAGGGCATTCCCTCCCCTCACTAATTATACCCTACAACTTTTCATGTTTTTTTCCCTTTGTTTCTCCAACCATCTTTTGGCACATGGGTTGGGTTGCTCATAAATTTTTTGATTTCTTTTGTTTCTTTTATAACTTTTATAATATAATTTATATAAAATTTTAAATATATCATTATGACGTGCTCATTTGTATCTAAGTTTCGTGTAAGTTTATTCAAAGTGTAGTTGTACATAATAATATACAACTTATTGAATCACAAAATTACAGGCCATAAAAACTGCTTCAAAGTTTTAATCTTTTTAGAGTTTTTTTTATTATTTATATTATAAGATGTATTATAAAATCCGAATTCGTTGTTGGGATATGCTTGAATTCATCAACTTACCGAGAATATTTTTTTTTTCAAAACCAAGTTTTCAATGTAAATTTTTATCGAAATAGTGAGGTGAATACTAATGTATAATTCATCAAATCTGAGCGTTATAAATTTCAACATTTCACCGTAGTGCACGGGTTTAAATCCTGGTTTGATTTTTTCATGTAAAGTTTTGAACATAGTCAACGCCCAGTTCCAACACGCGAGTTAAAGTAAATGACTGTGTCATGTGTCACAATTATGTAAGCATGTCATTATTTTTTTCCGTTTCTTGATAAATAATAAATAATTGAAATTATATTAATTTACTTATTGAAATTTTACATTTGAAATTAATATGCTTACTATTTCATTTAAAAGTTTAATAACATTTTTTATTATATATATATATATGTGTATGTGTGTGTAAATAGTATATTATCTAGTCATCATTTTTAACTAAGTACTGTAATTGAATCCCGAAAACAACCAGAAGAGTATAAAAAGGCTTGTTTGAGAAAGAAACACTAGTTAAAAAAAAGCAGTTTGGCTAACCCGACTCGAACTGTCAGTTTGTATACCAGTTTGGTAGCCCAATACTCGAAGCTGGTTTAAAAATCGGTTCAAAGGGATAAAAACTTATTAAACTGGAAAAAATAGGTGTCAAAATCAGTCCAACCCGCTTTGAGAAGTTTGAGTATTCAGTTAGAAAAATCAGTTTCAAAACCGAACCGGTTAGAAAATAATCGGTTTTGTTTTTGTAACAAAAAATCGGTTTGATTTAAAAACCGGACCGGTTTGGAGAAAAAACCCGGGGTGTACAACTCTACAAACAACAAATAAATGTTACTAAAACACTAATTGAATCACCACCAAGTCTTGTACCCATCATTTAGTTGTGGGGAGACCGCCTCAACTCCATTACCTCCTTCAAAATAAATAAAATAAAGAGTAAATCACACAGATAGTCTCTAGTATTTGTACGTATTGCAAATTTAGTTTTCATATTTAAAAAAACTACAAGTGCGGGTTTGAACTATGCAAAGAATATATGTTGATAAACTCTGATACTAACAAACTTTAAGTTTCTCTATGATGTCTACACATAGTGGTGGGAGAGAGAGAGAGAGAGAGAGAGAGAGAGAGAGAGAGAGACTTAAATGGAATGCTGGTGATGGTAATGATGGAGTGGTGATGGTGCTTGATTTCTCATATGATGGTGGAGAAGATGAAGATGAAGATGGTAGAAGAAGATGGAGGGGTGAGGTGAGGTGGGTGGTCTAGGAAGTGTAAGTTGGGTTTACTTAAAAATTATGTTTTTAAATTTAGGGTATATTAATAATTTTGTATTGCATTAATAGAAAAACTTAACTCTGTTAGCGTCGAGTACAGTTGATGTACATATCATGCAAAGTCAATCCCGAATCTATAAATTTTAAAAGTAAAAACTAAACTTGCAATAAATATAAACCCATAAAGGAGGAGGGGCACCCCCGGGTACCCTTGCGGGTAGGCGGGTACCCGCACGGGTACACTGCCACCACCCAATTCATGGGATGTTGTCGCCGAGTCGTGTTGGAGAAGTAACGGCTATATATCCGTTACAAAGTAGTTGTTGGGGTTTTAATTTTTTTTTAACCTTATAATTACTCACACACATACACACTATTATTTACACAAACTCAAGTTTAGATATAGCGTACCTCGCTTCGGACGAAGAATAGATTAATTTTAAGATTTTATATAATATTTTAATTTTAATTATGTAATCTTTTATTTTAATTATGAAATGTTTTGTTTTTAATTATGTAATTTTTAATTTTGTAGTAAAAGTTAATTTTCTTTTAAATTATTTAAATATGAAAATAAAAGTTACAGGGTAGTCCAGGGTTGCATTTTCAGTTTTTTGGGTATTTCAAGATAGTTCAGGATACTTGAGATATGATAGTGTGTGATTAATGAATTTCAGGATAGTTCAGGGTAGAGGTGGCAAAATGGGCGGGTTGGATTGGGTTGGTTGATAGGTCAAGATGGGTTTGGGTTAGGATGGGTTCGGGTCAGGATGAGTTATTTAAAAAAAAGGTCAGGATGGGTTTGGATAAAGATGGATTCGGGTCAGGGTGGGTTCGGGTTAAGATGGGTTATTTTAAAAAGTTCTATAAATTAAATCTAAAATTACCAAAACCTAATCAAGCAACTTTATGAAAAACTCGAGAAAAATAGCGAGTGCCAAAGTCAAACGCATTTATCAATAATCAACTAACATTGAAGGAATCACATGACATAAATGGTGATTGGGTTGGTACCATCAATAATTCGACAATTAACGGGTACGACAACTTTGGTGGTGAAATGGTGTTGTAGAAGTGATGCGGTGGTCAATCTGCTTCACGGATTCATCGAGAGAGATTGATATCGATTGATATAGGTGTGGTGGTCAATCTGCTTCAGTAACATCGGTCAATTTGGGTAAGCAGAGGTCGATCAATGTGGGTATGGTTGTCGATTTGTTTCAGCGGTTATCGATTTGAGTTGTAAAGTTCGATCGCGTGGGGTACGGTGGTCGATTTGTATCAATGGTTATCAATTTTGGTTGTGGAGTTCGATCGATGTGGGTTAGGTGTTCAATTTGGGTAGCAAAGGTGCGATCGATATGAGTGCGGTGGTCGATTTGCTTAAGCGATGATCGATTTGAGATGCGAGGTTCGTTCGATGTGGGTGCGGTTATAATACCCGTAACAACTTTTCCGGCCACTATTCCGGCCAAAGTCCGGCGGGCCTCCGGCGAACCCCCAAAACACCTTTAAAATTCGGTTTTCAAACCCCACAACGCACCAAATCGTTCGTGAGTCAGATTCCAACCATAATACACGCGTTAATTGAAGAAAAATCGTCCAGATTTCACGGTTTGTGGAGCACTAACGAACCCACTTTAACTCACCTAACTAAATCCACTCAAACGTGGATAATAAAACAAATTAATCCGACCTAATCCATCATTTATTCATTTCTAATCAATTACAGCTTTCTATTGCTCCCAAAACACACACAAACACCTCGTCCGATCTCCACCTTCATCGCGACCTGCAACTGGGTTAAACATCATCTTCCGGACCTCGAAACCTAGAATTGATAGAGGGCTTTGCTTCGTGCACGTTTATTAAAGCTCCACACAAAGTTAATTGAACTATGATCACCATTTGAACCGAAATCAGAATCCACGTTAGTCGCGGTTTGTGCTTCGAGTGTTCATCTTCAATTCCAAAACGAATCAGGTAATTAAAGCTACCTACATACTCGATTCTAGTCTAGGAATGAAAGCCCTATGAATTTGAGCATTAACAACAACGAATCGAACTTCAATTTGATCCAAATTGAAACTAGGGTTTATGATGATTGGGGATTTCTTGGTTACATGTGTTATAAGTCATCGAAACCAGCTATTACCGCGGCTGAGGCCTTTGGTTCACTGGTTCACAGTTCACTTTGCAATCCTTGGGGTCACGGGTTCGAACCCGTGCACCCACATTTATTTTTTTTATGCCTTTTTCAGCTTTCAAAAATTATGTAAAAATTACTAAAAATCATAAAAACTCTTTTATAAACTCTGTTCATTTTTTTTATCATCAACCTCATTTCTGTAATTTTCTTTAAGTTTAAAACCTTTATAAAACAATGTAACGAAGGAATTTAGTTTAATTATTTTTATGGATTCGTTTAGATAAATGGTAAAAATATGATTAAATATAAAAGTTCTTTTATAAAAATACCTAATTAATTTCTGTAAATTAGTCTAGTAAAACCTTAAAAATTCTTATATATATATTGTTAACGAACGTTATAAATAGTTTATTTTGTTTAAAAATAAACTGTAAACAATTGATTTAAGCCCGTATTTTACAGCCAACTTACAGAGAGCATAACTCGTTCATAACAGATTCAAATCAGTTAAACTTTAGGTCCATGACGAAGTTCGTCGAAAGACGAATCCGTTGATATATAAAACATAGAAAAACTCATCCGTTTAGACCGCCAAACAGTCGTTTTCGTAACAGCTAGCAGTTCTGCGCAGCTGTAAAGATCCACGTTTTTCTCATATTTCGGTAATCCAAATCAGAAACTTTTCTAAATGAAAGTTGTTCAGAACTCACTAATCTAGTAGACTGGAGATTTTCAGAATTTTTAGACGTCGTTTAGTATTTTTAACGAGTGCGAAAAGACAGAGGCAGAACTGGAATTTTTCAAACTATAATTTGCGTTATGTTATCGTAGGTTCTCACGGCGTTAACCGAGCCTAGACTTTGTTTCTGAATATTGTCATTCGTGTATAAGGTACGGATTCCGACCTTTCCCTCTCGTAGCATAAATACCTCTCGTTCTTGATCGGTATTTTGAATTCTTAACTTGACTTGTTGGTTATCAAATCCATAAGATTATTGTTATAAGTGTTTATTGTATAATTGATATTGTTTGCATGTGATAGCCTTTATTTGCTTTGTACTCATTGTCACATGCTTCCTAAATGATTGATTATAGCTAGTGGCCTTGATTAAGGGTTATGAGCACTAGTGTAACTTATTGTGTTATATTGGCTTGATTGATTGTATCATTGACCTCCATACCCGAGCACATCCACCTATGGGGACATAGGGCGTCATTGTGGCACAAGTGACGTGCTCTATCTGTGGCAGAGCGATTAGACCACAGCGTCTCTACATTATTATTATGTGCTAAGTTGTGACACATATTGATTATTGTTAAAGAAGGCGTATGGATCGATCCTAGGATATCATTGTTATTGTTTATTGGTGAGATGGTTAGGTGTGTGTGCCCACATTCCTATCTCACATATTGGTGCATTAGAACTGCAGCTACTGTACACATTGTTAATTGTTATTGTTATTGGCTCACATGGGTATTCCTTTTTGATGATCATTATCATTTGATTTTCGACTTGATCATCTCATTGTTATCATGATTGATCATTGTATTGCTATTGTTTATTCCGTTACTGAGCATTCTTTGGCTCAGCCGTATTTTCTTTTGTTGTTTTCTCTTATTGTTATAGCAGGTACTCAAGGGGCTCAGGGGAACGAGTGAAGAGTGTTAACTCAAGAAGTTAGGATGAGAACATTTGGATTAATAAGATTTAATAAGTACTTTGATTTTAAGACTTTATTTAAATTATGTGGACCTATGTAAGGATTTGTGTGTTTCTTAGTACTTTAATTCTATCGTCATGAACCTCTGATTACTGTTTGTGTGACACGTCAGCCCTACCCGGGTTGGGGTGTTACAGTTATGGTATCAGAGCTTAGGCTCCTTCCTGTAGAAAACTTAAACTAAATAATTAAGACATGTGAGGATTGGGTAGACATTGGGTTAGGTTCTCTATATATTATATGGCTATTTTCTAATTCACGTTGTTCTAATTAACGTGAAATGTTTTCATTTTAGATGCCTCCCAGCCGTAATTCACGAAATTCTAGCGGGTCGAATGGACCTGATCCAAATCTTGTTGGTGCTATGACCCAAGCACTTACTGCTATACTACCGACTTTGATTGATGCGGTACGAAATCCGAATCCAAATCCAAACCCAAATCCGAATCCGAATCCAAATCCAAACCCGAATCCGGATCCGAATCCAAACCCAAATCCAAACCCGAATCCAAACCCAACTGGTGCAGACGTTTGGCTAGCACGATTTCAAAAGCAAAAACCACGATCATTCACTAAGGCGGCTACACCTGCAGTGGCCAAAGACTGGATCGCTCACATTGAGAAAATCTTTACCGTGCTTAGAGTTGATCAGCAGTACAGGGCGAGTTTAGCTGCTTATAAGCTGGAGGAAGATGCTCAAGTATGGTGGGAGAATGTGGTAGCTGAAAGAGGAGGCGAACAGTTCATGGAGACTCTATCTTGGAATGATTTTCGTTCCATATTCTTCGACAAGTATTTTACGAATGTGGATAAAGCAGCATACAGGCGGGAGTATGATAACATCCGTCAACGAAACGATGAATCACTCACTGATTTTACAGACCGGTTTTATCGACTGTTGGGATTTCTAGGTTCTTCTGCTGGACCACCTGAGGAACGGGTTGAAAAGTATCAATGGGCAGTATGTGATCGGATTCGTAAGGCTATTATTCACTCCACTTTCAACAATGTTGAGGAAGCAGTTAGGGCTGCAAAAAGGGTGGACCTGGAGAGAAAGGAATTTTTGTTAAAATTTGAGGATAATAAGAAGCGCAGTAGAGATGGGACTCGTATTCAGGCCGGCAGTGAGTCATCTCAAGGATCTGACCGAAATGGAAATGATCGTCAGAAAAATCAAGGATCGGGGAAGAACACTAAGTCATGGCATGGTAAGACTCGAAGTCAAGGTCAAATGATATCCTATCAACAACCAATTGCAGCTCAACCGGTGAATCAAAAAGGCAATCCTTCCAGACATCCGATGTGTACTCATTGTGGAAAGCATCATTCCGGAACTTGTCGTCGACTTACAGGAGCTTGTCTTGGTTGTGGAGATATGGGGCATAGGGTTAGTCAATGCCCAAAGGCGAGGAACCGACCAGAGAATGATGCTAAGGGAGCCAATGCGCCACCCACTACTGGAGGCCGAGTATTCGCACTAACTGCAGGGGAAGCTGCTAATGCTCCAGGTACATCTTCCCGTACAAATTCATTCTAATAATCATAATCTACTTCCATTGATTCTAGTTTTACCGTCGTTAGTATCTCATTAGTTATCAATATATAGGTACGATTTGTGGTATACTTCGTTATGGTGACTATGATATTTCTGTATTGTTTGATACTGGCTCCACCCACTCGATAGTATCTCATTTATTCACAAAGCACCTTACGATCATGCCTACCGCTCTAGAGCCTGCATTAGTGATTTCTACTCCTGTTGGAGAATCGATTATTATTTCACAAGTATATCAAAACTGTCCTATTCAGATCGAATCAATCATTAGAGAGGCTGACCTATTTCCTATGCACATGGGTGATTTCGATATTATTCTTGGCATGGATTGGTTAACACGACACCATGTTACCATAGAATGTCAAACTCGTCGTGTGCTATTTGGTGATCCTATGAATCCTGACTTAGTTTACCAAGGAAGCCTACCTCGGAAGCCTCTCAAAATTATCTCTGCTCTGAAAGCCCAAAAGCTTATATTCCGTGGATGTGAGGGATTCTTAGCTTCTATAAAAGATACATCAGTGGATACTCCTCGTATTGAAGACTTTCCTATTGTTCAGGAATTCCCTGATGTCTTTCCTGAAGAACTTGCAGGGTTACCACCTGAGCGTGAAGTCGAGTTTACTATTGATTTAATCCCCGGGGCGGAACCTATTTCTAAGGCACCTTATCGGATGGCTCCAGTAGAGTTAAAGGAATTGAAAGAACAACTGCAGGAGCTATTACAACTTGGATTCATTAGACCAAGTGTTTCACCATGGGGGGCACCGGTATTATTTGTGAAGAAGAAAGATGGTAGTATGCGTCTATGCATCGACTACCGAGAGCTTAATAAGATTACTATCCGGAACCGCTATCCGCTACCGCGTATTGATGATCTCTTCGATCAACTACAAGGAGCAAAGTTCTTCTCTAAGATCGACCTTAGATCAGGATACCATCAATTGAGGATCCGAGATCAAGATGTTCCTAAGACAGCATTCCGCACCCGTTACGGTCACTATGAGTTCCTAGTTATGCCTTTTGGCTTGACTAATGCTCCAGCTGTCTTTATGGACCTCATGAACAGAGTGTTCCATGAGTATTTGGACCGCTTTGTAATTGTTTTTATCGATGACATCTTGGTATTCTCTAAAAGTAGAGAGGAGCATGAAGACCACCTTCGCACGATTTTGGAAACCTTACGCCAAAAGAAGTTATATGCTAAATTTTCTAAGTGTGACTTTTGGCTTGAACAAGTGGCATTTTTAGGCCATGTTGTATCAGCTAAAGGTATCACTATGGATCCGGCAAAGGTGGAAGCTATTACTAAATGGCCTCGACCGACATCCGTCACTGAAGTTCGTAGTTTTCTTGGTTTAGCGGGCTATTACCGACGTTTTGTGGAAGGTTTCTCTCGTGTAGCATTACCTCTAACTCAACTTATGAGAAAGGGTGTAAAATTTACGTGGAACGAGGATAGAGAAAAGAGTTTTGAGGAACTGAAGAAAAGACTGGTATCTGCCCCTATTCTTACGTTACCTTCGGGTTCTGGCGGATACCAAATTTATAGTGATGCATCAAAGAAGGGACTCGGTTGTGTTCTTATGCAGCATGGTAAAGTTATTGCCTATGCTTCCCGACAGCTTAAACCGTACGAAGTAAACTACCCAACACATGACTTAGAGCTTGCAGCTGTAGTGTTTGCATTAAAGATTTGGAGACATTATTTGTATGGAGAGACATGTGACATCTTTACTGATCATAAGAGCCTTAAGTATATTTTCACTCAAAAAGAACTCAATATGAGGCAGAGGAGATGGTTAGAACTACTCAAGGATTACGATGCCAACATCCAGTATCATCCGGGCAAGGCGAATGTCGTGGCAGATGCTCTCAGTCGAAAGAGTGCAGGTGGAGTAGCATGTCTTCAAATCCAACCATAGATTATCTCAGATCTGGATAGAATGGAAGTTGGGTTACAGCTTGGTGAGTCTAACGGTTATCTAGCCAAGATGAGGATAGAATCTGATCTTATTACACGGATCAAGGAAGCTCAGAATCAAGATGGAGAACTTTGGGCGATATTACAAAATTTGAATATAGGGAAACAATCTGAGTTTCGAGTTGATGAACAAGGAGTTATCTGGTGTGGAAATAGATTATGTGTGCCAGATGACCCAACCCTTCGTGACTCCTTATTAGCAGAGGCACACAGTTCACCATTCTCTATTCACCCGGGAGCCACTAAGATGTATAGAGATTTAAGGCAGAACTTTTGGTGGAGTGGTATGAAAGAAGACGTAGCTAAATATGTGAGTCATTGTTTAACTTGTCAGCAAGTAAAGATTGAGCATCAAAGAGCTAGTGGATTACTGCAACCATTAGATATTCCTGTGTGGAAGTGGGATGATATTTCCATGGACTTTGTTACAGGCCTACCAAAAACATTCAAGAAGAACGACGCCATTTGGGTCGTAGTTGATAGACTCACAAAGTCGGCTCATTTCTTGCCTATCCAACAGGGTTACTCAGTTAGCAAATTATCAGAGGTATTTCTGCAAGATATTATTCGACTTCATGGCACGCCATCATCGATTGTATGTGATAGAGATCCGCGTTTCACGTCACGCTTTTGGAAGGGTTTCCAAAATGCTTGGGGAACCAAGTTAAGATTTAGTACCGCCTTCCATCCGCAGACTGACGGACAATCTGAACGCACTATTCAGACTTTGGAAGATATGCTTAGAGCATGCGCACTCGAATGGACGGGCAATTGGGATGAGTATCTATGCCTAGTTGAGTTCGCGTATAATAATAGTTGGCAGGCTAGTATAAATATGGCCCCGTTTGAACTTTTATATGGTCGAAAATGTAGAGCACCGATATATTGGAATGAGGTTGGAGAAAAGATAATCGAAGGACCGGAATTGGTTAGAATTACTAATGACAAAGTTGCCATTGCCAGAGAGAAGTTGAAAGAAGCCCAAACTAGACAAAAGAGTTACGCCGATCAACACCGACGAGCGTTGGAATTTAGAGTCGGAGATCATGTGTTTCTCAAAGTGTCACCTTGTCGTGGCATACGTCGATTTGGAATTAAAGGAAAGTTAAGTCCACGTTTTATCGGTCCGTTTGAGATTCTTGAAAGGGTTGGAGAAGTCTCGTATCGTTTAGCATTGCCACCGCAACTCTCTCATGTTCATAATGTTTTTCATGTCTCTTTGTTGAGGGGATACAACTATCATCCGTTGCACGTTATTAGTTACCCTCTTCACGCGATTCAAGAAGATCTTTCTTATGAAGAAGAACCTGAAGCTATTATTGATCGTCAAGAACGAGTTATGAGACGCAAGTCTATACCATTCGTTAAAGTTTTATGGAAAAATCATTCTGAACGCGAGGCGACATGGGAGACAGAAGAAATGATTCGTTCACAGTATCCATACTTATTCGACAACTAAGTGTAAGTTTTTTTTCTAAGCCTAACTGTTAGTGATTACTCTATTTGTAAGTGGTGTGTGTTTAAAGAAGTATTATTTTCACCGTATTGTATTTTCAGAAGGATTCATGCTACATTATATTGAATTTCGAGGACGAAATTGTTTTAAGGGGGGTAGAATTATAATACCCGTAACAACTTTTCCGGCCACTATTCCGGCCAAAGTCCGGCGGGCCTCCGGCGAACCCCCAAAACACCTTTAAAATTCAGTTTTCAAACCCCACAACGCACCAAATCGTTCGTGAGTCAGATTCCAACCATAATACACGCGTTAATTGAAGAAAAATCGTCCAGATTTCACGGTTTGTGGAGCACTAACGAACCCACTTTAACTCACCTAACTAAATCCACTCAAACGTGGATAATAAAACAAATTAATCCGACCTAATCCATCATTTATTCATTTCTAATCAATTACAGCTTTCTATTGCTCCCAAAACACACACAAACACCTCGTCCGATCTCCACCTTCATCGCGACCTGCAACTGGGTTAAACATCATCTTCCGGACCTCGAAACCTAGAATTGATAGAGGGCTTTGCTTCGTGCACGTTTATTAAAGCTCCACACAAAGTTAATTGAACTATGATCACCATTTGAACCGAAATCAGAATCCACGTTAGTCGCGGTTTGTGCTTCGAGTGTTCATCTTCAATTCCAAAACGAATCAGGTAATTAAAGCTACCTACATACTTGATTCTAGTCTAGGAATGAAAGCCCTATGAATTTGAGCATTAACAACAACGAATCGAACTTCAATTTGATCCAAATTGAAACTAGGGTTTATGATGATTGGGGATTTCTTGGTTACATGTGTTATAAGTCATCGGAACCAGCTATTACCGCGGCTGAGGCCTTTGGTTCACTGGTTCACAGTTCACTTTGCAATCCTTGGGGTCACGGGTTCGAACCCGTGCACCCACATTTATTTTTTTTATGCCTTTTTCAGCTTTCAAAAATTATGTAAAAATTACTAAAAATCATAAAAACTCTTTTATAAACTCTGTTCATTTTTTTTATCATCAACCTCATTTCTGTAATTTTCTTTAAGTTTAAAACCTTTATAAAACAATGTAACGAAGGAATTTAGTTTAATTATTTTTATGGATTCGTTTAGATAAATGGTAAAAATATGATTAAATATAAAAGTTCTTTTATAAAAATACCTAATTAATTTCTGTAAATTAGTCTAGTAAAACCTTAAAAATTCTTATATATATATTGTTAACGAACGTTATAAATAGTTTATTTTGTTTAAAAATAAACTGTAAACAATTGATTTAAGCCCGTATTTTACAGCCAACTTACAGAGAGCATAACTCGTTCATAACAGATTCAAATCAGTTAAACTTTAGGTCCATGACGAAGTTCGTCGAAAGACGAATCCGTTGATATATAAAACATAGAAAAACTCATCCGTTTAGACCGCCAAACAGTCGTTTTCGTAACAGCTAGCAGTTCTGCGCAGCTGTAAAGATCCACGTTTTTCTCATATTTCGGTAATCCAAATCAGAAACTTTTCTAAATGAAAGTTGTTCAGAACTCACTAATCTAGTAGACTGGAGATTTTCAGAATTTTTAGACGTCGTTTAGTATTTTTAACGAGTGCGAAAAGACAGAGGCAGAACTGGAATTTTTCAAACTATAATTTGCGTTATGTTATCGTAGGTTCTCACGGCGTTAACCGAGCCTAGACTTTGTTTCTGAATATTGTCATTCGTGTATAAGGTACGGATTCCGACCTTTCCCTCTCGTAGCATGAATACCTCTCGTTCTTGATCGGTATTTTGAATTCTTAACTTGACTTGTTGGTTATCAAATCCATAAGATTATTGTTATAAGTGTTTATTGTATAATTGATATTGTTTGCATGTGATAGCCTTTATTTGCTTTGTACTCATTGTCACATGCTTCCTAAATGATTGATTATAGCTAGTGGCCTTGATTAAGGGTTATGAGCACTAGTGTAACTTATTGTGTTATATTGGCTTGATTGATTGTATCATTGACCTCCATACCCGAGCACATCCACCTATGGGGACATAGGGCGTCATTGTGGCACAAGTGACGTGCTCTATCTGTGGCAGAGCGATTAGACCACAGCGTCTCTACATTATTATTATGTGCTAAGTTGTGACACATATTGATTATTGTTAAAGGAGGCGTATGGATCGATCCTAGGATATCATTGTTATTGTTTATTGGTGAGATGGTTAGGTGTGTGTGCCCACATTCCTATCTCACATATTGGTGCATTAGAACTGCAGCTAATGTACACATTGTTAATTGTTATTGTTATTGGCTCACATGGGTATTCCTTTTTGATGATCATTATCATTTGATTTTCGACTTGATCATCTCATTGTTATCATGATTGATCATTGTATTGCTATTGTTTATTCCGTTACTGAGCATTCTTTGGCTCAGCCGTATTTTCTTTTGTTGTTTTCTCTTATTGTTATAGCAGGTACTCAAGGGGCTCAGGGGAACGAGTGAAGAGTGTTAACTCAAGAAGTTAGGATGAGAACATTTGGATTAATAAGATTTAATAAGTACTTTGATTTTAAGACTTTATTTAAATTATGTGGACCTATGTAAGGATTTGTGTGTTTCTTAGTACTTTAATTCTATCGTCATGAACCTCTGATTACTGTTTGTGTGACACGTCAGCCCTACCCGGGTTGGGGTGTTACAGCGGTGGTTCGATTTGGGTAGCAATTTACGGGCTTTAGAGTTTGGCTTTTGAGATGGTGATGGGAAGATTTAAAATTTAAGATATGACAAATACCCATCTTGACCCATATTAGTTTTTCTTATATATATTTTAAACCCATCTTGACCTGCTTATCTATTTTTTTAAACCCATCCTAACCCACATCTATTTAAAAAAAGTCCATTCAAACCCAAAATAAGACATTTGGGTTTTTTTTGCAAGGCGTAGTTCAGGTTATCTCAAGATAGTGCCCCATCCTTCACGACCTTGGCTTTTTAGAGAATCCCGCTCCTGTACTTTAAAATTAATGTTACAATACATATAATCTAAAAATATCCACTCTAAATATTTCAATATCCTAGGTTATTGGTTGTTGCTTAGTCCCATCATCACCTCATGGAAGCTCGTTTCAAATCTCTGTATCCACATATCCCTTCAATACCATACCTTATTTATGTATCCTTATTACCTTTTTTTTAAATTTTTTTTCAATTATATAATACTTTTTTAATATTTTCTACTATTATATTTACTGTACCATTTTTTTACTTCTTTACATACAACCACTTTCAACCATCTTTTATACCCACATCAAAATGAAAAATCCACTATAAATACTCTAATAATAATGATAAAAGAAATATTATTTTATTCACAGTTTTATTATAAATTTATTTACCTGAAACGGTGCTATGCCGATAGAACCCACTACACAAAGACAAATAATTAACTATTTTATATCTTTATATAAACATCTAAGTACAAAACTTTTATATAATTTTAAGTGTTGAAATATGTAATTATTTGTACTTTCTCACTTTGGAAATTAGCTGTAACGTACCCGCCCTCTCATACGCATTTATTTAGAAAATAAATGTATAGAAAAATCAAGTGCAGACTGCAGGCAGCTTATTTGACATAAAAACATTTTATTTTTCACCCGTTGATATTTTCCGTAACTTAGTTATAACTAGTATTCAAGCTTCACGAGTTGCGATGTGAGCGTAAAACCGTGTTAAAGTATCATCAATGTCACACCGTTGGTAGGGACCTCCAACACCATTAAAACTCGTAAAACAAAAGAAATAAAACCAAGCGAAAGATAGATGTAAAAACATTAAACTATGCACGTGCGTTACGGTGTGTTAATGTGTATAAATTAGAACGAAACTTAAAATACAATGTGACCGTTAAACAAAATAAATAGATGTAAAAATGTTGAACTACATACGCATGTTGCAGTATGTTAACTTGAAAAGTTTAGGCCAAGTCGTAAAAAAATTTGAAAAAGAATAAAAGTAAATGTGACTAAAGTTGAAAATGAAAAAATGTGTTATTGTTAAATATAAAGGTTGTTAACTATAGGGTTAGAACTTAGAAGTAAAAAAAAACTTATAGAAAAAATAAAATGAGATACAATCTATTAAACGTAAGGTACAAATCATAGTGTACAACTAAGTTGGTAATTAGTATTATATAAATATCTATTATCTAATTCTAAGTTATTTTTTTTAATAAATATAAATTTTTAGTTATTTCAGTTTGTAAATCTTTCTCAAAATTCAGTATAAGTATATAAATTTAAGTTTTTTATTAACCCAAAAGTGAACCCAATTGGTATAAGGCCCCGTTTGATTTGCGCTGACCGAGCTGACTGGCTGACTCGGTCAGCGGGTCAACGTGTTTGATAGTGACGATGTTGTGGTCTGACTGGGTCCGGAGGTTCTGACTCAGGCCCTAAAAACTGTGATTCTGACCATGAAAAGGGCAGCTTCTCCCGTCGCCAACTCCCGCAATCGGCCTCCCTCATCCAAACCCTCAGCAATCGGGCTCCCTCCGCGGTCTTCCACCAGTCGGAGACCCCCTCCGCGAACCCCCATCTCTCTGGCGGTCTCCCCACCGCAAACCCCCTTCCGCGCGACCCCTTCTGTGAACCGCCATCCCTCCAGCGCTCCTCCCTCCGCAGATGGTATGTCCTGTTCTTGTTTTCATAGTTGTATGGGTTCTAGAAATAAGATTTGATAATGTGTTCTATTAGAAATTTTGTTTTGAAGTTATTCTTGTTCTTGTTCTTTGACTATTGGTTATTTCTAAAATTTGGCTATTCAATTTTAAGAACTACGGGAAATATGGTTATTTTTATCATTCTGCAGTCAGACAGATACTGAATCAAACAGTCAAGTTTCAGTCAGATGTAGACTCAGTTAGAACTTCTAACAGGGTCAGCTTCTGACTTAATCAGATTCTACGGAGTCAGCGATAATCAAACAGCCTGTAAGCTCAAAGAATCTGATTAGATATTTATGATTTTCTTAAACGACCACATGTCTACATGCTGAAAGCAGGAAACGTCAAGTCAATCACATTAGCTAAGGTATCTAACTTAAAATGACTTATTTATGCTTGTTCCTTTTTTAAAAGAAGGAATGTTTAGATGTTATGATACTTAGAGCATTTAAAGTCCACTTACTAAAATTATTCGAGTATATTTTCATATATTATTTGTTATGATTATAAGTGGTTAGTGAAATATATAAAATTTTACTATTTAATCTATATTTTTAAAAAATACTGTTCAAAACCCTATAATATTTTAATATATTTTAAGTGTTTGTGAGTATAATAGAGAGAAAAAGTAATTATAAAGATATAAAAAATATTATTTAATTAAAAGAAAAAAAATTAATGATTTTTAGTATAATTATATGAATAATAATATAAAATGAGTGGTTAATGTTTTTAGTGCATACTAGTTATGATGTAGAGAGGGTGTAGAACACCTCGCATCGGATGAGAACACTATTACCTTGATCCTGATAAGTATTCTCAAACCTCAACTAGTTGAAATTCCACTGGAATCATCGATGCCCCCTCGTTTTTTATTAAAACAAAAATGAGAAAATACAAACTAAATCTCATTATTTGTTTTTAACTAAATAGTTTAATACTAACTAGATTTCATGTTTGATACGGTTGTTTTAAAATATTAAAAAAAATCAATTTAGCTCTAAAAATTTTATATATTGTTTCCTTTTTACTCTAAAAGTTTTAGTAATTGTTTCAACTTGAATCCAAAGTAATAAAATTTTTGGGTTGAAATTAAAACAACTTCTAAACCTTTTGAAGATAATTAATTGATGTTTTAATACTTTTGAAGAAAAATAATAACTTTTATAAAACCTTAAAGAATAAAATAAAAATTTACTCAAAAGTGTAAATATGACTAAACATAGCATTCACAAGTCACAACACAAGAAACAAAAAAAGTTGGAAGTGATCGTAAGGCGGTCCATGAAATGGATGCCCACATCGACTGCCACTTTGGCAGACTACACCTTTAAGTTTTTCTTGTGTTGTGGTTATAATAAAACCTCTTGCACCCTTTTGTCTTATTTCTTTTGCTCAAAACATGATCTAATAATTTTTTAACGCATCTCTCTCTAATTACATCATATACAAACATCATTAATTTGAAGAGAGAAAAACAAGAACAAAGATTAAAAAAATAGAAGAAGAAAAGGTTGTTCTTTAAGTTGCACACATCTTATTCTTTCAATTGTATTGTATTTAAGTGGTTTTTAGTCATTTTCATTACTTGAGATTTGTAAGGAGCATCACCATAAGTATTAGTGATTTATTAAGTATTAATGATTTATGATAAAGGTAATAACAACCTCTAGAAAATTAGCAAGAACAAGGTGATCATTTTATTTGTACGATGAGACGTGTTAAGTGATCATTTTTTGTTGGGTTTGTGAAGTCTTTGGGCTTAAGTCCATGTTTAATTTTCTTTCATTAAGTTGTAATCCTAATTGGTCTCTATATATATCCATGTCATGTATTTGTAATATTTGTACTGAACAAATAAATAAAACCATAGTTGCAGCCCGTGTACGTATGTCACACCGACCAAACCACGTTAAATCTTTATGTCGTTTATTGTTCTATTTTCTGCGTGATAATCGTTTGTGCGTGTCCGTGTGTTGGCTCCGTTGCGCCTTAGAGCTTACACACAGAAGGAACTGAAGAAACGATCGCAGATTGTTGGTTGATTATCTCGGAAATCTTATTTGAAGCTGTTTTGATTGCCCTTGATCGATTGTCGTTCCTTTTTTGTGTTTCCGTTTGACGAGAACAAACAAAAAAGAAAGAAAAATTCAAAGTCGTCTTTTTCTTAGGGATCTACGTACAAACAAACAAAAAAAAAAGAATGATTTCAATTGGTTTTTTGAAAAAAGGAAAGCAAATCAGATTGTTTTGTTTGTTGACTATGTTGATAAGAAACACTTATATTTCGGGTGATTATTTCGATAAATAAGAGAAAAGGAAAGAAAATTATTTTGTTTCTTTGCTGATTCAAACCAAAAAACAATAATATTGTGTTTTTTGTGATTGTTTGATTGGTTTTGATCGAGATCAAATACCGGGTTAAAGCTCTTTGAAGCCGCCGATTAAGGTTTGGAGAATAACTTTTGGATTCATCGGGTAAAGGTTAGAGTTTTGTGTTTTCAAGTTCCTATTTTTTGACGGGTTACTCTCAACTGTTTGAGGGAACCTTGTTTTATGAAAGAAAAGTATATCCAGGTTAGGTTTGTCTGCAAAGGTTTTTTGTAGGAGCAAATCGGTTAATTGACAGTGTTCAGTAGAACAGTCATCAAGTTTAGGCTCGTGCCATTGCTCTGTACACTGTTTCGATTTGCTGCTTGTTTACTATTTGAGATGGCTGAAGATGAGAAGGTTGTGATTGACAAATTTAATGGTTCTGATTTAGTTGGTAAAAAATATAAGTAGAAGCATTGTTATGTCAAAAGGACTTGAATATTGTACTAGAAGAAAAACCTGTGAAAATAGAACAAACTGATTGAAAATCAACGGACAAAAAGGCTCCGGCGGTTATTACATTGGCTTTGACGAAAAATATTGCTTTTAATGCCATTAAGGAAACCGCGGCTCGTGGTATGATGACTGTTTTGTCAAATATGTATGAGAAACCTTCTGCCGCGAATACGGTGTTCTTGATTCGGGAGCCGGTGAACACAAAGATGAAAGAAGGAAGCTCAGTGATTGTTCACATTAGCAACCTAAATTCAATCTTAACAAGACTTGTATCTGTTGGAATTAAGTTTGATGATAAAGTTTAGGCTCTACTACTGTTGTCGTCTCTACCTGATAGTTGGTCTGGAACTATGACTGCAATTTCAAGTTTCGTGGGGACTGAGGGTTTCACTCTTAATGGTATTTGAGATATAATTATGGGTGAAGAAGTCAGAAGAAGAAACTCGAGTGAATCATCTAATAGTGAACAACAAAATGTTGGTCGGGGTCGGGGTAATAACAAGAACAATGGGAGTCGAGGAAGAAGTTCATCTAAACCTAGGAAGAATGTGAAGTGTTGGAGCTGCAATGAAGTGAGACATGTTAAGAGTCAATGTCCGATAAAAAAGAATTGAACACTACTGCTGGGGATGTTTCTGATGATGATGCATTGATACTCAGTGTGGAAAACAGTGTGGACTCTTGGGTCATGGATTCAGGGGCTTCGTTTCATGCCATGGACAACAGGGAAAGGATGATGAATCTGAAACATAGTGATTTTGGAAAGGTACGATTAGCTAATGACGAGATACTTGAGGTAACGGGCATGGGTGATATTGATCTGGTTACTTCATTGGGTACTACATGGAACTTAAAGAATGTCAAGGTGATTATGGGGCTGAAGAAGAAACTAAGTTCAGTTGGTCAGCTGGATGAACAAGTACTGAAAGTGAGGTTTGATGGTGGTAAATGAATGGTGATCAATGGTAATCTGGTTATTGCTCGTGGTATGAAGCGTGGGTCATTATATATGGTTGAGGTACCTGCTGAGGGATGTATGATCGTCCCGGTTAAGCACGACAAAATCTGGTTTGCTAAATCTGGTGCTAAGAGAGTTCATTTTGCAAACATGAAGTTTGGAGCAGGGGTGTTAGGTGAACGAGTTCAAAAGTCTAAACCATTCAGGGGTTTCAGTGACAGTAGAAACACGAGACGTGTTTCGGGTACAGTTACAAAGAACAGTTGGGTTTTAAAGACTATGACTAAAAAATTCTCTCCTTGTGATTGTTTGCTGAATTTGAAGAGTGATGGTGATCCTTGATGTATCTTTGAATCTGGTGGATTGTCCAAACCGGTTAAGATGGAGGATGAGTCGTTGGCGGGACTAGCCACGACTGAGCTGAAGCTCGGGGGAGCTTCAACTAGCCCTTTTGGTACTTGATGATAAGGGGGCCGCTGCAACTAGGAGATGTGATAAAGTCTTAGCTTATTCTTTGGGAACTGGAGGCTTAAAAGACTTATTTAATGATTGCTGAAGTTACTAGACGACTGGGTTGCTTTGTACTTGAGAGGCGGGCTAGAATTTATCGCAAAGCCTTTAAGTGGGAGATTGTTGGGTTTGTGAAGGCTTTAGGCTTGAGCCCATGTTTATTTTTCTTGTTCATTAAGTTGTAACCCCTAATTATTCTCTCTCTATATATATCCATGTCATGTATTTGTAATCTTTATACTGAGCAAATAAATAAAACCCTAGTTGCAGCCCGTGGACGTAGGTCACACCGACCGAACCACGTTAAATCCTTGTGTCGTTTATTGTCCTATTTCTGTGTGATAATCATTTGTGCGTGTTCGTGTGTTGGTTCCGTTGCACCGCTTGCATTCCTAACACTTTCTTTGTAAAGTGATAACAATATGATTAATTCATTTATAAAGTGAGACGTATAAGGTTATGACTTCCTTTATAAACTAAGAACAAGATGATTACCTTTTTTATAAAGTGAAATGTTGGTGTACTTGTGATCTCTTCCGTCTAGTGGAGCAAACTATCGATTGAACATCAGGGAGAAGACGTAGAGTGGCTTAGTTAACTTTCACCTAAACGTTTATAAACTCTTTACATTTTATATATTGCTTGTATTGGTTGATTAATAAGAGTTTAGTTTCAAAAGTAATTGTTTAATCTAGAAAAATTAAAGACAACATAGTCACCTCCCATCTAGTTTTATATTTCTATAAAATGAATCGAAACAAAATGGACATCTATAGTATTTTGTATGTAATGTAACGCTAGAAATGATGAATATCAAGTAACAAGATCTTTATATAAACTTATAATAATTTATGAAAGACATAAATGAGTAGAGTTGAAATTTCTATTGAAACGGGAAGTTAAAAGACGAAAAGATAATATACTCAAAATTGTAAAATATATTCGATATAAAATTGTCTTTTATGTGACAGTGTAAATTGAAAAACTAAATCAAACAATATAAGTTGAAATTATAGGCATAAAGGTACACATATTGTTGTGGTAGATGCAATGATTTTCCATTTTCTTATTGATTTGGTTATCGAGATTTGAACAAAAACAAGTTAAATAACTGGTATTAGCTACATTTATTTTGTAAGGGTAAGTAAGATAGTTTCTGCAGTTGATTTAGTGAAAAGTGTTTAACAAACAAACTCGAGGAACTTAAAGACACAAACTTTGCACTTAAAAAATTAAAACTTTAAATGATTTTAAGAACACATATGCAAAAATCAATGAACTTTGAAATGAATTTACTAAATATTGAAAAGATAATCACTTATGCGTTTTAAACTAGGGTTTGTAAGAACTTTACGTCAAGGTTTTAACTTTTGATTAAAGTGAGAATAAAGGAACAAGCTTTTAAGATTCCTTCGTTCACAAAATCATCAATTTACCAATATCAAATTACCTACTAATCTTAATGAGTTCAGAATGCAAGAAACCAAAAACTAATAAGAAAGCATACAACTTTATTTATTAAGCAAACTTTTTAAATCAATAAAAACTTAGTTGCATTCAATAATTTAATATTCATAACAAACCATAAAAACATAACAATAATCTCTTCAAACAAAAAGGATTCACCCGAAAGTGATTACAAAACGAACTAGCCACAGATCGACATGATTGGATCTTTAATATCTAATTTAGATAATGAACAATGATGAATGGTAAGGAAATGAAAGGCTTGAAAACATCCAAAATCAGCTTGCAATCTTCACTTTTTGTTTAGGGGAAGTTGTTTTTTAAATGGGATTGGATTGCTTTATATAAACTTGAAAATCTATAAAATCCTGACTTGTTAAGCCTCCGACATATGATACACCCCTATCCGGCTTATCATACACCGCCTGCTGATTCCATACACCCAACTGTCTGATCTTTTATCAAATACACCACTCTATACATTGCTGATATGCCCCTAACATATGATACGTTGCCTCATACCCACCCGGTGTATGATACGCCCAAACCCACACATATCATACGCCGGGTCTCTTTCTTGTCCTTATTTTTTTCTTCTTTTGATATTCACATCTTTAGTCCTTTTAAATTTTGTGTTTTGCTTCTTTTGTCTCAAACTATGCTCCTTTAAGCACCAAACACTTATATATTAAAACATAAACAAAGTCAACTTGTTTAATGATATTCATGATGTAAAATCAAACATTTAGATCAATTAATCACTAAAATATTGACACATGATTATATATTTACTAGTCTGGTATTAGAAAAAGAGAACTTATATAGGTCATACCAATGTTGTGGTTCACTTGATGAAGAAGTTTACATAAAACTTCATGATGGATTTAACTTGTTAAACTTATATAACATAGGTTCCTGAGAGCGATATGATTCTTATAAACTTCAAGATAGATTTAACTTGATAAACTTGTATAGAGATCGAAAATTCAAACAACAAATTTAAAGTGAAAGGTTGTTTTACAAACTTATTAAGAATACTTATACAAAAGTTATCATTTATATTTTCTTTATTCGAATCACCCCAAACGCTGTCTCCCTGAACAATACCCAGATAAGAAATAAACCAATGAAAACTTGACAACACATTTGTCTCAAAACCACCGTACTTTTGTATCCCTGCAATTACTCTCTTTTTACTCATCCTCTAGTTTTATTATTCTACTTCAAACTCCCTCTTTTTTACACCTTAAAAAATCATACTTCACTATTATTATCCTTCAGAAAATATTTCCAAAATGTCTATTCAAATCAGTCTGCTTAAAGCTCCTGAATTTACTTCAACACTACTATAGAAAGAAAATATGCAATGGACCACTTTCGGAGCCGTTTGTGTGAAAGAGAGAGGACGGACATTCGCAAACAAACGCTCACGAATAGAATCTCTAAAAGAGAAGCCGTTCGTGTGCGTTCTTGCTGTCCATCCGGATAGTCTTTATGCATCCACTAGAGATGCTTTTGGATTTTAAGATATTTTTGGGCACCAAAAGATGTAAGCATTATTTTATACCTTTCAGTTGTTTATATATGGCAAGTTAACAGATTATCATGTGTAAGAAAGTGAGAATAATAATATAACAAATACACCAAAATAGAAACATACCCACAGATAAAGACATTCGATCTCCTGTGTCTTTCTCTTCGTTTTCTTCTTCTTCTTCTCACATAAAAAGTTGATTGCTTTAGGGTTTTCTGTAGATCAAAGAATAACAGCAGATTAACAAGATGGGGAGAGGAAGGGTGCAGTTGAAGCGGATCGAGAACAAAATCAGCAGACAAGTGACATTCTCAAAACGAAGAACAGGTTTCCTTAAAAAAGCTCATGAGATCTCTGTCTTGTGTGATGCAGATGTTGCTCTCATCGTTTTTTCCTCTAAAGGCAAACTCTTTGAGTACTCAACTCACTCCAGGTCCTCTTATCTTCATCTTCTTAATAATATTATTATTTTGTCAGATTTTTAGCTTGAAAATATGCAAGACCCACATCAAGATTAGGGTTTTCTTGATCTGAATTTAGTTTAAAATGTATTTAACGTTATATGTGTGTCTTCAAGATTTCAAGATCTTGTTTCTTGATTTTGCTTTTTTTTACTTTTGAATTCAATCTAAACGTAGAGGCACCACCTGAATCGATCTTTAAACCCTAAATCCAAGATTTTTGTGGATCAAAAGTTCATAAACTCAAGGCAAACCCTTTTGAATCTTGATTTGTGTGGTTTCTTTGTGTTTTTCTTTTCTTTTTGTGTAATTCTGACACAAATCCTTTAAATTTAGTAATTTACTTCAATAGGTCTTCTTTCATGCATCCCCTTTTATATATACATATAATATATGTGTGTATACAAATTTTAATATATTAGTATATGTGATCTACTATAAAACCCTTTACCTTTGTATGGATAATTTTTACTTTTTTTTTCTGGGTAGTGTAGTACTGTTTTATCTGTTTGATACTGTTAAAAAATAGTTTTTGAAAAAGTTAAATTTAGCTGTGATATGTTGGAACTTGAGAGTTTTCTTGAGCTGTGTGATCTACTTAATGGAACCTATCACAGCCTTAGTATTGTGTACTAGATTTTCTTCAAACTGTTGGTGAATAAGGGATCATCTGTTTTGGTTTTTCCGTACATAATCAACCAAGACAACCTAGTACTCGCAAAGGTTTGTGTCTTAGGAGGTACTGTTCTATTTTAGTTTCAAAAAGGTAGATTTTCTCTAAGTATATGTTAGATACACCCAAGATGCTATGTCTTATGTTGACGCCCTTAATTTATGCGACTCGTATAGAGCTATTCGAGTCTTATAAAATTATAGTTTCTCGACAAAGATGTGCCACACCACATCAGTAATTTATGCGACACGAACGTTAAAATGCCCCCTTGATACCATACTCGAAGAAAACAATTTGTTACAGATTACTGGCGAAAGAAAATTCATGTGGGAAAGTATTTTCAAGTATGAGTAATCTTGCAAAAAAGTTTAGCCAAGGTTCAAATGATCATAGGCTAGCATCAAAATCCAACAAACAAATGTCAGTAATTTCCCAAAGAATATTCTCCCCCAAATTGAAATAAGTTCTCTTGAAATAATCCATTAAAAATGAAGATACCAATTTTCTTTTCAGCTCATTTTTGAGGCACAATGTGCATGCACAATGGTTTTGTTATATGTGTGTGTATATATATATATATATATATATATATATATATATATATATATATATATATATATATAGGGGAGGGTTTCTAAGAAAACTATGATTTACTAAAAAACCAAGAAAACTAAATCTAAACCATTGATCTATTTGATCAATGGTTGATATATACAATGGTATTTTTGTAAATAATTCAAGATTTAAATAGATTATATTAATGATACAATGGCAAATTTGGAACAAAAAAATGTTAGTTTTGGAAACCACTATTAAATTTCCTACATTCACTCTTCTCTCTCCTCTCTTATAAATTACATTAAAAAATCTAGCAGTTGACTTCGTCTTCATCATCTTCATATTAATCAACAAATACCTTCATCTCTGTATTTTCTTTAATAATTCAACGGTTAACTGATGCATCATACGTAAACCTGCTTACGTATATGTAAGCACAACCAAATTAAATCCCAAATCTTCCGACAAGTAAACCTGCTTACGTAAACCTGTTTACGTATATGTAAACCTGCATCATACGTACACCTGTAGACGTGGTTACTTATATGTAACTTGATTACATGCGCCTCATACACCGTCCATTGTATCATATTTGCTCCTTACGAAAGGCTTGTACTCAACTGGTACATTAGGAGCCTAATGTTGTGTTTCTTAAGGAGGTTCTTATACATTGGCACTCAAGGAGTCTTCCTACAGACAAAATACATATTGTTACATTAAAATGGTAAAACTTACATATATGTAAGCAATCAGAAAAGACAACATGGTTATTGTACTAAAACAGACAAGCTACATATATGTAAACTATTAGCAAACAAAGAAAAAACGAACAATATACATATTTTTACATTAAAATGGTAAAACTTACATATATGTAAGCAATCAGAAAAGACACATGGTTAACAGACAAGCTACATATATGTAAACTATTAGCAAACAAAGAAAAAACAAACAATATACATATTGTTATATTAAAATGGTAAAACTTACATATATGTAAGCAATTAGAAAACAAATAGAAAAGAAAAGAGAAAAAGTCAAATGGGTTGTGTAGGTCCCATAACAGTTTTCAAAGGCCAAATGTGTATTTTGAACCAAAATCACACCATCTTTTCTATTCTGCATCTCTAATTATCATCTTCATCTTGATTCATCATCTTCAACATTGCAAGCATTTCACAGTTTACGACGAAATTAACAGAAATTGAACACAAAAGTGAAGAAATCAAACTAGTAACACCACAACCAACGAAGAAGAATCAGATAACAATACCATCGAGTGAAAGCACTGCCGTTTTTTGCTCGTTTAAGAGTAACAGAAGCAGTTTCTGCTTCGACCCTCTTTCTTGATCTATTAGCGTTGACTGATTTGGAAGTCGCATCACCAGTGCGCGCCATTGATAAAAAGCTTGAATGGAGTCTGTGAATTCGTTTGAAAGAGAATAGGATGTGCTATAGGATGATTGTTAAGTGGCATGTTTAATAAGGTTAATTTTAGGGTTTTTAGATGAAAGAATCAGGGGGATAAACGTAGAGAGAGAAAGAAAAATCATATAATTTAAATTAAATAGATACCAAAAATATTAGAGGTGATTTTTACAAAAATACCCTTTAAATAAAAAGAAAATAGAAATGATCATAAATAATATGATTGGTTAGAATTGGTTTTCTTGGTTTTCTCATAATTTAGTAGTTTTCTTAGGATCCCTCCCCTATATATATATATATATATATATATATATATATATATGGGAATGATCTAATGAAAACCATTTTATAAAAGAAAACCAAAAAAACCAAATCTTGACCACTAAAAATTTGATCAATGGTCATAAATTAACATGATTTTTTGTAAATTTTGTTTCATTAAATCTTACCTAATTAAGTGGAGAAGGGCATAATAGGCAAATCATATTTATAATTATAACTTTTAATAATCAATGATTACCAAATCCCCTAAAAATCTCTCTCTCTCTCTCCTAATCCACAAATATCTCTCATAATCTCCTAATTTCTTATACAAAATATTAAAATATTTTAAAACTTAAATGATACGTAACAGTTAATATGCTAAAGAAACTTTGTTACATATATGTAACAGTTAATATGCTAAAGAAGCTTTGGTACATATATAACAAACAAACAAACAAGAGTTAATATGCTAAAGAAGCTTTGGTACATATATGTAACAGTTAATATGCTAAAGAAGCTTTGGTACATATATGTAACAGTTAATAAGTCTTTGTTCGTGTAATGGTGCGATTAGGATTTTGGTTATATGCCAAAGAAGCTTTGGTACATATATGTGACAGTTAATAAACATACGTAAATCATTCATCAATAACTAATACTAAGGTACATATACGTAACAATTAAAAAATACCAGAATCTAAAAACTGAAGTACATATGTAAAATTCAATAAATACACAATGAGTTATACATATTTTTGTTAGAACCATATCGTAAAATCAGGTTACAATTGATGGGAAAATACAAGTGACATGTCAGCAAGCACTACTGTTACATATGCGTAACAGTAGTGTTTCGTATTTGTCACAACGGTGTTACATATATATAACATTAGTATTCATCTTGTTCATTTGATCTTCGTGTTCGAAATAAACGTTTTGATAATTGCTTGACCTGACCATCATCATCTTTGATGCAACATATACTTTAACCGATGATCATCATCTTCATAATCATCAATTTCATTTCAAGTTTATTATCCTTAATTTCATGTCACTGCAAAAACATGTAACAAATATAATAACAACCAAAACCATTAGAAAACTTAAAATATGTATATATATGAGAGTAGGAAAACCATAAAAAGAACTGATAGTCTCAATATGTAACGTTATGTTACATATATGTATTAGTGTTTCATGTATATGAAAATTTTGTTACGTATACGTAACACAATCAAACTTCAAAAATACTTAGTTGTGATTACTTAGTACATATATGTAACAGTAGCAAAATAATAATTTATATAAATACAACAACACTGATACGTATATGTAAGGAATTACTCCAGATATGTTTTGATTTATAATACACGAAGCATACATATAAATATAGGTAATCAATCATCTGAATTAAACATTGGTACATATATGTATGTAACTGGGTACGTATATGTACCATACCATGATAACTTTTTCCATTCAGTTGATTGTCATATTCATAGCCATCACGGTTATGTATATGTACTGATCATCATTTTCATAGATATCAAAGTTACATATACTGTACCTAACAAGGTTACATATACATACCTAGCCCCATTAACGCTAAAGCACTGAGAGGAAGAGGCTGTGTGATGATTCCAACGATGGTTGCGAGGAATATCGACAACAATTGCCATCTAAAAAATTATATATATATGACTATGATCAAATTAGTGCAGAAATCTAGAAAAACAAATTTTAGTTTCACCGAATGTGGTGAATGTGGACCTGGTATCGCCGGAAAGCTGTCGTGTTACCGTCGTGGATTTGGAGGCTTCACCGTCTGAGTATCTGGAGAGAACAAGTGTTTCCGATCAAATTAGTGTTGATTCCAGTAACCGGAGTTTTTTGGGGGAAAAAGAAGAGCGGTGGCGGTGGCGGTGGTTCTGGACAGGATTTGTGGTGGAAACAAGACAAGATTGGCTCACCACCACAGATCCATTCTCGTCGGAACAAGACATCGGTGTCTCCTCTGATGATTCCAACGATGATTCCAACAATGTGCTTCAAGACAACCTTTTTAATATGTTATCAAAAAATTATATATATATGACTACGATCAAATTAGTGCAGACATCTAGAAAAACAAATTTTAGTTTCACCAAATGTATATGAAATTGAAGAAATTGAAGGTTGAAGATGATAATGAAAAAATCAATTTTGATGCAGAATTAATAAACAAAAAAAATCAGTTAGAGAAAAAAACGTAAAACATTGAATTGATTGAGTGTTTCTAAAATAAGATTTAGCCAAAATTACAAAAAAACCCTTTTGATTAAATTAATGGAAAAAAAGTTAAAATTTCCTGATTGGTTGGATATGGTTTTCACGGTTTTCATTTATGAACTTGGTTTTCATTTGATCCCTCTCTCTCTCTCTCTCTCTCTCTCTCTATATATATATATATATATATATATATATATATATATATAATATCACTCTTGAATTTTGTAATTTTAAAATTTTTGACATTTCAACTTGCATGTCAAGTGATGTATATACAACAAAGATTCTTCATCATTGTTCGGCATCGACTCACTCACTTAAAGGGATTTAAAAAACAAGTTTTGCCTTTAGATTGTTTGTATATTTTCTCCTTACTAATGGTATATAGTCACATAATAAGTTTACAAATTTACAGTTGAAATATAAATATCTTGTTAGCACTTTAACATTGTTTATTTCATATATTAATGGTAATATAGAAGAATCCAAACATGTTCAAGTCATTATCGTCATTTAGCTTTATTATAGTAACGAGATAGAAGTTAATTTGTCCCATGGAGTGGTTAGGTAAAAAGATTTAAGGAGGGGAGAGAATTACAGATTAAAATTTAAACTCTTATAATTCTTATGGTTTATATGGGAATTACAATCACTTGCTTTACTTTCGGATGATCTATAAATTCACCTTGGATTTTAGGTATCAAAACTATATGAGTAAAAGAGCACTTGTGAAGTTTCAAGATTACTTTTAGTGAAGTCTATCGATTTATCTCATATTTTTATCTTATATTTGTGTATTTCATCTTTATTCACTCACTGCATTCTATCTTAATATGATCAATACATTCAAATCCTTCTACTTTAATAAAAGAATAACTATGGAGGACACGTGGCAACACCACATTCATTCTCAAAAAAAATTCCTGCTTTTTTCTCCTATTAAATAATTATCTTAATTACAAATAATATTATGTAAGTCTTTTTTATATTAAAAATAGTTTTCTAATAAATCAAAAAGATGTCTTTTTATTAATGTTATTTCTTAAGGAAAAAACTTTTATAAAATAAATTTTTTTTCTAAAATATCAAACTTATTTAAAAATATGAAATATTTTAAATATAGTGTTTTCAAAAGTAAATTTTTATAAACAAAAAATAATTAAAAATGAGAGTTATAATAAGGAAATTTATAAAAATGACTATTTTCAAATAAAATGTTTGATTTTTTTTGAAACAATAATTTTAAAAGTTGATATCGTTATTTTGTTACTTATAGTTTTTACTTCTACATAAATTAAATCATATCTTATTTTAGAATGTTATTTTATAATTAAGTAAAATTTTATTGTATTTAATATTTTATTTATTCAACGCGTGTAATCACGGATTTATTAAAGCTAGTTAAGGATACAACGATAACTAATAAACAATTTTAAAGATATATGATAAATAAAATAATAATTACTATAATAATCAAATACAGTCAGTTAACATGTCCCCTCAAGCTAGACGTACGGAACAATGTGTAGCTTATCATGTAGCAAATGGAACGTATGAGAAACCCAGACCGGAGTATCATTACCTTCATTATTCAATCTTCTCTATTCTCTTTTCATATTATTTTTATGGGAAAAAATTATAGAATAGTAATCAACTTTCATTAGTGTTTCAGTTTAGTCAATCTAACTTTTCTTCTCATCTTAAAAACCACGCAACTTTCAAGTTTTGTTCTAATCTTGTGAAAAAATTCGAATTTTATGAAGATGTGTCAAAGTTTTTTATTATTTTTATTTATTAAGCCATATGACATGGCAATTTTTTTTACATTTGCTAAAATTAATGACCTATCAATTTACCATTTCTGTTATTGAATCTCATTGTTATTAGTTATCTTTTTGTCAGTGGAACTTATAATGATCTATAATAGATTTTTGAGTCAATAATAATTAATCATATCATTACATTTATTTATGGTGTATTTCATGTCTATCTTCAACATACTCAACACATACAAGAAGTAAAAAACCATTATACATAATGCAAACTTTGATTAAATAAACATAGAGCTAGAGTACAAGGTGGTGCCAAAGTTGATTTTTAATCTGCATTTACAAATCTACAGTAGGTATTATTTTTGCCAACTATAATGAATTTTGTCCTTTAAATGAGTATGATTGCTTTATCAGTTATACTAATTAACTAAACAGTGACCTAAATATAATTTACTAATTCACACAACAATCAAGTTCATAATCGAAACCAATTTAATAAACAAATCAGAAAAAAGTGTCATACAAACCAAAAAAAGTTTTTCTCAAGATTTTTATCACTAATTTGTGTTTTTAGTTACCTTTTGGCCTCCCCTGCTTTGGTTGCTTATTTCTTTTCTCATTCGTGCATGACTTGGCATTATGCTCAATTTCTTGACAGTTTTGACATGTCATTCTTCTTCTAAACCTGACCTTTGAATACTTTATTTCTTTCTCTAAAGCTTCTCTTTTTCTCTTTACTACTAGCCTACTGGGCATTCGTCTTTCCTTCAGATGTAGAGGTTTGATATCATTGGTTTTAGGCCAAAAAAGACATCCTTTCAATGGTTTAATATGATATTTGTATGCTTCTTTAAACATGTCTCTTTTAAACCATTTACTAACATAATTTTCTGGGTCCTTGTTGATAAAGGCTAATGTGCCAACTGTATGAACACAAGGTATGTCTGATAACTATCATGATCGACAACTACATGTTTGTTCGTTAATATTCACTACAAATGAATCTTTCTCATTCCTTACTTCAAATATAACATTATCACTTGGAATTACCTTCCAATGCTTATGAAAAAATAAACTATAAGTTAATAATAAAAAGTGCAGTAAAAAATTTTTGTAGGTAACATGCATTGTTGGATTGTTATAATTTTTGTAGGATCAGTGGATACTTCTTCAGCCAAAATCACATGGCTCAAATACTCGACCTTGCTACTTCCAAAAGAACATTTAGACCTCTTTGCGTATAAACTGTGTTCCTGGTAAAGTTACGGGACTTTTTCCAGATCTTTTAAGTGTTATTCCCATGAAGGGCTATAGACCAATATATCATCGAAGAAGACAAGAGTACACTTGCGTATCAAGGACATAAAGACTAAATTCATTAAGGACTGAAATGTGGCAGGTGCATTCGTTAAGCCAAAAGGCATGACCACAAATTCAAAGAGTCTCGGATGAGTTCGAAAAGTAGTCTTGTGAATGTCAGCTTATACATTCGCATTTGGTGTACCCAGCTCACAAATCCAACTTGGAAAAGATTATCACTTTCCCAGCTCATCTTAAAGTTCAACAATTAGTGGTATTGGAAATCTATTCTTGATGATAGCATCATTCAACCTGTGATAATCCATGCAAAACCTCCAACTTCCATCTTTTTTCTTTACTAAAACCACCCGCGAAGCGAAGGTACTTTGGCTATTTTGAATGATACCCAAATCTAGTAACTCTTAAGTCTACTCTTCCAAAACATTCTTTTGTCCCATAGGGTAATCATAAGCCCGTTGATTAATAGTGATAGATTCATTTTTAAAGTAATACGATGATCACAAGCACAATTGGAAGGGAAGGTTTGTGGATTAATGAACACATCTTCATATGCATACAACAAAGCTTCTAGAGTAGATTCACTAGACCTTGTTGTTAGAACAGTTCTATGTTAGAAACAATGAAGGCCTAAGGATTGCAAACTGAACAACTGGGCTTCAGCTAACACATCAACTTGATGCAGCAATTGATCCATCTTTTGAACCGTACAAAAAATGGTTTTGTTATCAGTTACACCTTTCAACCGAAAGGTACTAGCTCCCACTTAAACATCGTAGTTAAATCCTTGAAATTCCATACAATATCATTCAGTGTTTGCAATCATTGAACCCCTAGAACCATATCAAAGTTGCTTAATGGAATCAACAAAACATCAGTCGTAAACCAATTCCATTGCATCAACTAACTAATTTTCTCACACAATTGACTACAAGATAACTTATTGCCATCAACATGGTTATATTCAAGTTATCTACTGATTTGGTAGAGCATTTCCTTTTAGTAGCTAAGTTAAGGTCTAAAAAATTATAGGGAAACCCCGAATCAATGATATGTAGAGGTTTAGTGCCTATAGAACCAGTAATACACATAGTGGAATAAGAAGTTACCCCTATAAGCGCATGTAAAGAAATCAATGGACTAGATATGTCTTCACTAGCTTCTGCCCTCAGTTCCTGTGTAGGAGACTTTTCTTCCGTATCAACCTCTACCACATCTATTGAAAAGAGTTGCTTGCCTTTACAGTTATGTCCTGGGACAAACTTTTCTGTACACCCAAAGCATTCACCCTCAATCATTTCTCCTCAATTTCTTTCGAAGGTAATCGTCTAATAGGTCGAGCCTTGATTGGTGGAGCCGGTAGCAAAGGTAGATTAGTTGTACTGCCTGAAGGTAAGGGTCGAGAACTGAAGGGTCGAGAACTGAATTCTTGTGTCTTAGGAAAATTAGGTTGATAGGTAGATAAAAAAATTCCTGCTATTCATTGATGATTGCACCACCGCCCTCGCTTCATCTTGAATTCTAGCTGACATATAGGCTTCAGGCAAATTCTTAGGTCGCAGAAGCAAGGCTCCCATTGCATCTTGACATCAAACTTAGGCAAAACGCTTAAAGATAAATTCTTATACTCTGGCCATAATATCCCATCGATTGATCCTCCTCGTGATTGTAAGAACGATTGGTGCCATAACAGTGCGATATCTTCCGAATGAATGATTGCATATCGTACTTTCGATTAATCTGATGTTTCATCTATTGCGAAGAAGTTTTCTACAAGACAAATCCATCCTTCTACGTTTTCTCCATTAAATTTTGGGAAATCAATCTTCGTAACTCTGTTACTACTTGGATTACTTGTAGAATCTCCAAAATCTCGATCTCGATTGGCATTACCATAATCAACATGATGTTTGCTTGAACTACCATTGTTGCTATCGATCGCTTGTAAATTCTTCAAAATCCCCACCATTTGAAGTTTTAGCGATTCCATATCGCTTGAATTCTTGTTAGCTGCTGCTCGAATTGCTTCCAACTCGCTTACTAGTACCGGTCTTTAATCGCAACAATGAAGAATCATGCTCTTGTACTCGTTGCTCCAGCGTGTGATTTCGAGTCGCCATTGTTGATCAATTCTCCGATAGAATTCTGATTTCAAGAGCTCCGATGAGGATCGGAAAGCTCTGTTACCAATGTTGCAATAGATAAAAGAACACAGAAGAAGAGAAGATTTTTACTCAATTCATGATATCCTTCTCATTACTTTCTATCGTATATAACTAACTAACCAAGTTAGTTAGTTAGTCGTTAGTCGTTACAAGTAATACAAGAATTACATTCAACCCCTTCTACTTTCTATTACTATATTTATTCCCCTTTAACTATTAAGAACACTAGTTCGACTACATAAGCATGCAACATTCAGCCTTTCATTCATTAACATGATGGTCTATTTACACATGGCCCCATGGGTTGAGGCCAGGTGGCGGAGGTTGAACCGTATTGTAAGGGGAGCGGAGGGTGAAAATAAATTATTTTAAGAGAGGTGACCTCTATATATATTAGAAAATTTACACTATCGGCCCGAAAATTAACACTACTAATAAAATAGAGGGGACGCGGCGCCTCCCGGTCCTCACTAAGCTTCGCCCCTGGTTGAGGCTGAGTCCTTAGTGTTCTAGATACACAACCGAAGTGACTATCGTAAGCTCCTTTTTATCCTTAGTAGGAATTTCTGCTCGTGTGGTGCTGTGAATTACTTATGACAATTTACTTTTGGTTGGTCTTTTAAGCGTTTTGAACGTTATATCTTCATCAGATTTTAAGTCTTTAAACTCTATCTCTTATAAAGTCTTAAACTTGATCACTTTTGGTTGGTTTTCTAAGCGTTTTGAACGTTATATCTTAATCAGATTTTAAGACTTTAAACTCTATCTCTTGTGAAGTCTTAAACTTGATCTTCAAGATTGATCTCTAACCTCCTTGATTGTAACATACCTTTTCATTATGATAAATCAAGTCATGTAGTCACACATTCTATCTTAGTGTTAGTTTAAATGATTTAAGCATCTCAAGTAGATCTTTTAACTAAGGTAAGGGTTGTAAAGTTAAATGATTGATGGTCTACATTCATTATTGGTTCACATATATCGAATTAAACTTCAGGTACTTCGATATACTTCAATCTAAGGGTCTTAAATCACCCTTTATAGTTTGTATTTAACTGATCATTAGTAAACCTGTTTCAGAAGATTATCTTACATGGCGGATCGCGTACATATTCTTACCGTTGTTTAGTTTAAACATGCAGTATGGAGACGATTCTTGAAAGGTATGAAAGGTATTCATATGCAGAAAGAATGCTTACTGCTCCTGAAACAGAAACAAAGGTATATATATTATAACTTTTTCATTATTGTGAAGTGAACTGAATATTTCTAAAAGGAATCGGTTGTAAGTGTTATGAAGTTGTTTAAGATTGGCTATTAAACTGCTTTTTGATTGTTTTGGAGTAAAATAAGCTACATCGAATAATAAGCAATTTGAAATTACTCGTTCCAAACAAAATATATTTCAAATTAGCAATGCAGGTCTAACTGTTTTATTCTTGTATGTTTTTCTTACAACATGTAGTAAGCTAGTTTACTTCGTATCTGAAAAAACATGCACAGGCAAGCTGGACTCTTGGATTATCAAAGCTCAAGGAAACGATTGAAGTTCTTGAGAAAAACATAAGGTGTAGTCATTATAAAAGTCTTCAATTTATTTAGGGTTTCATGAGGTTTATATGTAAAAAAGATAAGAGATATAAAGTTTCTGGTAATAAATAAAGCTTATTTGGTTTATATGTGATGGGCGTGTCTCACTGCTTTTGTGACCTTAACGTCTCGGACTGTCTCGCGCTTTTTTAAACCAAGTTGTTAATTGCTCTTAACTATGGCTGATCATATATCATTTAAACAAGTTTAGGCACTATGCTGGGGAAGACCTAGAGCATCTGAACCTAAGAGAGCTTCAAAATGTGGAGCAACAACTTGATACAGCTCTTAAGCGAATACGAATAAAGAAGGTAACAACGAACATTGATATTATTCTTGTGGTATGCATATCATAACGATAATTTACTTGTTGTGCTTGTTTTTGGCAGAATCAATTGATGCACGAGTCCATCTCCGAGTTTCATAAAAGGGTAATTAACCTATAACCTCTTACGTTGCTAAACATATTTTAAGGTTCTGTTTCGTAGACATGGACTTTTTAACATAATGCACCATGTTTTTGTGATGATAGGAGAAAGGGTTACGAGAACAAAACAACTCACTCTCTAAAAAGGTACTTATATATAGTAATACTAGGTTTTAGTCCCCGTGTATTAACGGGGTTGTATAACAGCAACTAAAATTCTATAGTGTGTAGAGGATAAAAATAATTTAATTGCACACAAAGAAAAAGCAAACCATAAGCTTCCAATTAAGTCAAATTTATGTCCAACTAACTAATGTTTTTCGGGACTACAAATAGATAAATTTATCTAACATTATACAATTAAATACACATAACTATACAATACCCTTCACACATTGCATGGTTCCTAAATCCATTTATCCTCGTCACGTCAGCGAGAAAATCTCATTTATTATATTTACTTTAAAAAAACAAAAATTAAAATCATACCATAGGCAATAATTTTTTTTTTAAAATTCATCCAATAAAGAAACTTAAATCTCATCATGTACTTAAGCGAGTCATTTTAAAAGATCTCGCCATCGTCGAGTTAAAGTGAAATATGAATATTGGTTATATTTTGAATAGTTTTAAACTAAAGTTTTTTCAAGGATATCATACGATCTTTCAGTTTATTATAAGGCATCAATCAAATGATTCATATTTGTTTGTTTGATTCCTCTTGTTGTATACTATAGTTTGGTTTCTATTACATGTTATCATAGTTTCTTTTATATAAGAAACACCAGGCTATAACCCCGGGTATCACAAGAAAAATACAAATTATTTATTAATAAAGAGCTAGGAATTGTAAAACTCGTTAAATATAGAAGTGATTAAATTAGCTCCTAAAACAATTTTTTTATTAAAACTTTCATTTTACAAAAATTATTCCTTTGAAAAAGCTCATTTTTTAAAAAATATCTCATTGTTTAAAAATTTCGGGTTTGTTTTTTTAAAAATTATTATTGTATAAAACTATAATTTTTTTAAAAAAAAGTTGATTTTAACATATTTCGTAATTTAAAAAGTTTCATTGTTTTAGAAAAAAGTCATAGTTTTAGACATTTTTTATTTTAAAAAAGTATATTTTTTGATCAAAATACATATTTTTTATTTAATGAAAAAATATGTTTAAAACTTAATTGTTAAAAGACTTGGATTTATTATATAGAGTGAAAGAGAGAAAATTTTAAAATTAACTAGTTGACTTTTTTAAAATAGAATAAACAGTTTGAGCGGGAAAACTAAGATGAAAAAACTTATGAAATGTCATGTATCGTCACATGTAAAGGATTATTAGATTAGATATTGGTTAGTGTCATTCTTAGAAAACTAGGCATGTGTGACTGTAATTTTGGTCGTATTTGGCTACTTGGAACAAACATTGAGCCGCAAGTAGTACTCCCGTTTCCGCGGTTTGTGATTGTTGGTTATTTTATGATCATTTCTATTGCAACCAGATTAGGACCGATGTTTAAATTTTAATTTTAATATATTTATTGTTTTAATTTTAAGTCTTTTTCCAATCGAGTTACACCGACCATAAAACTTACGACTGAGTTGAAGTGATCGCGAATATGCAACCATTGTAGTTCCAGTTGCTCAATTTGCGACCGTTTTCCTCATAAAATTCGGTCAAAAATATGCAAGAAAATTTAAAAATCAAAAAAAACTTACAAGTTGATTTAAAATTTATTTTCTAACTATTTGAACCGGTCACAGTTGAAAGAGAATGAGAAGAATAATGAGCAACAAAATTCAAGGTTATTGTTTCCTACGCCACACTCAGTTCCTTCTTTTGTAAACACCAGGTACTCTCTCTCTCTCTTTCTTTCTCTCTATGTGCATATATAAGCTAATCATCAAGTGCAAACCATACTGTGTTGTTAGCAGGGTATTGACTGGGTTTGTGAACTTACAAGCTCTCATGGACAAAAAAAAGTCGCTTATAATTGTTTTTTATTGTTTTATAGTGAACAATTATTGGGAGGAGCCATGAGAGGGGAGGAATTAGCTCAAACTCAAACACAAACTCATTGTGTAGCGACCACCATGATGCCACTTTGGATGATCAAACACTTTAACCTATAAAATCAAAAGGCAATTGATATCTAATTGTCGAGTGTGTTTATACCATATTCAAGTTTGGGTTTGTGCAATTATCATTGATGCTACATAAATGTATAAAACATTATAAGATCTACTATTCTATGTTGAAGATAATTCAAACAGTTCTTCTCTAGTTAGCTGTTAAAGCGATGAGTGGGAGCTGCTATCAGGTCAAGAAGAGTGTCGTGGGTATGGTCGGATGGACCGAGTTTAGTTCAAGATTTTTATTTCTGTTGTTTTCGTTTATTTTCTTAAGTTGTAATGCCTATTTGAAACAGTGATGAAGTATCAATAAACATCATCCTTCGAGGATACAATATTTGTTAGTATGTGTATATCTATTATGATTTAAAACTTTGGTCATTTTTACCATCATTAACATTGAAACTCAAATTTGTTAAAGTTAAAAAGCACCCAACTTGAAATGCAACCTTTTAAACTTAGCATGTGTGAACTATACCAAACAACGGGTTGTCAATATAATTGACTTTTTTATTAGGCCATTACTAGTGATAATGGTGTGATTTTGGTGTGATAATGAAAAAATGTTATGCAGGCAGCCATGTTGACAGTATGCAATCGTATAAAATGAGTGCAATGGGTGTGATTAAAAAAAGGTTTTATTTATTGGAGCTTATGAGGTGTTTTGTTGTAGTATATCAAAAAAAAAATCAAAAGAAAAAACCTTCTAACTAGCCCATGAAGGTACTCATGCAAGACTCTATCACACCCCAGGAGGTTTGGTGTTCCTATCTGATAGTAGTGTCACATCATCCTATCATGCCCATATCACCCTTTACAGCTTATTAAAGTGTGAAGGTAAAAGAGTGTTGTTCCGTCGGCAATGTTGACAGTATGTGATCGTAAAAAAATAAGTGCAATGGGTGTGATTTGTAAAAAAGTTTTTTTATTTATTAGAGCTTATGAGGTGTATTATTGTAGTAGATTGGAAAAAATTGAAAGAAAAAAACTTCTAACTAGCCCGTGAAGACTCGACACGCCTGTATCACACCCTACAGGGGTGTGGTATTCATGTGTCATAGGAGTTTCATATCAACCTATCATGCCCCCATCACCTTCTACAACAGATTAGATTACATATGTTTGACTATATGTTTAATTTTTGTGTAATCAACTATTTTATTATGATTAATTGAAATATACAAATAAGACTTAAAAGGATTTGAATTGAGTTATAAAGTGCAAACTCATATAAGGTCATAAGGATGCTATTAGGTCAAATGCAAATTCACATAAACTAATATAAACCTCGTACTCATCGAATGGGAGACTTCAAGGACTTGTAATTGTGTTTATAAAAGGGTTTTCCATCGAATGACCATACGTTGTGTTCATATAAGGACCCTACATTTTATTCATACAGGAATCATACATTGTATCCATACAATGACCTATCCATATAAGGACCATAAATTTTCAAGGACCATACATCAAGTCTATACAAGGACCCGCCCGTAGATGTACCATACATTATGTCCATTCAAGGACCATATATTATGTCTATACAAGAACTCATACATTATGTCCATGCAAAGATCATAAGTTGTGTCCATGCAAGGACCCTTCATACATATAAAGAGTATGAAACTATCATATCACTACAAATTTTAAGTCTTTATGCTTATATGGCTAAGTACATGTCCATCGACACATGAATGGTAACATCTATGCAGGAATATTTATATTTGAGTAAGTGAATAATCATCTACGTATGAATGTCTATATTTGCACAGGAGCATAGACATCTACACAAGAACAAACACATCTACGTATGGGCATTAGCGTCTATGCAGCACTATTGCATCGACGCATGAACATTTTCAAACTTAACATCCACGCATGAACTTGCCAATCTACGCATGAGCATTATGACTTGACATCCACACACACACTATTCCATCTTACGAATGATACTTGATATCTAAGCATGAGTGTTTCTATCTACGTAGGAATTAGAACCTACATTGACATCCACGCATGGCATTTCTATCTATGATGGCCTTCATAATGGGACTTTAAGGGGCTGTTTGGTTAGATCTGAATCATTAAGTGCCGAATGGTTAAGAGGCCTGAATGGTTAAGAGGCTCTGAACCATTAAGTGCTGAACCAAAATATGCTGTTTGGTTGAATCTCTGAATGACTATACAAAATGACAATTTTACCCCTCTGAAAATCTACAAACAAGATGAAAATCTACAACATCAAAATCTACAAAAATTGATCAAACAACATAGATATGAAATCTACGACATGAAAATCTACAAACAAGATGATGGATTTTTACCCTAGTAACATACAAAACCAATCATAGATATGAAAATCTACAACAAATAGTATTCAATCAATAGACGGTTGAAAACCGTAGAAACGTTGCACCTGTAAAAACACACACAAAACAAAACTCGTTGTAACAAACTTTAATTTCACCACAGTATTCAATCAATAGACGATTAATTTCACCACAGTATTCAATCTCAGATTCAAAACTGATGCAAAGGACAGTTAGTTTGTTAGAAATCCGTTGATGAACCGACGATTTTCCATAAACGATCCGATGTGTATTTCGAATAATCAATGATTCATTTTAGCTCAACACGTACGACTTTTGAATGACAATAACAAGCTATCAAATGTATATAACAAACTTTTCGATCGAACGCTTTGGTGAAGTTTTAGTGTTTTTGAAGAAATCGAATCGAATTAACCAAAATCATTCAAATCGAGCATTGACAACGCTGATTAACAAACAGCTTTAGAAATCATTCGAAAATCACATCAAAATCAATCGGATTACTGAAAATCATTCAAATCGAGCATTTAACAACGCAGATTAACGAACAGCTTGTTTTAGGTGGTCGGAGGGTTCTGCAGGTCGGAGGTTAGGGATGGCGGAGGTGAGGATGGCGGTCTGTGGAGGGCTGCGTTCGTCGGGGGTGGTCTGTGGTCGGGCTGCGGAGGTTGGGGGTGGCCGGCCGACGGTGCTGCGGAGGTCGGCGGACGGAGATGCGGTCTGCGGAGGGCTGCGTTCGTCGGGGGGTGGCCTGCGGTCGGGCTGCAGAGGTCGGGGGTGGCCGGCCGACGGTGCTGCAGAGGTTGCCGGTGGTCTGCTAGAGGTCGGTGGTGAGGGTGGGGGGGATGACGGGAGTTGAAGATGGGTTGAAGATGGGGGTATTTGTGTCTCAATTTCCATTCAGCATCTTTTTATATCTAAACCATTCAGCACTGAATGGTTCAGTTCAGAGCCTCATTTTTTTTAAACAAACACTCAAGCCTCTTAACGGTTCAGAGGTAGCCTCTTAATGGAACCATTAAGAGGCTACCAAACAGCCCCTAACATCTACGCAAATCGTACATCTTTCAAACATTATTTCCATTTTGAGTATAAACAAACGTTTTCTTGTTCATGTTCGTCATTAAGAAAATAAGTGTGTCCGTATTCGTTCATGTTCATTCGTTAAGAAAATAAGTGTGCTTGTATCGATCCGTTCATGTTCTTTAATTAATAGTATAAACAAATTGTTCACGGATATAAAATATAAATGCATACAAATGAACTTAACTAAACGAACACAAAGGAACATAACTAAACAAAAGTAAATGAACATAATCAAACATACCAATTGAAAGCTTTACAAAGATATCCAAACATAATACATATATTAAAATGTAATTTGGCAGTACAGTGTTTTTTACGCCTTCTACAAATTGGCCACAGATGGTTTCAAATTTCAAAATTAGTTCACCATATTCTAATTATAATATTTTTATTTTTGTTTGAGTTTAACGGTGATCTCATCCACGTTAACGGAAAAAGTCTTAAATTTTCATCCCCTAAAATGTTGATATATATATTAAGAAAAGAGTTTTATACTAAAAACACACATATAAAAGATATACGTATTTTAGTACAAAAATACAATTTAAAATCGCAGGAATCACAAAACAAATACATTAACGTGCTTTAAAAATTGACAATCATATAAGATACCATCTATAAATATTTGAAATGGCATAAATTTTATCTGAAATCCAAACGGGTCAAATATAATGTATTTTAGCTTCTTATGCGATTTTTAATTCTAGTTGTATCTTTACAACGTGTTTTTTTCATCTTGGATTTGATATATCCCCAACATGTGGTGATTTTCAACTAGTTATCATTATAAAAAATAACTTAAAAAGTAAATACATAGAAAATAAAGTTTACTACATAAACTCCATACACCAACTTCAAATCACCATTAATCATAATACATCATAAAGGAATTAGAAGTTACAAAAAATAGTTATGTTCTGACTTTTTTTAAAGAAATAAAATAAAAGGAAAGCAAGAAAGTTGTATTCCTGAATTCCCCTAAGAAAAGAAAAAAAAAAGTAAAAGGAAAATAAAGGATATATAAAAATAATCCTTATAAACTGAAAAGAAATGAAGAGAAGAAAAAAGAAAGGAAAGAAAAATTTTTAAAAAGGATTCTTAATTAAACTAGGGAACACGGTGAAAATAAAAAGGACACAGACAACCTAACTTAATCCAATGTCAATGAAAGATCATAAATGGAACGTGAATGAACGAATGTAAACGAAGTTTCGAGAACATAAATGAACGAACTAAATACGTTTTCGTGTTTGTTCATTTATTAAATGAACAAAAGTTGCATTTATGTTTGTTCATGAATCAAAGAAATAAATATGAAGCAATTTTCCGTCTTATAGTTCATGATCAATTCACTTACTACCATAAGTGTAACTACAAAGTTTATCTTAACTCGTGGCAATAACGTATCACGCGATGCGTGATAGTTTTTGAAAAGATGTTCCGTTGATTCTACATAGGTAGTACGATTCGTTATCCCTGATGCTCTATACAACCGGTGTGTTGATTCTAGACAACCATTCAAAAGGTTGTTTTGTGCGTGAACACAAATCTTACCACCATCTAGTTTATATTTACATTACACACAAATAAAGTCGCCGCGTCCTTCATGCCATTTGTCTTGTTGTTTTTTCCCTTTCTTCGACACGATTGTATCTGTCTCTGCAAGAAGTGTAGTTTTTATTATTTCTACTCGTGCTATTATTATGCATTTAGTTGTACTTTTTTACGTTGTGCTAGGAACAATGAACGTTATATAAACCGGGAAACCTAAAATAGTTAAAAGGGGGTTATGTATATCAACACGCGTACAACAAGCTGCGTATGAAAGCTACAAATAGCTCAATCCAAACGCATAGCCCACAAACTACAAAATTATGAAAGAGGTAAACAAATCAATTAAGTTGAAAAAAACAGATGCATTTATAGGGTCTCACAATTCTTATTAACGAACAAAAGTCACAGAATAAATATAACATCAAACATTCAAAAGCACAATAAAAAATTTAATTCCTTTATCACAAAGCTTAAACCTTCAAACCCCTAAGTCCAATATCATCTCTAAATTTACCTGCATCAATACACGCATAAGCAGGAGGACCACGCACCAGGTTACACATTGACAATAACACATTTTGAATGTACTACAACACCTTCATGCACAACATAAAAATATCAACCAACTAAAAAGGCAAAACAAATAATTAACCTAGCTATAAACAACAGCCGACAACCGACATACATAATTAAACAACACGCAACAGCACACTTAATAAACGATCAACAAGCCAAATCGTGAGTTGAAGACAGTTAATACTAACAACAGCACACGTACACAAGCAATAAAGCACAAATCTAACAAAATACCCTTTGTTCACTTTAAAACAGTACTACACATACAATCTAACACCAAAAACTGAGTTAAGAGCCATAGAGTTGGCCCAAATAATTTATTGTTACTTTTTTAGTTTTAAGTTAGTAGTCCCCCAAAACCCACCATAATTTTGGTTAAAGGTAATTACCTTCATTTGAATATTGTTAAATCTGTTGACAACTCCACCATTAAAAAAGCCCATACAGGTAGAGGCGTAAGGTTTGTATGAATGTTTTTTTTAAATCTAGAAGGATTGAAGGTTGAACACTATATTAAACTCTGTACTTAACTTAGATATCTTTAAAGAAAAATATTCAAATACAAAGTGTATTTTGAAAGACAATTGGATCGAAACCACAAATCAAGAACAAGAGAAGAACAATCGGCTTGATTCTTATTGCTTGAAAGAAAAAAAAACAGTAGTAAAATTGATTTATTACAAAGCTGCCAGATAGCTCCTTTATACTAGTAAGGTAGGTAGATAAAAAAGGAAATAAACTAAAAATAAGACACAGGTTATTCAGCCATAATGACTAAATAATAACAGACACTGTGCTGATTTTGCTCCTAGGATTACTCCCCTAGAGTCATTCTTTATTGACCCATAATTTATTCAAGATTAACTAACAATCTCCCCTTTAATCTTGGATAGTCTTCATTCCCAGCAGCTCTTTCATCTCAGCAAATTGTTGTCTTGGCAAGGCTTTTGTTAGAATGTCTGCCTTCTGCAGCTTTCCACTAATGTGTTCAACCTTTATCTCTTCTTTCTCAATGCACTCTCGTATGAAATGGTAGCGAGTGTTAATGTGCTTGCTTCTTCCGTGAAATACCGGATTCTTCATAAGTGTTATGGTTGATTGGTTATCAACTTTTATAATAACCATTTCTTCCTTCCAGCCTGTTATCTCAGCAAGTAAACCCCTCAACCAAAGTGCTTGGCAAGCTGCGCTAGTGGCTGCCATAAACTCAGCTTCACACGAGGATAGAGCCACAGTGTTCTGTTTCTGAGAGTTCCATGCTACTGGTGCATTATTGAAAAAGAAAACAAGACCTGTTGTGCTCTTACCATCATCTAGATCAGTCATATGACTGCTGTCACTAAAACCATGGATTTCCTTGCCTCCATTCTTAGGATAGTGTATCCCAAGTTCAGCTGACCCCTTAACATATCGTAGAATATGTTTAACAGCTTGCATATGTGCTTGTTGTGGTGATTGCATGAAACGACTTACGAACCCAACTGAGTAGCTCAAATCTGGTCTGGTGTGAGTTAAGTACAGAAGACTTCCCACCAATTTCCTATACTCGGTTGCATCAACTTCAGCTCCAACATCCTTCTTAGACAGCTTCAAACCAGGCTCCATAGGAAACTTTGTTGCATTGCAGTCTGCAAGTCCTGCTAATTTCAGCAGTTTGCGAGCGTACCCAGCTTGTTTTATAGATATGCCACGACTTCCTTGGCTTACCTCGATGCCAAGGTAATACCGGAGTAATCCTAGATCACTCATTTCAAAACGGCCTTCCATTTCCTTCTTGAAATTGCTATATCTGATTGTCTCCCCCCGGTGACAATCATGTCGTCTACGTACACTCCCACAATTAACAGTTGTTTGTTTGTCACCCTTTTGTACACCGTGTAACATCTCGTATTTTCGTTAACTTAAAAGTTAACCTTGTTAAATCTTAAAAGGGACATTTTATGTTATTTTTGAAGCATTGGGGATTTATTACACTTAATTTGGGTGTTTAACAAATTAATTAAATGATGAATAATAATAGCATTATAAGAATTATAATGTTTACTTATTATTCTAAAATTTAAAGTAATAATAACTTAAAAAAATATAATTATTATTATATTAATAATAATGAGATTATTATTACTATTATTAATAATAATAATGGTTATGGTAATAATAATGTTAATAATAATAAGAATAATAACAATAATAATGATATTGTTAATAATAATAATAATTTGTAAAAATTATTAAACTTAAAAAGTATAAAACTTTAATTTAAAAGGCAAGGGTTAGTTTTGTAAATTTATAAACCTTAAAACAAAGTTTTAAACAAAAAAATAATAAAAGGAAAACTACAGGGACTAAAGGTGAACTTTTAAAGTTACAACCCAACCCCCCTTCACCCCCCGATTTTCCGGCGGAGCTCCGGCCAAGCTCCGGCCGAGCTCCGGCCGCCTTTAAAACCCCAAAAATCACCTATTTTAAACCCCAAAACCCATTCCAAATCGTTTCTAGTACATGTTTCGAACTCGTGAGCATCAATTAATCGACTTTAAACGTCGGTTACTAGACTAATCAAACCCATAACCGGCGACATCAACTCTTTAACCGTTCGACAATTAAACCTCAATAATAATCAAATTAATCAGACATAAACAATCATTTAACTAATCCTAACCTATCACTACTTGTAATTTCATCTGAGAATCACACAAACCCGCGTTCGATTATCTCCTCCATCGCGACCTGCAACTTGAGCGAATACCTTGATCTGAGTTTTGAAACCCGAATTAAACAGAGGGCTTTTCGTCTTTGAGCTCATTATAAGATTCCTGTACAAGGAATTCGATTATTACCATCGTTTGCACCACGAGCCAATTCCTTCTCTGTCGCGAGTTGTTCTTCGAAGTGGGTACCTCCAATCGAACATCAAATGGGTAATTGTTTACATATACATGTCGATTAAACATGGGGAACAAAAAGCCCTATGTTTATTTCTGTAATCATCATCGAATTCAAGCTCGATTGAATCGAAATCAGTCTAGGGTTCATATGGATTGGGAACTTCTTTGTAACTATAGTTAAAAGGATTTAAAACCAAATCAAACCGCGGTTGTATGCCTTGGTTTGCTGGTTCCTGCGCCCCATGCTATTCTTGAGGTCCCGGGTTCGACCCCGGGCCACCTCAAACAATTTTTTTAAAGCTTTTTAAAGCTCTAAAATATTCAGAAAAATCCTTAAAAATTATAAAAACAAATTTTATAAACTTTTCATATTTAAAATGTTACACAAATAATTTCTGTAAATTTATTTGTTATATAAAACATTATAAATAGCTATTTATTTTTAATAATAATCATGATAATTGTAATTATATATATATATATGTATATAATTATCTTATAATTTCACAATTTAATTACAAGGGTAAAACTTTGAGTTATTTTATAAAGTAGACTTTAAATAATAGTTAAAAATCGTTAAATTGTTACTTGACTCCATATTATCTTTAATTATAAGTTAATCATGATAAAATGTATATTTTATAAATTCACAAATTATTTACAGGAGTTATTGTAGGTTTACTCATAAACGTATTTCAACTAGTAGTTTAGGTTAATAAAGTGTTATTGATCAATAAGTTATTTTAGTCGTTATTAGATATTGTTTAAAGCTTACAAGATTTATTTGTATGTTATATTTAAACCTTATCAACTAATATAATTACTGTTATATATTAAAAATGATTAAATGATATAATTCTTTCCACTCAATCAAAATATAAACAATTTCATTTTATAAATTTAATTACTCGACAAAACCTCACAATTCCAATTGAAACCCTAGTTCACGTTAAAACATTAAAGCTTATTATTAAGACTTTAACCTTGTGAATATATATTTACATATTTAGGTGCCTTGTAACGATTCACGTTGGAACGACGCCTACTATTATTCTTATTAGTCGTCATTATATACTTATTTGACAAGTGAGTTTCCTTGCCCCTTTTTATGCTATTTCACACCGTTTTGGGGTGAAACATGTTACATTATTCAACATACACTTATAAACGTTTAGATCTTATAAAAACACATGCAATTCATACTTTTATTTTTGTCATGGTTATTTGTGTTATTGTAAGTCTTATAAGAGTTACATATATTGTTTACAATCATTAACTATTGCTAGCCTGGCGACGTCTTAGATCTTTGGGCCTGACAAGCCTATTTGGTGCTAAAGTCGATGTATTGCCGACTCCTAGGAGCCGTATGCTTGTGCACTAGGGAACCAAGTACACTTAGCCACTCATATAAACATATAATCTAGTCGAGGTTTGATTGTACTATATGTGCTATATAAACTTGCTAACTCATAACCTATGACATGAATTGCTACTTGAAAACCCATGGGATATTATGTATATTAAACCCTTGGAAACTCACCAACTTTATAGTTGACCCGTTATTTTTAACATGTTTCAGGAAATGCCAAGTTTGAAGTCATCATTTGAAGTTTGCATAAATCTAGGATTTGGACCTAGATTAAAGAATGAAAAGCTTTGGATTACTTTTGTTTTATGTTTTGACTTATTTCATGTTGAAACTTATGATTGTAATTGCATTTGCAACTTATAATAATAATATTTACATTTAGGGCTAGCGTTATGTGGCTGTGAACGATCTTAACTCTCACACCTCGACGTTTCCGCCGTCAAGGTTGGGGTGTGACAGATTGGTATCAGAGCCCATAACTATAGGGATTTAGGTTATTAGAAATGGTGACCTAGACTATAGCTTATGCATGAACCTCATAGAAAGATCATTATATTTTGTGCTTACTTATTGTCTGCGTGCTACATAATGCTATGCCTTTTGTGCAACTTGATGCCTTAGCATAGGAATTGCCTTATGTATGCTTAAACTTAGTTACTTGTCTCCCTAAACTTAACTTTGACTCTTTGACTCTCCCCGACAAATAACACTTCCTTAACTTATTCTCGACGTCGTGTGGAATCTACACTACCTATCGTGGGTTTAATTCCTTAGACTCTATGTCTAATCATTGAAAATCTCATCAAGGTTTTGATTTCATGAACCTAAGAAATTTGTGTGACCATAGACACCTGTATTCTGGATTTCCTGGCAAAAGGCCTTCGGGCTAAGGCAAGCATATCGTATAAATCTCATTGCGAGACCAGTTATGCTTACCTGGGGATTTCTGGGATGAGTGATAAACTATGGTCAACATACACAAGTCTCTAAGGCAAGTGGGTCAATTTACCTTGACGTGTCAACGATTCCAAATGGTAATGCGTTACTAAATGGAACCATCCTCTTTATATCTTAAAAATCTTTGATTCCTTGAACTGGTTTCTTCTCATTCCTATCATACATAATGTTCCTGTGATATTGAACTCGTCTTACCTTTCAACTCCCACGTTTAAACATCGTTACACATTAGGCGTTTCATGTAGCTACTTCTATACCTTGATCAATGTGTACATGACTCTTGTTATACCCAAAGATATTGGGAATCTAAACCGAATGATCTTTAAAACTTTAAATCGTTACTTATGGTTTTCAAACCTTCCTAAGGGTGTGTCCCATAACTAAAGACATTCAATGTTGTAGGTGGAATTCCTACATCTCGGGATACTTTGCTAATTGAATGTTAATTTTGTTAACTCAAATGTTATAAGTGGTCACTCACCCCAATGATCGAATAAATTAATTATAACTTTGTTACCACTTATAAGCACACGTGTCTTCAACAAGGTTATGGCTGACCTCATATCTTGAGAAGTCCATGTATTCCTTTTGATTGTGAATCGAATGTTCACATCTCACTATGATGATTGAATCATTCTTGTCCTTGATTTCGTCTTCCCGATTTAAGCCATCCAAGATGTGAACACCATAACAAATTCTGTTGTCTCGAACTTTGATCTTAAGCTTGTAAGCATGATTTTCTCTTTTGTTACATTGATGTAACTTGAAATTTCCTGAATTTCTAATTGATATTCTTTTTCTTTTCGCTGTTATGTCAAACTTCGTACCGTTTGCACCATGGGAGATGCAAGAGTTTGTAAGTCAAGCTATGATTAAGAACATTCGTATCTCCTAAATGATTTTAACTCATCAAAACAGGGGTGATTCCCTTACTTTGATGATTCCCTATTCGTTTTGATAAATGGTTTCTAATCGTGTGTTTTATGAAATTTCATCCTCTGGATTGGGGTGATTACCTTATCTTGAGGATTGACTTCAATTATTTTCTTTGGAACTTACACTTCACAAATGACATGATCTCACCAAAATAGGGTTGAAACCCGTACTTTGGTGACAAATGTCAATTCTCGATTGTTTTCTTGTTATTATAAAGCTCAATCATCAAGATAGGCGTGAATTCCACACCTTGATGATAATTTCATTGATTGTATTTTCTCAAAGGAAACGACCTCATCAAAGTAGAAGTGAATTCTGGATTTTGATGAAGAAGTTTATCTTGTTATATTTTATTTTTGCAAAACTTCACCGTTAAGATAAGAGTGATGTCCCTTACCTTAATGGTGAGTTACCTCATCTTATTTCTGCGGATCCTCAATAATGAGTTAGGATCGAGCTTTTTGATTGGTAACTTAGAGGTCATACCTTGGGAATATACCATCAAGTTAGGAGTGAAAACCACACCTTGATGACTATTCTCATTTCTTGATCTTCAAATTACCAAGGTTGTAATCAAGTGGCGAGAAGCATGTAGTAACTTGAAGGGTGAAACAATATTAGTGTTTTGACCTATCAAGCCAAAGCATGATCTCCGAACTTGAAAAGAGACCCGATCACTTTAGGTTGATTTTGATTCCGAGCTTGAAGTATGTAAATTCTTAAATCGATTTCTTTTCCTTTATCTTCATGTTTTGATTTGATCTAGCTATATGGAACCATTTATTCCTTACTTATCAACTTTCATTTTGAGATATCATCAAACCCATAAGTATAGTCTTCCTAAATAATCTTTTGTCAAATAAAGGTATTATCAAATACCTATCCTATTGTTTGATGAATTACGTATGCAATCTGCATTTGAAAATTTGTTACCTTGCAAAACATGTTTACAAATACCTTTCTTATTGTTTGCGTCATTTCTTGAATCGTTTTTGAACTCTTCACCTTGAAAATCATTGAAATTCTATTGTGGTTTTGAACAACAAGACTCGTTATTATCCTCATTGCGATGTGGATATAATGGTTCATAAAGTTTCGTAATTTGTAGACATGGGTTTGGCATAAAAGAAAAGACATAACTTGGCATGTGTCCAAACGTCTTACCTTTACATATGACAAAACCTAACCTCCGTGTTCCTGTGAATCTCCTGTTTAACTTTTCATTCACTAAATGATTCTTATTTTAAAGGTCATGATGACAATTGGTGCATTATAGACCGATTGGCTAATTTCATATTGATTTATGTGGGATGACGGGTCGAGAAATTGACCTGTATCTGTTTCAAATATTCGTATACCGTGGTATGACGTTAAAACATCGATCGTTATTTTGAATGATTGATTCATTTTCTGTTCTTAATAATATTCTTAACCATCACCGTGAACTCATTCCAAGATCTTCGCATAGCGTATTATTCTTAGACCGATGGTTGGTCAAAGGAGAAATACATATTTACAAGATATGCGTTAAGGTCGTTTCATATGGTGACGTTTGGAATTCTTAAATTCCGACGGTTAATCTTTCTTGTCATTATTGGTCTTTTATTGATTCCTAGACAACACCTCACCACGAAATTATATTCTGGAAGTTGTGATTTATAAGTCTAACATACCATGGTAACTCGTCATCATTTCCAATGTTTCCTGTCAAAACGTCTTGTATTTCACTGGAAGAGTTCAAGTTGGCATATATTATGTCAAGAATCTTGTAAGATTCCATAAAGTGAAACATTTCATTTGTAATCAAACGTCAAACATTGTTCGTTGTACACTTACCTTGCATCATAATTCCTTTGTTCATCTAAGTTCATTTTAATTTCGGGACGAAATTCTTCGAAGTTGGGGAGACTGTAACATCTCGTATTTTCGTTAACTTAAAAGTTAACCTTGTTAAATCTTAAAAGGGACATTTTATGTTATTTTGAAGCATTGGGGATTTATTACACTTAATTTGGGTGTTTAACAAATTAATTAAATGATGAATAATAATAGCATTATAAGAATTATAATGTTTACTTATTATTCTAAAATTTAAAGTAATAATAACTTAAAAAAATATAATTATTATTATATTAATAATAATGAGATTATTATTACTATTATTAATAATAATAATGGTTATGGTAATAATAATGTTAATAATAATAAGAATAATAACAATAATAATGATATTGTTAATAATAATAATAATTTGTAAAAATTATTAAACTTAAAAAGTATAAAACTTTAATTTAAAAGGCAAGGGTTAGTTTTGTAAATTTATAAACCTTAAAACAAAGTTTTAAACAAAAAAATAATAAAAGGAAAACTACAGGGACTAAAGGTGAACTTTTAAAGTTACAACCCAACCCCCCTTCACCCCCCGATTTTCCGGCGGAGCTCCGGCCAAGCTCCGGCCGAGCTCCGGCCGCCTTTAAAACCCCAAAAATCACCTATTTTAAACCCCAAAACCCATTCCAAATCGTTTCTAGTACATGTTTCGAACTCGTGAGCATCAATTAATCGACTTTAAACGTCGGTTACTAGACTAATCAAACCCATAACCGGCGACATCAACTCTTTAACCGTTCGACAATTAAACCTCAATAATAATCAAATTAATCAGACATAAACAATCATTTAACTAATCCTAACCTATCACTACTTGTAATTTCATCTGAGAATCACACAAACCCGCGTTCGATTATCTCCTCCATCGCGACCTGCAACTTGAGCGAATACCTTGATCTGAGTTTTGAAACCCGAATTAAACAGAGGGCTTTTCGTCTTTGAGCTCATTATAAGATTCCTGTACAAGGAATTCGATTATTACCATCGTTTGCACCACGAGCCAATTCCTTCTCTGTCGCGAGTTGTTCTTCGAAGTGGGTACCTCCAATCGAACATCAAATGGGTAATTGTTTACATATACATGTCGATTAAACATGGGGAACAAAAAGCCCTATGTTTATTTCTGTAATCATCATCGAATTCAAGCTCGATTGAATCGAAATCAGTCTAGGGTTCATATGGATTGGGAACTTCTTTGTAACTATAGTTAAAAGGATTTAAAACCAAATCAAACCGCGGTTGTATGCCTTGGTTTGCTGGTTCCTGCGCCCCATGCTATTCTTGAGGTCCCGGGTTCGACCCCGGGCCACCTCAAACAATTTTTTTAAAGCTTTTTAAAGCTCTAAAATATTCAGAAAAATCCTTAAAAATTATAAAAACAAATTTTATAAACTTTTCATATTTAAAATGTTACACAAATAATTTCTGTAAATTTATTTGTTATATAAAACATTATAAATAGCTATTTATTTTTAATAATAATCATGATAATTGTAATTATATATATATATATGTATATAATTATCTTATAATTTCACAATTTAATTACAAGGGTAAAACTTTGAGTTATTTTATAAAGTAGACTTTAAATAATAGTTAAAAATCGTTAAATTGTTACTTGACTCCATATTATCTTTAATTATAAGTTAATCATGATAAAATGTATATTTTATAAATTCACAAATTATTTACAGGAGTTATTGTAGGTTTACTCATAAACGTATTTCAACTAGTAGTTTAGGTTAATAAAGTGTTATTGATCAATAAGTTATTTTAGTCGTTATTAGATATTGTTTAAAGCTTACAAGATTTATTTGTATGTTATATTTAAACCTTATCAACTAATATAATTACTGTTATATATTAAAAATGATTAAATGATATAATTCTTTCCACTCAATCAAAATATAAACAATTTCATTTTATAAATTTAATTACTCGACAAAACCTCACAATTCCAATTGAAACCCTAGTTCACGTTAAAACATTAAAGCTTATTATTAAGACTTTAACCTTGTGAATATATATTTACATATTTAGGTGCCTTGTAACGATTCACGTTGGAACGACGCCTACTATTATTCTTATTAGTCGTCATTATATACTTATTTGACAAGTGAGTTTCCTTGCCCCTTTTTATGCTATTTCACACCGTTTTGGGGTGAAACATGTTACATTATTCAACATACACTTATAAACGTTTAGATCTTATAAAAACACATGCAATTCATACTTTTATTTTTGTCATGGTTATTTGTGTTATTGTAAGTCTTATAAGAGTTACATATATTGTTTACAATCATTAACTATTGCTAGCCTGGCGACGTCTTAGATCTTTGGGCCTGACAAGCCTATTTGGTGCTAAAGTCGATGTATTGCCGACTCCTAGGAGCCGTATGCTTGTGCACTAGGGAACCAAGTACACTTAGCCACTCATATAAACATATAATCTAGTCGAGGTTTGATTGTACTATATGTGCTATATAAACTTGCTAACTCATAACCTATGACATGAATTGCTACTTGAAAACCCATGGGATATTATGTATATTAAACCCTTGGAAACTCACCAACTTTATAGTTGACCCGTTATTTTTAACATGTTTCAGGAAATGCCAAGTTTGAAGTCATCATTTGAAGTTTGCATAAATCTAGGATTTGGACCTAGATTAAAGAATGAAAAGCTTTGGATTACTTTTGTTTTATGTTTTGACTTATTTCATGTTGAAACTTATGATTGTAATTGCATTTGCAACTTATAATAATATTTACATTTAGGGCTAGCGTTATGTGGCTGTGAACGATCTTAACTCTCACACCTCGACGTTTCCGCCGTCAAGGTTGGGGTGTGACACACCGCCTGCTCATGTTTATACCTTATGAAACCTAACAGCTTTAAGGTGTTATCTAAGTGTGTGTTCCATGCTCAAGGAGCTTGTCTCAAACCATAGAGTGCCTTTCTTAGTTTGTAGACTTGGTTTTCTTTTCCTTTCTTCACAAATCCTTCCGGTTGGGTTACATACACCTCCTCCTTTAATTCTCCATGAAGGAATGCCGATTTAACATCCAAATGATGTACTTCCCACCCAAAGTGGGCTGCCAATGCGAGGATTAATCTCACAGTTTCCATTCATGCAACCGGTGCAAATACCTCCTCGAAATCGACTCCATATTGTTGTACATACCCCTTTGCAACCAGGCATGCTTTGTGTTTTGTAACTGCTCCATTTGCATCTTGTTTTACTTTGAACAGCCACTTCAAACCGATGGGTTTATGACCTTGTGGTAAATCAGTCAATTTCCACGTGTCATTCTTCTCAATCGACTTCAATTCCTGTTGTATTGCTTCTTCCCATTCCTTTTTGTTTGCAGCTTCGCTGTAGTTTATGGGTGCATTTTCAATTAGGAGTAAGTTTATGTTATCAGGATTGCTGTTTTCATAAACTTCCCCAATAGATCTATGACCCCGAATTGGAGTGTCATCAAATACCTCGTTTACAGCCACAGATGGATCTGCCACGCCTTCACCATCAGTTGGTTCCCTTGGTAGAATGGGTCCTCTACCTGTTAGTGCCACCATGGAGCTGCTGGAATCTAACCCAGTTGAGGCAATATAAGAGTAACTATCTTCTTCATGATTCTGATCATCCGATGGCTGGTTTAGATCAGCTGAAGATGCATCAAAATATGATAAATCTTCAGAATCAGCATGCACAATAAATTCTGTAACTTCTGGTGCACTGTCACTTGATGATTCTGACCAATTCCATTTTGTATCTTCTTCAAACACCACATCTCTACTCACCAAAATCTTCTTTGTTGTTGGATCCAGAAGTCGATATGCCTTAGTGTTTGGCTGAACACCAAGATGCACCAGTCTTCGGCTTCTATCATCCAGCTTTTTCAGATGCGTAGTCATTATTTTAGCATGGCATACACACCCAAAAACTCTGAGATGATCCAAGTTTGGTTTTCGACCCTTTAAAGTTTCATATGGTGTTTTGTCTTTTAAAGCTCTTGTAGGAACCCGATTTAAGATATAGAGAGAGTGCCTTATTCCTTCTCCCCATAAGTCTTGAGGAAGTTCCATAGCCTTCAAGATACTCCTTGTCATCTCCAAGATAGATCTATTTCTACGCTCCACTACACCATTTTGTTGTGGTGAGTATGGTGCGGAGAATTGATGTGTGATCCCTTCTTGATTACAAAAATCTTCAAAGACACGAGAAACAAATTCACCGCCGTTATCCGTTCTCAAAGTCTTGATTTTTGTTTCAAGCTCCACTTCCATTTGACTTTTGAATCTCTTGAAACAGTCAAAGACTTCATCTTTTGTCTTGATCAAATAAGCCCACATGAACCGGCTATAATCATCAACGATTAGAAACATGTACCGGTTTCCACCTTTTGTGGAAGGAGAAATTGGACCACACACATCTGCATAAATTAGCTCAAGAGGCTTCTTGGCTTGATTACTTGTTTGATTAGGAAAAGGAGTTCGAGTTTGTTTCCCAATAAGACAAGAATCACATATCTGTTTTGGGTTCTGAATCTTTGGAACTCCTGTTGCCATATTCTTGTTTTCTAACAGCTTTATGGCATCAAAGTTAAGGTGCCCAAGTCGGGCATGCCATACCCAAGCCTCGTCCTTCAAGTTTGACAGTAAGCAAACCAGATCTGCCACCTTTAAATCAATCTTGTACAGCCGGTTTAAAGATCTTAGCACCTTCATGATGAGTCTCCCCTCTGCATCTCGCATCCATAAATATTCATCTTTCATGAGAACTGAATATCCAATTTCTGTGAATTGGCCCAAACTAAGAATGTTACTTCTTAGAGAGGGTATGTAATAGACATCTTTAAGAATCTTCTGTTCACCATTCTTACATGCTAAAATGATCATTCCTTTGCCTTCTACGTTCACGTATGAGACATCTTTAAAACCTGTTTTTATTCTTTCTTCGTAGGCTCTCAATCTCCCAATTACTTCCTGGAATAACATAGTATCCAGATCAGCAAATTGTTCGATTGAGGCTACGATTGGTAGAAACCGATCAGAAACAGCCCCAAGAAACTTGCGAACTAGTTTCTTTTCTTCCATCGTCCCTCCAAGGCTGTTTGTTTTAGAAACGATTTCTCCTATTTTCCCAGCAAAGTCTTCTATTGATTCGCTTTCCTTCATCTTTAGTGCCTCGAACTCTGTTTCTAACAGCCCCAAACGGGCTTGTTGAACTCGTTCAACTCCGATGAATCTTGCCTTCAAAGCATCCCAAACTTGTTTTGCCTGCTCAAGATAAGCAACCTGCAAAACTAGTTCTTCTGGGATTGCTTGATACAGGTATGCAATGGCAAGGCTGTTTTTCTTCGGATCAACCTCGACCCCTTCCCTTGGTTCGATTGCTTCCCACACACCGTGTACATTGAAAATTGCTTTGATTTTGACAGCCCAAATAGTGTAGTTTGAGGGAGTCAAAATCGGGCATTGCAATGACAAGGTATGTTCTCTTGGTCCTCATTGGTTTGATGGATTCGCCATCTCTCTTGGTACTCCTTAGTTTGCTGGATTCGCCATGTCTTTTCTGTTGCTTCCTGATGCACTTTCTTCTTCTGTCCGTCGAACAAGACTGAGCCTTCAAGCAACTGAGCACTCTAACCTGGTGCTCTGATACCAATTGAAAGACAATTGGATCGAAACCACAAATCAAGAACAAGAGAAGAACAATCGGCTTGATTCTTATTGCTTGAAAGAAAGAAAAACAGTAGTAAAATTGATTTATTACAAAGCTGCCAGACAGCTCCTTTTATACTAGTAAGGTAGGTAGATAAAAAAGGAAATAAACTAAAAATAAGGCACAGGATATTCAGCCATAATGACTAAATAATAACAGACCCTGTGCTGATTTTGCTCCTAGGATTACTCCCCTAGAGTCATTCTTTATTGACCCATAATTTATTCAAGATTAACTAACATATTTTTGCTACAAATGTGAGAAGACACAATGAGTCAAAAAAGACACAAAAAATTATATCTCACAATCTAAATCGAATTTTAAAAAAGTAATTCGGAGCTTTTGTTCCCCTAGTCGTCTTCACTAAGGAAAAAATAAATGAAAATTTTAAAAAAAATAAAAAAATTAACATATTTTTATTGTGTCATTTATGAAAGACACAATGACTTCATTGTGTCATTATGAAAGACATAATGACGTCATTGTGTCAATATAAAAGACACAATGACGTCATTGTGTCATATAAAGACACAATAAAAAAAAATTTATTTTTTTCTGAAAGAGGACAACGAGTGGAACAAAGGCTCCGAAGTACTTTTTTAAAATTCGATTTAAATTGTGAGATATTAATTTTTTGTGATTTTTTAGTCTCATTGTGTCTTCTCACATTTTGTAGCAAAAATACACTTTATAGAATAACCTCACCTATCTTTAAATTACTAATCTACACTAACTATTGAAAAAAAACAAAATGGAATAAAAAACTCCTAAAAATACTTAATTAATAGATAGAATCAACATATTAGAACATGTTCAGTCACAATCATACACACGGTTGCATGCAATCTGATGATCTTTCACCGTCGACACCTAAAGATGATCATTTCACAGCTTCTGAAATCATTCAATTCTCGTTCAAATTTGATCTAAAACACTGCAAAATATTAATCACCTCACAAACCCCTCAGATCCACTACATGATCTCCAAAACTTCATCAAATCAAAACCAATTTGATATCTTGAAATCCTAATGCAGACATCTGTCGCCCAACCAGAAGCCATATTAGATTGGCTGATTAGGGAAGTGGGCTACAGACCACTTGATCGGAATCTTGTTTTTAAGGCGTCAATGCCCTCGTCCGATGCCATTCGTAGGGTTTGTAGAGGGAACATGATTCCTGTGTTTGAGTTTCTGTTGAAGAGAGTTAAATCAGAGAAAACTGTTGACAATATCCGACGTAACATCCTTGTTCATGGTGGAGAACACCATGCTGCTGCTGCTGGTGGTGGTGGTGGTGGTGGTGGTGGTGGTGGTGGTGGTGGTGGTGGTGATCGGAGAGAGAGCAAAGGAGGGAGGAGGAAGGAGAAACCGAAGGGGAGGAAGGCCGAGAGTATCGATATACGGGAAAATAATAACCGAGAGGCAGCGCTGCAGGAGCGCGAATCGGCTGAAAAGGAAGTGAAGAGGCTGAGGCACACTGTGAGACGTAAGAGGAAGGAGTTGAACGCGAAGATGTTGGAGGTTTCGCGTGAAGAGGCTGATCGCAAGTGGATGCTTGATGAACGATCGAACTACAGGTTTGTTGTGTTGTAAACTGATGCATTTAGATGAAAAAGTTGATACTTTTATGAATCTTTTGTAGTTTCTTTATATATGTCATCACATGAGTATGCATTGAAATGTAGGCATAAGCAGGTGATGTTGGAAGCTTATATCGCGCAGTGTGATGTTGCAGCTAGAATATTCACACAATATCATAAGCATCTTTGTTCGTATGTTAATCAAGTAAAAGATACTCAGAGAGCGGATGCTGATTCTTCTGTTGAAGAAATCACAAGTTCTCATGTGAACAATGAGAAAGGTGCAGGTTATTCGACTATAAGAAGCTTAAAAACTGCAGATGCTGACGTTCTTGAGACAAATAGGGAGAGGGATATCCGCAAGGCGTGTGAATTACTTGCAGAAAGAACGATTGAAAAGATTCACGATTCTTTTCCTGCATATGAAGGAAATGGTATCCATGGGAACCCGCAGCTAGAAGCGTCAAAACTAGGTGTTGATTTTGATGGGGATGTGCCTGATGAGGTTCAAGATGTGATTCTTGATTGTTTAAAATCCCCCCATCAGTTGCTTCTGGCTGCAACTGCTTACACTCAAAGGTTGAAATCTGTAGTTGCTAAAGAAATAGAGAGAATTGACATTCAAACAGATGCAGAAACATTAAGGCAATATAAAAACTTTAGTTTATCTTCTCACTTGCTGTATGATCTGTACTAAATGTCTAGTATTCTTCCAGGTATAAGTATGAGAATAACAGAATAATAGACGCGTCTCCTGATTTAGGCTCACCATTACCACTTCAACTTTATGGTAATGGTAATAATGGTCTTGACATACCTTCAAAAGGAACTCAATATCAACGCTTTCAAAGACAGGTATCTTTCTCTCTATAGTATTCACAAAATACACTCGTTCGCTTCATTGTTTATGCCTTTATATAATTCTATTTCATCTGTCTTTGTGCTTACAGAAAGCACATGTTCAGAAATTTGTAGCTACTGAGGATCAGCTCAATAAAGCTGCAGAGGCTAGAAGCGCGTGTCAAAATCTTTTAAGGCGTCTATGCGGGAGCAGTGGTGTGGGTGCTACATTTTTCTCACAGAACATGAGCAGTCTTAAACAGTTGGAGGTATGCAAAGTATATGATTGCTTTATTACATGAATTTGTGTATTCAAGATTGGAGCATTGTAGAATAAGTCTGTAACTAACTCCTCTGTGTTTGTTCAGCTGGAGGTTTGGACCATGGAAAGAGAAGCTGCTGGATTAACAGCGAGTTTGAACACATTGACTTGTGAAGTTCAACGTTTGAACATGTTGTATTTAGAGAGGAAGGAAGTCGAAGATTCTTTAAACAAAAAGTGGAAGAAAATTGAAGAATTTGATGCTCGACGATTGGAGCTTAAGTCCATCTGCGATGCTCTTATAAAAGCAATCACCGTAAGAACAAACTATTGTTATTATCATTATAATGCAGCTATTAATCGTCTACAATCTTGACGGTTCATCAGGATAGTGCTGCATTCTGGAGTCAAATACCGTTATCTGCAAGGGAGCATGCATCAAACACCATCATTCCAGCATGTATATGCGTTGCCAATGTGGCAAACAGAACTAAAGATCTTATTGATCTTGAAGTATCGGCTTTTTCCTGCGCTCCTGATAATAGACTTTATATGCTTCCATCAACTCCACAGGTCTCTAATTAATTGTGATTTTTAAAATAAACACATCATCTTTAAATATTGTTCAAGCAAGCCTTGGTGTTTAACTGTTGACTCCTTCAGGCGCTTATGGAGTCTGCGAGTCCCACTGGTTGCACCGGATCTGAAGCAGTTGCTGCTGCAGAAAAGAACGCCGATCTACTTACAGCTAGAGCTTGTTTGGGAGATCCATCTGCAATTCCTTCCATATGTCGTGTTTCTGCCGCCCTTCAGTATCCTGCAGGTATGCTCAATATGATCTTTTTATTACTATTTTGATATATTATTAGATCGGGTCTGAAAATAACTGTCAAAGTATTAATCTTGCTATCACTTGGAAGGTTTAGAAGCTAGCTTAGCATCAGTGTTGGAATCAATGGAATTTTGTCAGAAGTTGCGTGGCTCTGAAGCTAGCGTACTGGAGGAGTTATCAAAGGCTTTAAATATGGTTCATACGAAAAGGGATCTTGTTGAAAGTGGTCTTTCATTATTAGATCATGCTAATCATATTCAAAAAGAATATAACACGTAAGAAATATATACATATACGCATATATAGTATGTTTTTTACAGTTCCATATTCTACACTTTTGACATTTTGGGCATATTGTTGACAGAATTAAGAACAAAAAAGAGTATATTTATTGTATTGTTGTATTTTTCACAGCACATCCAAGTGAAATACTAAAGGTCCTATTTATAGACCAAACACATAGCTGCTATTAATAAACTAACTACCACTTAACAGAAGTAGTTGCAAAACACAACTGATTTAACTAATCCTGCAACTTGACTAATAGTTGATGGTTGACTCTGACTTTGACTGTCTTAACAATTGTACCGTTTAGGATGACGAATTCCTGTTTAGATCTAGCTTCTGAACAAGAAGGGATAATTATGGATCAGTGGTTGCCTGAACTAAAGAAAAGAATTGCAGATGCCGAAAAATCATTGGATGATTGCAAATATATCGATGGTTTGGTAAGCAAGATACTTTCAGTTTCAGATCATATGTTGTATGATATACTCTTTTTACTTGAAACTCACAGCTGATGTCATTGTGATGCAGCTTGATGAATGGTGGGAACAACCAGCATCAACACTTGTTGATTGGGTAACTGTGGATGATAAAAATGTTGCTGCTTGGCAAAATCATGTGAAGCAACTTCTTGCAGCGTATGATAAAGAACTTCTATGACTATAGCAAATATGAAATCTATGTATACGAGGTCCATTTTTACGACCTTTTCTTGTTCTGCTTTTGCAATACGACACATTATTTATGTGTGGTTTCATGCTCGTCTTGTTCTCAAATCAATGGTCAATTTCACAGTCAAACCAATAAACTTTATTGCCTACTTTAGATACCCCTATAAACTACAAGAGCAAGGGATATGAGGACATCATGCAACTCATAAAATGTAGTTGTTAAGGTATACTGGCCTTTACATGTAACAACTCATAAGCTCAAGGCAATGAATGTGAATAAGCTATAGAAGAGTTATGACTTGACTTTAGTTTATTTTTGTCCAGATTGTGTATTTTCTCTCTTTGTAACAAAGAAATATTTAAAATAAAAAAGTCCTATAAAAAGATAAGGAGGCATGCAACTTCTAAGGAGCTGTTCTTATGGCAAAAGGAGGTCTTGTTCATTCTTCCATAGAGTGCTTGCTCCGCCACGAAGCTTATAGGCCACGATCATCACGTGTTGCTCTTCTACGATATCAACCTCGTTTAACAGTCAAGGACGACATCAAGATCAAAACTCTCATGGATAATGGAGATCTCAACCTTGACATGTCTAGTTGAGGCAAACTAGTGGCCGGGCATAGCCAATATTCACTCGGCTATAGTCGATACTCGATGGGTAATTTCCGGATGAGTATGGGACATGTTTTTACAATCGAGAACAATGTTTGTTCCAAACTCATCCCATTGCCATGTCTAGTTGGGGCAAACCACCTACCACGTTTTCCAAGCGTCAAACTCGGTCAGACATTTTTTTTTAACTATTACTTATGCATCTAACTATAGGACACATTAGTGTATTGTGTATTTTATATTTGCCATTCAATAGGATGTTAGATTGTAATTTACTCAATTATATACAGGCTCATGTACATGGAATCAATGAAATCAATACCCTAAACACTTTGATATAGACTTATTTATTTTTGGATGTAGAGTTTTAAAGACTAACTTTCGTACGCTTCTCTTTACCCACTTCATCACGCTTACATCATTTCATACTTTATAAACTTTCAAGGACATTAGTTCTTTACGTGATTTAACGAGCTGCAACATGCACGAGTGTGTTACTGGTTTAGTTTAAATAACTAATTGCTTAACAGTTATTTTAAAAAAAAGGTACTTCATCATGAACCATGTATAGATGATAAAGTTAACAGGTGAGTAATATAAATTGTATCCAACTTCCTACGTTTCTTCTACATTTTATTATCTGTTAATCTCGATCATTAAAAAACATATGCAGCACTTTTTATGTATCTATAATTTAAATACATTACAGTTTAAACTTTAAAGATCAAATTCAAAATAAACATAGTTTTCTAATTTAGTTTGTCAAAAAATATATTTAATCTTGAAATGATTTGTTAGGTTTTTTACTTAACCATTCACCGTATCAATAATAGGATCAGGATCATTACAGAACCATTTTTTATTTTCAGAACCAAAATAACCATTGATTTACATAAATATAAATTATAAACCATTGATTTACATAGATGTAAATTAAACCTGTGATATTTAGTTGTTTTTTATAGTTTATTGTTCATGTCTGATATACACATATGTAAAACAGGTCAAGTATTACCAGACTTAATATACATTTATGTAAACCAATGGTTCTGTAGTTCTGAAAATAAAAAGTGGTTCTGTAATGATCCTAACCCATCAATAATAAGTGTATAAATTAGCGATCATGTTTTGATATTGTTCCAATAAAGTCGGTTATAAATTTTTTGACTATAAAGAACACTCAAGTTTTGCTGTTGATACATTGTTTAAAATTTTTAATATTTTTTTAGATTAAGCGCCTTAAATATAACATATATGAATTCTAATAACTATAACGTAGGGGTGCAAACGAGCCGAGCCGAGTCCGAGCTCGTATGGGCTCGAGCTCGGCTCGTGATGATTTAGGAGAGCTCAAGCTCGAGCTCGGCTTGTTTCGAGCTTTATTTTTAAAGCTCGAGCACGGCTCGACAAATACTATTTCAAGCTCGAGCTTGACTCGGGGTCGGCTCGTTAATTTATTTAAATATTATTTTTAATATTTTTATATTTAATTTTGATATATATTTATAATTGTATATTTTATAAATAACATTATACACATTATTTAATTTTTTATCATAACTTTATATATAATAAATATTATTTATATAATGTATTTAATAAATATATATATATATATAAAAGGCTCGTTTAGACTCACGAGCCGACCCGAGCTCGATACGTGAAGCTCGGGCTCGATATTTAAATGAGCTTTTATTCAATGGCTCGATTCGAGCTTTTTATCGATCCGAGTAGCTCGTGAGCGGCTCGGCTCGTTTGCACCCCTACTATAAAGTGATTAATTTTTCAAGTTAACTTAAATATAGTTAGATTTTATTATGTAGTGGCTTTTTCTTTATAATTACATTTGATATGTTAATAATTATATATGTAAGCAATACATATTTTTTGCATTTTAAGTCATATTTTCTTATAAAATCATTTATTTAGACACTTGTTTGTGTTGTATTTGAACTTTGTAGTTGCGAGAGGAATCACAGTGATTTTTATGAAAAAAACTCAAGATTTGAAGAAGTTCAAGATGATAAATACTTTTGATATGATTATATCAAAACTTGAAATGTCTATATCAGCTGTCAAACTTCTAGCATTTTATTTCTAAAGCTTAATATGGTCATACCGTCTCTAATATGACCATATTTGGACCCAAAACAAGTTTATAATCCCAATTAGAGGTGATCAAAACCGGTTTGGACTCGACCCGGCCCGTAGGGCTGGGATAGGGTTGGGTTTTGGGTTAGCGAAACCGGTTTTAAACCGGGTTGAAGAAAAACCGGTTTAAAACCGGGTTGTGGTAAAAAACCGGTTCAAAACCAGTTTGGGTTAAAACCCGGTTTTTAAACCGATTTGAAACCGGTTCTCAAGTAGTCCAAAAACTAGCCGTTATATATCCGTTAAACTAGCCGTTGGAGCCAAAAACTAGCCGTTGGAGCTAAAAACTAGCTATTTTTTGGTTTTTTTCACCCATTTGACCCCCCAACTCCACTATAAATAAATTATGGGTGTTTTGGTTGATTCACAGTAATCAAAAACTCTCTCTACACTCTAAAAACTCAAAAATGCTCACTATTCGCTTCACATCCTCAAAAACGCTAGATACTCTCTTCATATTCTTAAATACTCTCTAAAAATGGCTCAATCATTTAGTTCTCAATCATCTGCTGGTTGTAGTGCATCCTCTCAAAACATGGTCGTTCGTATCATACTGACTACGAGGAACCCGGAAATTTAGAGCAATTACGATATGTGTGAATTGTCAACGGGTGTGATTAAGGCTCGTTGCAAATTTTGTTTCAATTTTTTTGCACAAAATGCGAATACCACTTTGAAGAATCACACTCAAACATATTGTAAACTTTTGAAAGGAGAATCGTCTCGTGGTCAAACATCAATGACAAATGAAGCAAATCTGTGGGCTTACAATATCGATGCGGTTCGAGAGCAAATAACGCATTATGTCATCCAAGAGAGCTTACCATTCAAGCACTTTGACAACGAACGTTTGACTCGGCTCATTCAAAGAACACTCCAACCGTGTTATACACATGTAAGTCATGCTACACTTAGAAGAGATTGTTTAAAAATGTGGAGAAAAGCTAAAAACGAATTAATTTCTTATTTTGAAAATTTACAAACCGGTATTAATTTAACTAGTGATGTTTGGTCAACTTCCCACGGCTCACCGGACTCGTACATTTGTGTCACCGCACATTGGGTTGAACCCGATTCGTGACAAATGATGAAACGTACTATTGCGTTTGAATTGTTTGATTATCCGCACACCGGTCAAAATATTTTTTATCTAATTAACAAAGTTATTAAAACATAAAAATTGGAAAACAAAATTTTTTCAATATCTTTTGATAATGTGTCTAATAATACACTTGCGCTAGAACAACTTAAATTAAAATATAAATCAATTTGTGAAGGTGTGTTTTTTCGTAGTAGATGTGTTGCGCACATCATCAACTTAGCGGTTTAAGACGGTTTAAAAATGATTAAAAAAGTAGAAGATACTTTTAAACAAATGTTACGTGACATTTTTAGTAATAACCAAAGATGTATTAAGTATCGCAAGTTTTGTAAAGATGCAAATTTAAGGTGTTTAGGTCCGAATTGTAACGTACCTACAAGATGGAATTTTACTTGTAACATGTTTGAAAAGGCTACTGAGTAAAAAGAAAGTTTAATAGCATTTCATAATACTTTGGTGAGTCGTGGGAAGGCGTCGGCTTACCATCCATTAGGTTGGGCTATTATTATAGAAATAACAAAAATGTTTCATGTTTTTAAAACCGTAACAACTTGTCTTTTCGGAGTTTACTATCCAACAAGTCCTTTAGTTCTTAATCAAATATATTTATTGTCTTCAAAATTAAGTGAGTTGTCGTGTAGAGGTAGACCTTATTTGGATATGATACCTTCAATAAAAGATAAATTAAAAAATATATTTTAAAGAAATGTCTCCGGTTATTACTTATGCCGTTGCCTTAAACCCTTGCTTAAATATCAGAGGTTGAAACTTTACTTGATAAAATTACTTTGGATTGGAATTTACATGAAGAAGACCTATTTTTTGGTCAAAGTTTAAAAACTAATTTTAATTAACATTTATCAAACATGTTTGATGTTTATTTAGTAAAATATGGCGAAACATCAAATATTCATCAATTAATGAGGCATGTTGCACAAGCCGAAAGCTCAAGTGACCTAATGTTTGCTTTGTATAACACTTTAAGGGATAAGTGTAGCAAACGTCAACATGGTAACACTCCGAGTAGCGAACTCGGGATATATGGTGGGACAAACTTTTTATCTATCATGACTCCACAAAATTTTTAAAATTTTGATTTATTGGCTTGGTGGAAAGGCAAGGAAGATCAATTTCTTATCCTTTCTACCATGGCTCGAGATTTACTAACCGTCCAAGCTTTCACGGTAGCTTCGGAATCCGCTTTTTCTGTTAGTGGCAGGATCATTTTAATACGGAGAACTAGACTCATTCCGCAAGCAATTGAAATGTGTATTTCTTAAAAGATTATTTGGATGCCGCGGAAAGAATTTAAGACAAATCCTCTTTAGAAGGAGAACTGGAATACGAAGTCGAATTATACGAAGACGAAATAGAGGGTGGATTGACACCCGGGATGACCGATGATAAAGCAACATATGATGAATACTTTCGTACTAGTTCGGGTTCGGGGGCGAAGAATAAACATATGAAAATACAAAACAAATGAAGACTACGTTATTTTTTGTCATTACTTGTTTTGTAATATTTTCATGTTTCTTATTTTATGTATTTTATTTTAATATTTACAACTTAAAATAATTTTATATTTCTTATTTTATGTATTTCATTTCAATATTTATAACTTAAAATAATGAATAAAATAATGATTTTTTAGTTAATTTCGAGAAAAAAAATTAAAGAATAAATAAATAAATAAACTTGACCGGTTTAAACCTTGTAACATCCCGTTTTATAGATGAAAATAAAATATCTGAAATATATATTTTAAATGGTGTTTAACGAGTAAATTTCGAGTCAAATTATTATGACTTGTATGGCATTGAAAAGAGCGGTTAATAATATCGAATTACACTATATAACAACTAACAACAATAATAATAATAACAATAGTAATAATAATAATAAATATATGTATATAGATACGGATGCAAGTTTTAAATATATTATATAGTACATAGTCATCTATTATATGTGGTGTTGGCATTATATTGCAAAATGAAGGACATAAGAATTGTTGGTGCACTGTCACGTTTTCTTCTCATCAATTGAAGTCGGCCTCTTTATATATATATATATATATATATATATATATATATATATATATATATATATATATATATGTAATTATGAGTCAAAGAAGAAAATAGTATATGAAACAACTGTAACAAGCTAGGGGGCGTTGGAGTAGAAGCATAATAATATATATTCAAGTTGGTTGTACAAGAAATTTGAGTAGATTTGAGCAAGAAAATATGAAAGTCCTAGCATATTTTGAAGATGGTGTAAAAAAAGTAATATACGAGATCTTATCCTCACATAAATTATTAGCATCTGGAAGTAAGTACACCGACCCGTAACTAATTTATGTTATACGTTTAACTACATAATGTATGTGTTACTTATTATGAGTTTATATGAATTATGTGGAGATGAAACATGTTTAAATACATGTGATATATGTTCATTTATTATGATAAATATGATTATGGGAGAAATGCCTTATATGATTACAGGTCCAAGTATGTGTATTGATAGTTTGGAATGGAGTAAAATATATGTAAGGATTTCGGATGGTGAAATCCCAATGAGTTCGGGTGTTGAACTCCACATATATAGAAAAGAGGAGTTAAATATATGCAAGGATTTCGGGTGTTGAAATCCCAAGAGATTCGGGTGTTGAATTCCACATATATAAAAGAGGGGCTAATAATCTTCACGGGTTAAAAATAAACCCACAAGGAATTCGGGTGTAGAATTCTAAAGAAGTAATGAAGATTAAGAAAAAATGATTTTGGGTATTAAGTCCCAATAAAAAGAAATATGTTTTTGAAAATAAAGAGGTGTACTTACTTAGCGAAAACTAATAAAAATATTTTTATATGATTTCAGGAAAAGCACCAATAAATGGTTAAAGCTTCACGGACGAGACTTGACTGACAAAAGAACCTACTCTCGTTTAATACTTAATATAATAAATATTGTAATAAAAGTTTGTAAAACGTTCATGTTTCTTGTAATGTTTTTTTATATATATAATGAAATAACATGTCACTCTGAATGATAAATTTTGATGTAAACTAGGACCTAAACTCTGATATATGTGATGAAAGCATTTTAAAAAAAATTGGTGTGTTTCAAACCTGAACCGGTTTCTAACCCGTACGAAACCGGTTCAACCAAGTTGGGTTTTCTAGCCACCAAACCGGTTTTGGTTGAAACCGGTTTGACCACACCACCATGAAACCCAAACCGGTTAAAAACCGGTTTCGGTTAAAAAAATGATTTGTACATCTACCCAATACACCTCATTAACAACATCCTAAATGGAGTTAAAGTCGAAGTGATATCTTTAGTTAATTGTGTATCTTCGTCTTTATTTTATTGCTTTGTTAGTTTGAATTGGTAATCATGTGTAGTTCAATCATCACATATCCAAACTCAATTAATCGGTTAGATAGTGATAACGATTTAGTATTGCCAGCTATTATGTTCACGGATCGATATTCGGTTCTTACTTCAAACTATACTATTATGCGATAGGTACACTTACCTATTGTGTGTGTAGTTAATTAAAAGGTGATAATTGTTTTTTATTAAAACATATTGTGTGAATTTCTTTTAAAAATATATCTACGTGTACACACATCAACATCCTACTATATGTTAAACTTGAAAAAAAAACATTAAATGGTAATAAAAGTTCACATATGTTTAATTTTTAGGTTATTAACATTTTAAATTGAGTAAATTACCATTTATATCCTTAAGGTTTGGTTATTTTGACCATTTACATCCTTACAGTTTAAAAATCCTCATATACCCCCTAACATTTCATTTTTGTTCCCATTTGAATCCAAAACACTAATACCGTTAAATTATTCTGTTAACTCTCTTGTTAAAAGATTAAACTGCCCTTAAAATTAAACCCTAATCCCCATCTTCATCTTCTCCATCTTCCTCATCAAACTCCTCCTCCTCTGCTCACACCCCCTACCACTGCCACCTGCAACGACGGCCACATCTTCGTCAATGAGTGATAGTCAATTTTCAAATGATAAAACCAAATTCAGAAACTTAGGTGTTGTAGTTTCAAATTTTGACTTCAAACCATGCTGTAGTATCAAAATTCATACCCACCGAACAAGCATTACCACAATCATCGTTTCAAAAGCTAATTTACGTGTTGTAAATTGTAATTTCAATTCCACTGAAGCAATTGCTCAAAAATGATAAACAAACATTTATGCGATTTCGGTGTGTTGAAGCTCGAAGATTGATCATTTACAGTAATGGTGGCTGAACCTTGGTTGGTGAGATTAGGGAGTCAAATGAGTTCGAATCTCAAGCACGCTTTGTTATTAGAATCGTCTTCAAAACCACCTACGAAGCACAAGCATGAAATCGGTAGTAAAACTCTAGTGACAACTGGAATCTTATCATTTGAGGTTGCTAATGTGTTGTCGAAAACGGTTCATCTCCACAAATTGTTAACGGATAACGAGATCTCCAAGTTGAAAAATGAGATTCTCAAATCTGATGGAGTCAAAACCCTAGTTTCTTCCAACGAAACGTATCTTCTCGATCTCGCATTTTCAGATAAGCTTGATGACTTGAATTTCATTGCTGGTGTTGTTTCTAGACTCGAGAAGAAGTGTACGATCCCTCAGCTTCAAGGGTTTCAACATGTTTCTGGAGATATAGTTACTGGAGCCACTTGATGTTGGGGAGTTAGGGTTTCTAGTGAAGGATATGGAGGCGATAGTGCGAAAAATGGAACGATATGTTAATTCAACAGCTAGTCTTTATACTGAAATGGAGGTGTTGAATCAATTGGAGGTTACTACGAACAAATTTCAGCAAAATCAGCATAAAGAAATCCGAAAGGTTTTCGAGTAGAAAGTGGTTTGGCAGAAGCAAGATGTGAGGCATCTGAAGGATGTTTCTCTGTGGAATCAGACTTATTATAAGATGGGAACAAAATAATTTAAAGGCAGTTTAGTCTTTTAACAAGAGAGTTAACAGAATAATTTAACGGTGTTAGTATTTTGGATTCAAATGGGAACAAAAATGAAACGTTAGGGGGTATATGAGGATTTTTAAACTGTAGGGATGCAAATGGTTAAAATCACCAAACCTCAAAGATGCAAATAGTAATTTACTCTTTCAATTTTTTTATTTTTTAATTGAAGGTTGAAAAGTTTTATAGGTTGGACAATTGAATTTAATAGAACGCAAAAGACTTTATTGCTAGTTAAATGCTATTAATTATAAATTCTTAAACTTTATGCATTTGATCGAGGTAAAACAAGTATCTAAATCAAACTACTTAAAAGTATATAGAGTAAATTACAGTTTACATCCCTGAGGTTTGGTGATTTTAACTATTTGCATCCCTACAGTTTAAAAATCCCCACAGTTTAAAAATCCCCATATACCCCCTAACGTTTTATTTTTGTTCCCATTTGTATCCAAATGACTAACGGCGTTAAATAATTCAGTTAACATTTTATAAAATGACAAAATTACCCTTGACTCTAATCCCTTTTAACTTTATCTCTCTCTCTCTCTCTCTCTCTCACACACACACACTCTCCCCATTCTTTCTCTCTATATCTCTCTCTACTAGTGATCTCACCGGAAATAGGTTCACCGGCATCGGAGGTGGAGGCGGTGTGGATTGATGGGCGCGGTGATGGAGGCGGTATGGGTTGTAGTGGCGGGCAGTGTGGAGGCAGGTCAGTCGCCTTTGTTTACTAAGTGGGTTGTGATGGGCTCTGCCCAATGACTTCACATTTCACAAATTCCAACCCATCAACCGTAACTGTAGTGTTAGCATGAAACGAGATAATATACCGATTAGCAGACGGGTCACCGCTTTTGTTCTTGTAGTAAAATTATGAAAATTTTGAGTCCCTTCGTACTGTCTCAAAATCCTATTAAACCTCCACCTCGCTACATCATCATAACTAAACACATTCTTTTTCACAATATCAGAACTGGAATTATCATCATATTTTTTCTCTAAAGCAGATAACTTTTTCATTGATTGAGCTTCAACAACCATAGGTTCATCATTCAAACCATCTTTACAACCATTCCATTTATCCAAACATGCTACATTTTCCATCTTACCATCAAAATCCAACAATGCACCATAGGTGTTCGACGAAATGCCTGACTGAATTTCATCGTTTACCCGAACACACATTTTACCATAAACCCTCCACCCTTTAGCCAAACACTTTGAACACTTGAAACCCTCATTTTCAGACGCTAAACTACCCAACACATAGTCTCTATCACTATGAGACGCAGGGTCCAGCGCGAAAACAGGCAATAGATAAACATACCTCCGTCGATCGCAGAATTTCTTGGCACTAGACGATGCGGTCACACACTTGTACCCGAAGATGCGAAATTGTGGGGGCAAGTGACTGTTGAGTCGCTCAACGAACCTCAGTGGATCTACATACAACTTACCGGAGACCACTTGCCCCATGGCGCTAACGCCCTTATCAGTTCGTGCAGATCTTGCAAAATAGTAGTGATTGGGGCAATTGCGCCCGTTTTCAGGGACGGCGCCGGAGAAGTAGAGGGCTTATTCGAGGTCGCCTTCGATGGTTTTGGATCCGGTAAGTTCTATGTAGATCCCATCACAATTTTATTAGGCTTGTTCAAGTTTCTTTGTTTTAGAAGCTTCTTGTTAAGATTAGGCTTGTTGATTTGATGATTGCAACTACATCGCCTCCACCGCCGTCCACCACCACAACCCACACCGCCTCCACCGTCGCGCCAATCACAATCCACACCGCCTCCACCGTCGTGCCCATCACAATCCACACCGCCTCCATCTCCGATGTCGGTGAACCCATTTCTAGTGAGATCTCTGGTAGAGAGAGATATAGAGAGAAAGAATGGGGAGTGTGTATGTGAAGGGGGAGAGAGAGACAATGTTAAAGGGGATTAGAGTCAAGGGTAATTTTATCATTTTATAAAATGTTAACTTAATTATTTAACGTCATTAGTCATTTGGATGCAAATGGGAATAAAAATAAAACGTTAGGGGGTATATGGAAAATTTTAAACTGTAAGGATGCAAATGGTTAAAATAAACAAACCTCTGAGATGCAAACGGTAATTTACTCAAGTATATAAATTATATATAATTTTTAGAGTAAATTACCATTTGCATACATGATGTTTGGTGATTTTGACCATTTGTATCCCCACAGTTTAAAAATCCTCCTATACACCCTATCATTTTATTTTTGTTCCCATTTGCATCCAAATGATTAATGACGTTAAATAATTCTGTTAATATTTTATGAAATGACAAAATTACCCTTAACTCATATCCCCTTTAACTTCCCCCCCAGTTCCCACTCTTTCTCTCTCTATCTCTTAACCAGAACGACTACACCCATGGAGGCGGACGAGTATGGAGGAGGTGAGGGTTGTGGTGACGGGTGGTAGTGGAGGTGGTGTGGGTTGTGGTAGGGGCGGCGGTAGAGACTGTGTGGGTTGTGGTGGCGGAGACAAACACCCGACGTAGACGCCATTGATTCTTCCTGAAGGTCGTGTGAAGATCCAATTGGCTAAAGACCCATTGGGTATAAACTCATAAACAAGAAATCGTTGATTATTATGAATGCAATATCCCAACAAACGAATGAGATTAACCTATTGAACACTAGCAATGGCGGAGATCTTCGATTTCTTTGTGTTGGATCCTTTTAACAGCGACGGCGGTGTAGTCGCTCATGATGTCTTTGTAAAAACGGCGGAGGCCCCATTTCCGATGAGGGATTTCCAATTATCGGTGGCTTCTTCGAGCTCTTTGTAGTAGAACTTGGTCGGAAGTCCGGTGACTTTGCGGAAGAAGCTGTACTCCATGCGGAGCTCTTTGCCTTCAGAGGAAAGTCTCGTCTCCATCTCTCGTCGTCGGCCGCGGAGGTTCCGCCGGATGAGGTAGCAGACAATGGCGGTGAAGATGCCAGTGACAGCGGCTCCAACAATGAAGAAGAATGATTTTGAGAGGTGGAGGACGACCCTTGTAACGCCCCGAAATTTCCCGAAGCAAGCCATTTAATAATAACGGGCTTTCAAGGGTTAATTTAAGAAAGAAAGGCAAATTAGTGGGCTATGGACTAAATTAACCTTAATGGGCTATGTTTTCAAATTCGTAGAGAGAGAAAGTAGAGAGAGAAAGTGAAGAAAACTCAAGATTTGGAGCTTCAAAGGTTGAAGGATTGAAGATCTGGGTGTTGGAGCATCAAACCCTAAGAAAAGAGGAACAAATCTAGGTAAGAATCGACTTCTAAACCCTTCTGTAGATCAAACCAGGATTCTAGGGTTTTGGGTTTTGAAAAAGTTTCAAAGAAACACATAAAGGTCAAATTTTTACGTATGAAAACGTGTAAAAAGGTTAGAAATGGTTTCATGGAAGGTAAACCAAGGATTTGGACGTAAAAAGTAAAGATTTTGGGTTAAAAACGGGCTGGTTCGTCATTTTTGTTCATCCAACGAAACTGTGCCCCGATTCAGCGAAACTGTGCACTCATCCAGCGAAACTGTGCACTCATCAAGCGAAATTAAGAGAGTTCCAGCGAAACTACAGTTTCGCTGGAGCGAAACTACAGTTTCGTTGGTAAGTTCGCTAGTGCTTAGGTTGACCTATAGACTTAGCAAAACTAGAAAATTCCAACGAAAGTTGGGCGCTCATGGCAGCGAATCTGTCCAGCGAAACTGGCAGAAGTGCTGCCCAGCAAAACTGGTAGCGAAACTGCCAGCGAAACTGGTGGCGAAACTGCCAGCGAAACTGGTAGCGAAATTGGAAAGAAAATGACGTTTTTGTGTATTAACTTCCGTGCAGCTTGTGCATTCGGACCATAGCTTAAGTTACTTACATAGAGGCTATTTTGCTAAGTTCAGGTGAGTTCTAGATCCCCTATTTTATACATGTTTTAAATGTTTTGGGGCGATATGCATACTAAAATACATACTTTTATGATCAGTTCGTTTAAAGTAAAGTTTTATACACTATCTTATATGGGAAATGGGGTTTTCTAATGAATTGATAACGTGCTTTCCTTATTATGATATGACCTTTGTAGCGATGAATTGTCTTGTAATGTGTTGTGTTATATTATGTATAACTTAAACATGAAAGTTGTGAATCCAAGGATCTCAATTCAGGAATTATCAGTATTAAAATATATCAATTCAATGATCGCGGAATTATCATTAATTGACGTTTAATTGTTTAATGATTAATGATGAACACAACCACAGAAACACAATAACTGCGAATTCAATAATTATTCAAACGTATTTCATTAACTATCAAGTAATGATTACAAAAGAATAATAAAGTATGACTATGAACAACGAATTCTGTGAATCGAATAATGTTGATGACGATGTGACGGCGGTTAGGGTTGCACAATGATGTAACTCTTGACAGCCGTATATTGATTGATTGTGTTCCCCGAGATGTGATTCCTAGGACTTGTATTTGTAGATGGTTTGAGTCGGCTAAGGAAACACCGAATCTCTTGGGATTTGTTATTGATTTTGTTGACTTGTTTGACTTCTTGGTATTAGCAATCGAACAAGTATGATGTTCTTTCGCAGCAGTCTTGTCGTCCGCAGAACTTTTGTTCTTCCGTAGATGACAGAAGTGTTGTTCTTCCGTAGGAAATCCTTCTTTAGGAGTCTTCACTTCATGGTCCTTGATCATCCGCAGGAACATTCACACGGTCATTTTTTGTAAGAAACATATCTACGGATTAACAATAATGTTCATCCGTAGATGTTTCTTACACTTGTTCAATTTCAGGAATCCGTCCAAGTATATTGTTTCTTCCTGTCAAGTCACTAATCAACACACATATATATGGGGTTAACCTATAGATTCAAAGCACATATATATATATATATTTTGATTGTTACAAATATTAATTACAAGACTTGATTCAAGTACTAAGCCTATACAAAAATGATCTAGCTCTATACAATCTAGATCCAACAAAAGTGAAACGTAAAGAAAGGTTATTGGGCCCATAACGTGTACCTTGATAAAGTAAAGCCTTGCAAGCAATTGATAAAGGAGGGTTGCATTCGTTGTGCCCTCACCCTGATAAAGTAAATGCTCAAACAGGCAGGTCAGTAAGGCCTGGATTGGCATGACAATAATGGCTTGTTTGGGTACGACAGTAAGGCCTGGATGGGCGTGTCGGTAAAGTCCTGTGTTTATCATAGGCACCGATAGTGACAGAGAATTGACGGATAAAGAAGAGTAATAATTAACAAGAAATGATAAAGTATCGATAAAGTGATAGTCCGTGTGTATTGATGTTCTGATAGATGGTAATTATTTTCTACTGTTAAAGCTAATACCTTTTACAAAAGTTATTTAACAAAGTAAACCTAGAATTCACTCAGCGAAGCTGACTTTTATATGCATATCAGTTGACAGGTGAGCGTTAGGGCTTAAGGGATGGGAGCATGGATCTGAAGCTTCTTGGCATCTAAAGACTGGCATCCCTGATGAAGAGGAATTTAAGAAGACTTTAAAGAGTTTTTGATGTTTAAAGACAATATTTATATTTTAATTTAACTACGTTGTAATGAATTGAAATTTCTGTATTTTTCCGTTGCAATATATATATATACGTATATAAGTAAATGATTGCCTTAAATCTATGCTTTTGCTGTGAATGACCAACTGTGAGGTTTCCTGGGATCCGGGGCCTTACAAGTTGGTATCAGAGCCAATCTTTAAGAGATTTGGGAAAACTATTTTATAAACCTAAACTTAAACAGACAATGGGACCAAGTGTCAAGGATGCCAGTCCAAGAAGCTCCATGCCAAGAGGTAACAAAAGATGTTGTAAGTATTATTCTGATGGGTAGTGCCTTCTTATTTAAGTTAGAATCGAGGGTAGGGTATGATAATATTATCTGTGGTGCCTATCTGAATTTATGTGACCTATACGTGCATAGAATAGGTATAGTAGGTTCTAGTGTTAGTGTGGTTCAGGATAGGAGAGTTTAGGACATGAGAAGTTCTGTAAGTAGTTAATCACAACTGGCCATTGTTATTAAAAACTTACAAAACTTGTCATGATCTGAACTTGCCTTGAAAGACCATATTAATATTCTGAATCTTATAGGAAGTAGAAAGAATGGCACCAAAGAAAGCAGTTCCAGCTATGGTCACCCGGAGAAGCACTAGGGGAAGGCCCCCTACTAAGGCAAAAGAAACTGCAAGTGAAACTGCGAAACCGACCAAAAGGTCAACCAGAAAGCCGGTTGACGAACCGGTTAAGGAGGAGGTTGAGTTAGAAACGGGAGCCGAGGGGCCTACCACTGACCATGCAAAGCTGAAGGTGTTGTAAAGGAAGCTATTGCCCAAGAGGTGCACCAGATCCTATCTGGAGTGATGCCCGCTCTGCTTGCGGAGGTTGTGGAGCAGGTTAAGGGCGACGGTAAAAAGAGTACGGCTTCAAGGAAGGATGATAAGAAGGGAACGGTCAAGACTGAGGAGATGAGCGATGAGGAAGATCGTATGGATAATAATGACGATTCTGAGGTTGAAGAGGTGGCAAAGGGGTGCAGCTACGGGCTTTTCAGAGGTGTAAGCCCCCAACATTTGACGGCACTGGTAACGCTGCTACTGCTCAGCGTTGGATCAGGGATATGGAAGTCGTGCTGAGGATCAGCGAGTGCCGGGAAAACCAGAAGGTGAAGTTTGCTTCCCATTCCCTTTTGGATCCAACACTGTGTTGGTGGGATAATGTCGTTGAGTCTTACGGGGAGGAGGCTATTAAAAGGATGAAGTGGCCGGAAATGAAGAGGTTGGTGATAGAGGAGTACTGTCCGGAAAGAGAGCTTGACAAGATTGAACAAGAGTTTGTGAGCTTGGAGGCTGGAAACATGACACATCAGGAGTACACCATAAAATTTAATGAAATGGCACGTCTGGTGCCTGACTTGGTGACTCCTGAATCCAAGAGGATTAAAAGGTACATACAAGGGTTGCCTCTGGACATTCGTAGGGACATGGTCACTGCCCGTCCTAGTACTTTTAGGTCAGCAGTGGACCTCAGTGGAAGGTTGTATGATCATCGCAGGCCAGTGACAGTGGGTGAGACGAGGAAAGTTTGGAATAATAATGGGAAGAGGTATGGAAATGGTAATTACCATCCGGGAAACAAGAAAGCAAGGGTGGATGCAAAACAAGTGATTGTGAAGAGGGTCGAGGAAGTTAAGGAATGTGGGAAGTGTGGGAGGAGGCATCCCGGAGAGTGCCGAGTGGGTAGCTATGGGTGCTACCGGTGTGGGAAAACTGTTCACATGGCTAGAGAATACCCGGAAGTGAACAAGTGCTTTAACTGCCATGAGTCGGGGCACCACAGCAGGGATTGCAAGAAAGCTAAGCCGGGAAACTCAGGAACGAGCGGGAATAATGACAAGGGGGATGATGGAAAGCCTAAGGTCAGGGCAAGGGCTTTCACCATGAACCAGAAGGAGGCAAGGAAGGACCTGGACGTGGTGTCAGGTATGTTCCTTATCAATGGTGTTTGTGCCTCCATATTATTTGATAGTGGTGCCAGTAAGAGTTTTATATTTGTATCCTTCTGTGCTACTGTAGACATCCAAACTAAGGAAATAGATGATGCTTTCGAAGTAGAAACGGCCGATGGTAAGTCCATTAGAATAGTCAGAGTGTTAAAGGATTGCCACATTAAACTAAGAGGTTATTACTTTCCCGCACAATTGTTTGCCATGCCCTTAGGAGGTTTCGATGTCGTACTAGGGATGGATTGGTTAGCTGCCCATGATGCTAACATAGTATGCCAGCAAAAGATGATCCGATTAACGGCTCAAGATGGTAGTCCGGTTACGATCTACGGTGATAACGATTGCAAGATTCCAAGGATCATTTCCATGATCAAGGCGGAGAAATGTATGAGGCGAGGGTGCGGAGCTTATCTGGCATATGTCAAAGATGTTAAAAATAAAGCAAAAGAGTTGTCAGATGTGCCAGTGGTGCGGGACTTTCCTGATGTATTCCCGGAGGATCTGCCCAGGGTACCACCGGATAGGGAGATAGAGTTTCAGATTGATTTGCTGTCAGGAGCCCAGCACATTGCCAAAGCACCCTACCGCCTAGCCCCGTCCGAGATGAAGGAGCTCATGTCACAACTGCAAGAACTTCTTGGCAAAGGTTTCATTAGGCCCAGCATTTCTCCATGGGGTGCTCCAGTATTATTTGTGAAGAAGAAGGATGGCAGCATGAGGATGTGTATAGATTACAGGGAATTGAATAAGCTGACCGTGAAGAATCGATACCCTCTACCCAGGATAGACGATCTGTTTGACCAGTTGCAAGGGGCAAGCTGGTTCTCCCGAATAGATCTCCGATCCGGATATCATCAACTGAACGTAAGGGAGCAAGATATCCCAAAGACGGCTTTCCGAACGCGCTATGGACATTATGAGTTTCTGGTTATATCTTTCGGGCTAACCAATGCTCCTACGGCATTTATGGACTTAATGAATCGCGTGTGTTGCCCGATGTTGGACAGATCAGTAATAGTCTTCATTGACGATATCTTGATATACTCAAAGAACAAAGGAGACCACGCTTGTCATATCAAGGAGGTGTTAGAAACATTACGAAAGGAGAAACTGTATACGAAGTTCTCTAAATGTGCATTCTGGCTACGGGAGGTGCAGTTTTTAGGGCACGTTATAAATTCCGAGGGAGTTATGGTTGATCCAGCAAAAGTTGAAGCAGTTACGCAATGGAATTCCCCAAGGACGCCATCCGAAATCCGTAGTTTCTTGGGATTGGCTGGCTATTATAGAAGGTTCATAAAAGATTTCTCAAAGATAGCTTCCCCATTAACAAGGTTAACGAGGAAGAACGTGGTGTTCGACTGGGGGAAAGAACAGGAAGATGCGTTTCAGGAATTGAAGGATAGATTAACCAAAGCTCCTGTACTAACCCTACCGGTGGGAGATGAAGACCTAACGGTATACTCTGATGCCTCTTACTGCGGGTTAGGCTGTGTGTTAATGTAAAGAGGAAAGGTTATAGCTTACGCGTCCAGACAACTAAAGGACACGGAGGTTAATTACCCGGTTCACGATTTGGAACTTACCGCAGTAGTGTTCGCATTGAAGATATGGAGACATTATTTGTATGGAACTAAGTGCACGATATTTACTGACCACAAAAGTCTGAAATATTTCTTTGAGCAGAAAGACCTAAATATGAGACAGAGGAGGTGGTTGGAGCTGATAAAGGACTACGACTGTGAAATCCATTATCACCCGGGTAAGGCAAATGTGGTAGCCGATGCCCTGAGCCGAAAGGAAGGATATGAACCAATCCGGGTGAAGGCGTGCCAACTAGTAGTGACCCCAGATGTTATGAGGTTGATAAGCAAAGCGCAAATGGACGCTTTAAAGGAGCAACAAATCAAGAAGGAAAGGATGGTGGGAAAAGTAGATGAATTGGTAGAGAACACCTTGGGTGTTAAGACCTTCCACAGCAGGATATGGGTTTTGAGGCATGGCGACTTGCAAGAAAAGATTATGGATGAAGCGCATAAGACCCGCTACTCAATACACCCAGGAGCAAATAAGATGTACCACGACTTAAGGAAAGATTATTGGTGGCCTGGGATGAAGAGAGATGTGGTTGCATATGTAAATAAATGTCTAACATGCCTACAAGTGAAGGCTGAACACCAAAGACCTTATGGTTATGTTCAGCCATTAGAGGTACCAGAATGGAAGTGGGAACACGTTACCATGGACTTTATCACCAAATTACCCCACACGACAAAAGGCCACGACGTGATATGGGTGATAGTTGATAGACTGACTAAGAGTGCGCATTTCCTGCCAATCAAGGAAGCAATTAGTTCAGAAAAGCTTGCTGAACTGTTTATCTGAGAAATTGTGGCACGACATGGTATGCCCATATCGATTGTTTCAGATAGAGATACGCGGTTCACCTCAAAGTTTTAGAAAAAGTTCAATGAAGAAATGGGCACGAAATTGCATGTTAGTACCGCATACCACCCGTAGACCGATGGGCAATCGGAAAGGACGATCCAGACGCTGGAAGATATGCTTCGAGCATGCGTTATCAAATTCGGCGGTAACTGGGATGATCATTTGCCACTAGCAGAGTTCTCTTATAACAACAGCTACCACGCCAGTATTAAGATGCCCCCATATGAGTTATTGTACGGTCGACGGTGCAGAACTTCTATTTGTTAGGGTGATGTCGGTCAGAAGGAGCTAGGAAGCTTAGAAGTCATGGAAGCCACAACGGAAAAGTTGGAGAAAATCAAGGCGTATATGAAGGCTGTAAAAGATAGACAAAAGTCATACGCCAATAAAAGAAGGAGACCAATAGAATTTAGCGTGGGTGACAGGGTAATGTTAAAAGTGTCACCATGGAAGGGAATTATCCGATTTAGGAAGAGGGGGAAACTAAGTCCTAGGTTTACTGGACCATTTAAGGTACTAGCACGAGTTGGGGATGTAGCTTACAGGCTAGACCTTCCAGAAGAATTAAGTGGGATTCATCCTACCTTTCATGTCTCGCATTTAAGGAAATGTTTAGCACCGGATGAGGAAGTTGTGCCTCTAGACGACATCAAAGTGGACGAGAAGCTGAATTATGTAGAGCAACCAGTGGCTATATTGGACCGAAAGGAGAAACAGTTGATAAACAAAGTAGTCAAGCAAGTCAAAGTGCAATGGAAACACCAAAAGGGGTCAGATGCCACCTGGGAATCCGAGGAGGAAATGAGACGACAATACCCCGATCTGTTTAATGACGAAGCAGGTTTCGAGGACGAAACCTAAATAAGGGGGGAGACTTGTAACGCCCCGAAATTTCCTGAAGCAAGTCATTTAATAATAACGGGCTTTCAAGGGTTAATTTAAGAAAGAAAGGCAAATTAGTGGGCTATGGACTAAATTAACCTTAATGGGCTATGTTTTGATGGGTTTAAGGGCCCTTAATCAGCCCTTAAACATGCATGATCAGGTCCATTCCAGCACTTGCAACCCTAGCCCCCAAATTCGTAGAGAGAGAAAGTAGAGAGAGAAAGTGAAGAAAACTCAAGATTTGGAGCTTCAAAGGTTGAAGGATTGAAGATCTGGGTGTTGGAGTATCAAACCCTAAGAAAAAAGGAACAAATCTAGGTAAGAAGCGACCTCTAAACCCTTCTGTAGATCAAACCCGGATTCTAGGGTTTTGGGTTTTGAAAAGGTTTCAAAGAAACACATAAAGGTCAAATTTTTACGTATGAAAACGTGAAAAAAGGTTAGAAATGGTTTCATGGAAGGTAAACCAAGGATTTGGACGTAAAAAGTTAAGATTTTGGGTTAAAAACGGGCTGGTTCGTCATTTTTGTTCATCCAACGAAACTGTGCCCCGATTCAGCGAAACTGTGCACTCATCCAGCGAAACTGTGCAATCATCCAGCATGAACAGACATATGTAGGGAGTTATCACTTTGAGAATGGCGTCTGGGTGGTTCAGATCTTCTAGAAAGTGAGCTTTTAATTTTGGGAATAATAGCAGGAATGTCGATACCTTCAAAGACATGAAGGGCAGCCTCTATGTTTCCTTTTTGATACTCTAATCGACCTAATAGCGCTCTTGCTTCCTGTAAATTCCAAAGATTATCAGTTCATGTTGAAACTGTTGTGGGATTGTTTGGGTATAAGTTTTAAAAATGATTATGTGATAATGAATAGTTAGATAAACAGTTGTAAGATTGGGGTGTTTCGCATTGCAATTTGAAAATGATTATGTGATATGAGACTAAAACTGTAAAAGTTAACCCCTATAATCAGTTTAGTTGCAGATGAAGGTCGGCGATTCCTGACAGGATGAAAAACACAACACAAACCCATCACATAAATAATAAGGCATTGTTTTGGGTTGAACTGTCCATTTGTTTAAACAGGTTGTGTTTGTTTGACCTGCCTAGCTTGTTTAATAACGAGTCGTGTTTGGGTTGTACACCTGTACAAAAAGAATCTAGGTCAACCAGGCGACCAGCTAAGTTGTTTAAATTATGGGTTTCCTTCAAAATTTTCATTTTTTGAGGGAATTGTTTTGAAAGTTTCAGATGTCTATTTATATATTTTCCTTGAACATGAAAAATGAAATATTGATTACCAATTTAAGGGTTTACCCTTCTTTGGCTCTCTCAATCTCTCCAACTCCCAAAACCAGCACAACAAGTTGAATATAATTTAGATTAAATTTACTTTTAGGCAGGCTGATTTTTAAGCAGATTGACCGACTGGCCCGTTAAGCTGTTTTGACCTATCAACCCGTTCAACCTGTTTAAATAAATAGCTTACGCGGGCTGTGTCTAGGTTACATGGTATTGAATGTGTCTATGCTACAATTGATTATTCACACATAATTATACGGGTAATGTTTGGGTTAATCAATATCAACCCCCAAACCAAAACCATCCATCCCTCATATGGGTTATGTTCAACCACATCAATTTCAGCTTGCTAACACAAACCCACAATAATGACTGCCACCACAACTAAAATCAAGACTATTGCATCTCTAAGCCACAATAATCATATAATCAGTTTCAAAACACATAGCCAAACAACCATTGCATAGTTATGATCAAAACATGTTCCAAATAATATCATTTAAAAAAAAAAAAAGTAGAATCAAATTGAGTAAATTTACCTCATAATTCAGGAAACCACTCTCACGAAGAGACGATTCTGTTTCTTCTATATTGCTATTATCCAACTTCGGATCAGCATCACCAGGTCGCGAAGAATAACAGCTAGCCGAGAAGTCCCTAGTGGCTAAAGACTCCGATGAAGCATTCATTTCCTTTCTTCCCAATTGCTCTCCGGAGTAATTGGTAATTTATATTTTCAAGAAATCAAATTGGTTATTTATATTTTGCAAGAAAGAAAAGAGTGTTGTAGATAGAACACATTAAATAAAGAAAGCATGAGATCTGTGTCGGAAGAAATAAATAAAGCCTAAACCCACATTGATTGATTAATTTCCTAATTGCAGGATGAGTAAGTAGAAGTATTTAGCAACAATCTCCCACAAAACAGTTATAATGATGAAGATTGTGATACATTGATGATTGATCAAATATTATAGATTTAAAAGAACAGAGCATACATTTTCAATAAGCTACTTGTTTTTGTAATCATAATTAACGCATTAAATGTTTATAGAATAAAGATAAAGATGGTAAAAAATGTTTGCGGGTCAACCCAAACAGACATGGCTCATTTCAAGTTTCCCTTTATGACTCGTTTTACCATAAGCCCCTTCTGTTGCATTACCTGACCCACCCATCAAATCACCTCTAGAAATTAGTATGAAAAACAAATTACAAACATTAGGAAAAGGTGTCCTACTTGATGGCCAATTAATCTTGTTCTTAGAAATTCTCTTGCTTCACGGGCATAAGGAGAGGTTTCTCGTCTCTTCTTGGATTTCCCAATTTAGGACACCTGATACTTGAGAGATTGACTCGTCTCTCAGCTGCTGGACTTCCAAATGATAGAGATTCATCAGCAACAATGATGCAGTCTCTACTAACAACTTCAACCACCTGTATAATGGAAAAATACAATAAGTTTTAAGTGAATTTTGAGATGGCCTGAAAAGAAGAGAGCTATGAAGTGTGCTTAGACTAACCTTTCCAGTAAAATTGTCTGATATTGCCTTTAAATTAGTAGATGGAGGTACATAGTTTGTCCAAAGCCTCAACTTATTCTTCTTTACTTGAAGCTCTGCAGCCTTTAACTTCCTCCTGGCTTCATCTTCCATCATACTTGCACTCCACTCAACATACTTTGCATATCACTACACAAAAACAAGAAAACCAAATAGGGAAAGTCAAACACTCTTCTTTAACTATATATCAAGTAATACAGTATTCATGGGTGGAGAGAATGGTTATTTATATTTTCAAGAAAGAAAAGAGTGTTGTAGATAGAACACATTAAATAAAGAAAGCATGAGATCTGTCTCGGAAGAAATAAATAAAGCTTAAAGCAGACTTAAACTCTTATCAAATGTCTCAACAAAACCACACACATCTTCTAAATACATTTGTTTGCGCTATACCACTTGATGTCACGTCATTATGTTACAACTTATTTTGGGTCAAGATAAATCAAGGCATATTAAAATAATAACATATATAGTAATGGCCCTAATAGCAATAATCATAAAAACTAACTTGCTTGCATGACTAAATAAAGGCAAAGTCAAGAAAATGTACTCTTTAAGAGAATAGTTTGCATCATCTGCACTTGAACTTGTTCTGCAGTCACTGAAAGTACAAACATATAATCAAATTACACAAGGAAGACAAACATATATATTTTTGAGAGGTTAAATAACAACTAATCCCACCATTATCATTCTGGTCCTCATGTTTTTATTAACCATATCAGTTAAAAAAACCAAACAAAGCTTTGTGTAGAAACTACATATTAAGTCTCAAAGCATCCACCATACAAAAATATTGCTAAAGCTAAAAAGAGCCTTCATGAACATTACACAAATACACATTGATAGTAATCTTCATGAATCTTTGGATGCAAGTCAACCTGTTGACAGTTTTTCAAGAACAAAATTGCCTAACAATATGTGTGGTCATAGATCTTAGGGCACAAATATGATAGAATAAACAAAATAAACATGAAATAATCATATAAAAATTCCTAATCTGGAGAAAATAACTTAAATGAGCCAATAATTAGATGAAATCCTTTATCTGCTGGGGCTCAGCGGCACAAAGAAAAATAGTTTGAAATGAAGTACCTGTAAGCCGCAGATTACAAACTGGTCTTCTTCCCTGTTTCAAAAACAAACAGCGGGTACATAAACACGAAAGTGGCATTACAGAAGCCTGATTGAAGGTAAAATTTGGCAGGTCGAGACCTGTATTTTAACTAATAACGACCTAATCACGTACTAATAAGACCAAATCAATAAAGTAGGATGTCGATGAGCAGTGCATATTTTTCATATGTGTTTCAAACAGAACCCACTACCATTGCAATACATATTTGAACTAATCCTTGTTTATAAGGTTTGCCTGTTGTTCAATGAGCAGTGCTCCAATTCTTTTCCCCTTAAACCCCAATTCCCATTTTCAACAGCAGAACAAGAAGCCTATATAATTAATTCAATAAAGCAAAAAAGAAAACTCCGACAACAAGAACAGAAGGCGAAAGTCACCTTCGAGACCTCAATTGGAAGTACTAATCACCTAGGCTGCCCATAAATTCAACAAATTGGAACCTACTATGGCTAGAAATTCAAGAAATTGGAAATAATAGTACCTGTGAGGCACGAATCAGAACCCAGGCGGAGGATATTGTTGTGCTTACCTGCTTGGGGGGAGGCCATTAATCCTTCAACTGAAGACACAACAATGAATGATATTCAATTGGAGACGGCGGAACGCCGGTGCTCCGGTGTAACGGCTGGGAACGGTGAGGAAGAGCAGATGAGCGGGCGCGTCTTACGGGAAGGGTGAAATGACAAACCTACCCATCCAATATGTATTATATAGTATTAGAGATATGATGAAATTTTTGTTTGAATGTTGAAACGTTGTTTTGAATCTGTTTATGTTGAAGTTAAATTGTTTGCGTTTGATAAACCTGAAAGGTGTGTGTGGGTGTAATGTATGACTGGTTAAAGGTTGACTTTAATAATTTTAATTAGGGTTAATTTAGTCTTTTTTAAAAAAATTAACAGAAACTCTAACGGTGTTAAAATTTTGAATACAAATAGGAATAATAATAAAACATTAGAGGATATATAAGAATTTTTAAACTGTAAAAATACAAATAATCAAAATCATTAAAACTCAGAAATGTAAATGATAATTTACGTTATTCCGTAATTTACGTTAATTTTTTACTATACTTTTAGTTGACATTTATTCCGTATATATCACATCACACGTGAAAGAAGAGCCCATCACGTGACCCACTTCAATTATGCTTCTTCATATATATTGTATATATTTTTTTTGGACGGCATGATGCTTCATGTATAGTTCCAAGGTTGCCATGACTATTGGGATACAACTATATAAGAGCTGTTGTTTAATTTTCCTAATTATGTTTTTATTTTATTTTAACTAACAATAAAAATAATTTTCTTTCCGCAATTTGTTTGTTTACAGGTGTTTAAATTACTCTTCTTAATATTTTTCCTAATTATGTTTTTATTTTAGTTAATCCTAACCCCATAGCTGATTAGAAAAATATGTATCATATCCCACCCAAAACCCATCGGTATATGTCAGGTATTTATCCGTCAGGTATCAGACATACCCGTGGATAATGGGGTATACCCCATTTATTTCATAAATAATATCTGTCGGACATCTCTTCAACCGTTCGGCCAAATCTCTTTATCACGATCTCTTTTCGAACTAATCTATTTGTTGATGTCTTGTTGACTCTACAGTAGCTAGGGTGCGAAGAAGAATCAAAAGTCTAATTGATGAATTATTCGAGTAGGATACTGACCGAATATTAGAATCGAAGGACTTGAATATAATATAATACTCTTAAAATAACTAAAATAGCTCGGAGTCGGTTTGACTGGAGAAAATTACCTCTTGCGAGAATAGAGATCTTTCAATTCCTGACTCCATCAGTATTCACTGGAATATGACTATGACAATAAAGAGTGTGACCTGATTGGCAAACATGATATTTACAGAACCAAAAATTTAGTCAGTTCATCGATCCACCTAACAAAAGAAAAAAGAAAAAATAGTATATATATATATATATATAATCGGATTAACAAGTATGTTTAATCGGGTTAATAAGTATATCATGTAATCACACACTTGCTTACCTAACCTCATACCCGCCACGAAGTGTCTCGGTTTTAAGTATTTTCCGTTTGATTGGATTTGATCATCATCCATCCATAAGTTTATTTGTTTTTTTACGATGCTTCGAATAATAAATGTTATTTTATTATAATCCACTATTCATAAGTTTGTTAACCCTTGATATCTTTTTTGAAGTTTATAATTTCAATAAGTTAATTTAACTTGACATAATTTTGTTCCGGTACAAATCACGCGCCACCACAGGACCACTACGGTCAACTAGCAAGTTTGACCCGCCTTTGCTCCTTAACACGATTTCCTAAACCGAATTATGTTATATATATTTTTGAGCGAATAGAATTAAAAAATCACTCCATTTGAAAATGCATCTTACTTTTCAACTAAATCAAAATTCCCTGGGTGTGTTTGGTTAGAATGAATGAAATGTAATGGAATTGAAAAACTAATATAATTTTTAAGTAAAATTATGTTTGAGTGGGTAATGAAATAAAAAACCTAAAGGAATGTTTCACCTCAAATTCCCTTGGTTGAGAAATTTTAAAATCCTTCCACCTAGAGAGGGAATTTAAGGTGAAACATTCCCTTGGGTTTTACATTTCATTACCCACTCAAACATAATTTTACTTGAAAATTATAGCAGTTTCTCAATTCCAGTCCATTCCATTCCATTTTATTCATTCCAACCAAACGTTCTCTTAAGGTACTTTTTTTAACAGCAAAAGGAATTTCATAAAAGTTACAAATCTAGCAAATAGCTAGAAAAAGAAAAACATACACCATCATGTTACATTTGAAAGTTGAAATTTACTCCACTTTTCCCGATCCAAATCTTCTAATTTAGCTTTATGTTTAATCCATAAGTATCCAGAACTGTTACTTAGTCCAATAGATTTTGAGCTATGACATTTTTATCTCAAAAAATTATGTTGTTTCTTGCTTTCCAAATCACCCAGCATGAGACAAGTACCGCCGATTGGATCATTCTCTTTTGAGATGATTACCTGGACAACACTTATGGAGATCAATAACAGATTGAGAAGGTGAATACATGAGGTATGCCACACCAGGAGCAGATCAAGTTCCGAAGAGTATTAGCTACATAACAACCAATAAACAGATAATCTTCTGACTCCGAAATCTCTTAAGGTACTTATAAGGCATCAAAATCAACTTTAGCAGTAAATTACATATTTCTTTCTTGATTATTTAAAAACTCGATTTCAGTTCTTAAAAAGCATTTGTAAACCATTTAATCCCTTAAAACGATGTTAGTTTATTTCCATAGAGTGGCCTCATATGCTTCTCACATGTTATTTTTTATTTTTTTAAGCTTCATTCATTATTTTAATCGTGTTTTTGAATTTGGATATAGTTATACTAAAAAAGATATTTAATCTATAAAGAATAAAAAAGAATTACACGTTTAACATGTATCATTTTATCGTTTTTAAAGCGAAGTGTATTTTGATCATTCTATAAAATACATAAGATCATTATGTCTAATATTTTTCAACAATGTATTTTACGTTTTTGATCATTCCATATTATATTTGTCATTGTTTTTTACGTATTATATAAATTTATTATTATTTTATCATTATGTTTACATATTAGAAGTACATTGTTTCACCAATGTATCTATCAGATTAATCATTCTATTGTGTTTTATGTTGTATATTATTTGTGTTTTTTATCATTATTTTTAATGTATTACATAAGTTGATTGTTATTTTATCAGTGTGTTTCTCATATAAGAAGTATACAATTGTGTTAATTCGTTGTATCTTTTAGAACTTATCATTAAAAAACAAGTGTTTAGAATATAACGAAAAATAAGAAAGACATAATGACGAGCATGGATCATAATGAGCTTGAAAATATAATTTTTTATTATTTAACATGAGTAGACTATACTCGTTAAAGGTAAAAAAAACATTTGCTTTTATTGTGTAATTCACTAATTTGTATAAAAAATAATACCATGTGTAAAAACTATGTGTTTAATAAAAGTGAAGGAACTTAAAGTCATTATGACTAAAGTATCATTTAACTAATTTTTTTCCTACAATTTGATCTTAATGATTAATTGAAAAGATGGATGATTAAAATTATTTCTTCAACTTTTTACTTTAAACGTACGCTTCTTTTACTTGAACCTTTATCCTTAAATTTATCATTCTTAAAATCATATTTATGAAAATTAGTATGATAGATAAAAGCAAATTCATTTAATTAAACAACTGAAATATCAAAATTAGGGTACAAGACTTGAGATGAGTAATGAAGCAACTTGATCAGATTAATCTCACTAACCGTAATGCTGATTAAAGTAGTAAATCAATCGTAAAGGATAAAGAAACCATGCATCAAGTACCTCAATTTCATCTCATTTCCTTTTGTTGTTCACACTTCACTTGATGAAAACATTACTAGCATACACATTGGTATCAGAGAATATGACAAAGGCGAATCATCCTTTTAATGAAAACGAGTGTGACAAATTAGAAGGTGGATAAATAATCAAAGTTGCAAGTGGATAATTGAAAGGTGATGTGAAGAAAACAATTGATTGACTAAGAACATGTTCACTAATGACCGAAAAATGTTAGGACCATCCGCTACTAACCTCATTCAAGGTGGCCCATGCAGCCATTTGCAGATTTTGGGACCATTTAACGTAATTTACATAGGAACAATTGAAAATGAGGCTTACACTATGAAAATTAGACTCGTATGTGAAAATTTATTTTCATGTTACCAACTAAACACTTCAGAATACATTTCTTTTATCACGTTTTTATCAATTCCATATCCGGTCCCGTATCCAAATATCTGCGTATATCCCGGTTTCAAGTATTCCCGTCATGTTTAGTTTTTTGCACCATTCCTATCTGGTAGTCCTACATATATCACACGCCCTTTACAGTAGGTAACAAATCTATAAACAAACAACAAAATAAAAACAAATAGTAAAATCAAACATCATGATAGTAAATTGTCTTTCATTTACCCAAGACGTCCGATGTTGAAATTCCACGACATGCATGTATTTATACCATGTACATGGAGGACGATTATGAAGATTATTGTTGTAATTAGGGCTAGTACTATAGCACTTTGCTCTCCATCTTGTACGTTTACTTTTAACAACTACAGCCTTTCTGTTACATGCAAGATTCCATAACCGCACCGCATGTATCACTTCATCTTTCGATTTAAAGTACATGCCAACACGGATTTCTTTTGACTCTTCATTCCATATATCCATATGGTCTTTGTCGTCAAAATCAGCAGCTTCATAATCTTGTAACTCCTGAGGATCTTCATAATAGTTCACCTCCCCGTAAGATCATTGATTAACACCATAATTATAATTGTTTGAAACTCCATAACGGTTATTGTCATCATCACTGGATTCTTCTTGTGATGGAATGAGTTCAATATCTTCACTGTTATCTGAAGTATCATCACCTGACTTATCAAAACCTTCGTTATCATCATCGACTTGATGATGAGATTTCGTTGACGGACCAGCTTCATAATCATGTGATCTTACATTGTCTTGATGATGAGAATTGCTTGACGGATCGGGTGCTTCTGATATAGAGAAACCGCGTACGAGATCCATATTATTGGATTGTTGTACAGACATTTTCGGCTCAATGATAACGTAAACATTTTCTCGGAAATTTTCAACATTTTCTCCCCAATAATACAAGACTTCTAGACTTGAGTCATTAAAAATTTTAGAGCTTTGAGAGAAACCATCATATAAGTAATATAATTTGAGTTTCAAATTATAATACTCTTTTTGAACCTGAAGATGAATATAAATTAAATCGATAAATTCTTCGTATGACACTCTATTACGAAGAATAATGATTGAACTTCTAGTAGAAACATCACATATGATATTTCCATTTTCGAATGAAATATCACCTCCCTAATATATTTGTAAAAAATAAGGCCGAGACATGATAATGACTAAGTTTTTTAGAGAGAATATGAAAATATGAATATCAAATATCAAATATTGGAATTGAATATGAAAATGTGAATGTAAAATATCAAACCCGCATGATTTATATGAATTATGTTTGTGTACGGTTAGGAAAGTAGGTTAAGTTTGTGGTTGAAATTTTTAGAGAGAACCCGCCCTTGGGAAGGGCGAAGAGGAAGGGCGAAGAGAACCCGCCCTTGGGAAGGGCGAGTTCTCTTGGCCCATCAACATCACACAATCACGCACACACATGGTCAAACGCAGGGTCACATGGTCAAACGCAGGGCTTGTCAGTCAAGTGAAGAACCCGTCCCTACCAAGGGCGGGTACCCTTAAGTTCACCTCCCGACAACATTTGACTCCCATGTCACCTCCCCTCTAAAAAAACACTATTTTTTTTAAAAAAATCTGTATAAATGATTAATATTAATCGTTTAAAACTTGTTTAAAGAAAAGCTAAATACAAATCTTGCAACTTATGAATAACAACATGGACTAAACATGTAACGTGTTAATCTATTATTATTAATTTTATAGAACATAGACCAAGATTCACGCGCCACCATCAAGGAGTAGGATACATCTTCATCTCTGTCAAGAACCCGAGCATGTCCGACTGCCACCTTCCAACTCACCCCAGTACTTTATTCACAAACTCCTCATCTCCACCACTTCACTCATAATCCTAGAGAGAGAAAGATACTAACTTTGTGTTTGTGTTTGTGTGTGAGAGAAAGTTAACAAGATTGTGCATCTGTGTGCTCTAATGAAAGGGGATTTAGGGGGGAAGATGGTAATCAAGTCTAAGCTGAAGTGGGTTGGCTTAGTAGGACTTGTACTCTCTGCTTTATCTCTTTTCACTCACTTTCTTCTTGCAAGATATTCGTACACAGATGATGCCATTACAGAGTATCAAGCAATCACCATCTTCTCTTGGAGACCTGTTTTTGAGAATGCAGATCTTTCCCCCAATGTAAGTTTGATCATGGCCCAGTTTCAAGATCTTTGATTTTGCTTCAATTTCGTGTGTTTTGTAGTGGATTATGTGGTTTTTGGTGAATCTTGTGCATAGGGTTTGGTTGTTGTTGTTGTTGGTGTATGATTTTGAGTTAAAGATTGGATTTTTTAGTGTTGGATTGAGTCGATTTTGCGTTTGGTATCTGGGATTTTGATGATCGAAAGGAAATCTTCTTAATTGTGTGATTTGATTGTTGTGCAGAGTAAATTGCATAGAAGATTGTGGGGACCCAATTTCATGTGTTTTGCAAAATTTTGCAGTTTTGATGAATCTTGTTCATAGGGTTTACTTTATGTTGTTTTTAGTGTAAAATTTAAGTTAAAGTTTGAAATTTTAGTATTTGAGTAAGTCAATGTTAGCATTTGGTATCTGGGATTTTGATAATCGAAGAGGTAATCTTGTTAATCTTATGAATTGATTGTTGTTTAGAGTAAATAGTGTAGAAGATTATGGGACCCAATGTCATGTGTTTTGCAGTTATTGATGAATCTTGTTCATACTTTTGTTGTTGTTAGTGTATGATTTTGAGTTAAAGATTGGATTTTTAGTGTTGGAGTTAGTCAATGCTTGCATTTGGTATCTGGGATTTTATAACCAAATAGGTAATCTTGTTTATTTTGTGATCTGATTGTTGTGCAGAGTAAATTGTATAGAAGATTATGGGGTCCTGTTAGGCGTCTTGAATCTTTACAACCTCATGCTAAACCTAGACAACATTATGCAGGTTTGTTTTCTTTATTTTTCATGTTTTATTACAGAAATCATTCAGTAGATCAGTTGAAACATTTGTAAATCTTAGAATTTTGTATGGTTTGGTTGTTCTTTTGTGACAAATGATTAGAGGATTACATGCGTTTTAGTTCCGTTTTTGAACATTGGGCCTGAAAATCAAATCACTGTTCTGCAGCTTGTATATTGTTATTAGTGGTTAGGAATGTATGGATGATCTTAGGTTGAAGATTGTATATGCTCTAGAGTTGATAATCAAGTTGCTGACTTTGATTTGCTTGCAATGGTTTGACTAGAATTTAGGAGTGTTAGGCTACGCTTAACTGGTCAAAATTTTAGACACACCCTATGTCAGATTCTTGACAGCTTGGTTTCAAAAAGTGCGCGAGACGATTTGTGGTGAAAACCGCCTTAGGGCCCTGACGAAGTGCTTCATGTACATCTGGGTCAAAGCTGGAAAAAATGAACAAAATTAGGGTCTGTAGTAGGTTAATATGTAAAAGAGATGAGAGAGATACAACTTTTGGTTGTACAAGAATTTTATTTAATTGTACATACAACAAGGCCACACGTACGTGAAGGGGGCTCGCCTCACGCCTTGCGCCTCGGTTTTTGGGACATAAACGTCTTAAGCCTTTTAAAACCAAGCTTGATAGATGTGATTGAACAAGAATGATCATTTTGGGTCAAATTCGCCCCTCTTTATCTACTGGATGGTTAAGAACTTATCATTTTTAACCCGATTTGCTGTCAGTTTGCTTTCACTGAAAATACAGGATGCTTATTATGGTTCTGTTTCTTTATCAGCTCCAGTTTCCGAAGCAAATAGATTCATTTTTGTACGGATACGTGGAGGCTTTCATGAGATCAGGAGTTCGGTGAGTATATCTTTAAAACCATCAAGTACAACACATTATACATCTTTTTCTATTTGATTATAAAAGGTTACCCTTTTGTAGATATGTGACGCAGTTGTTATTGCTCGGCTCCTCAATGCTACACTTGTGATACCTGAACTTCAGTCAACCACAAGCAGCAAGGGAATCAGGTCCATTATTTGTTCTAATTGATCAAATATTTATAAAAGCGATGTTTACAATTATTGAAATCATATCTATATCTCTTTTCAGTGCTCAGTTTAAGAGTTTTGCATATCTTTACAATGAGGATCACTTCATGACAGCATTAGCAAATGATATCACAGTAGTTAAAACCCTTCCGAAAAGCCTCAAAGGAGCTAGACGAAAGAAAGAAATCCCTTCTTTTAAAGTAGCCAACACACAATCTCCATATTATTATTTACATCATGTTCTTCCGGTTTTGAAACGACACTCTGTGGTTGAGCTTGTTGTTTCTGATGGTGGATGTTTGCAGGTAATGGCATTATTGTGATTTTATATGTATATTTCTTCACACTTACTATAAAAAGTGATGAACTTGTTGCTCTCCAAGCATATCTTTGAGATTGAGTTTGTTACCAATCATGTTCCTTCATATATCTAGTAATCTTTGAGTTTTCTATATTATCATTCGATTACTTTGATATTCATATTTCTGTGGTTGCGGTGCACATTCCATAGGCAATACTTCCTCCTGATCTTGAAGAATATCAACGGCTGAGATGTCGTGTTGCATTTCATGCTTTAAACTTCCGGCAAGAGGTCCAGGAACTGGCAACCAAGATTTTGCATAGGTCAGTTGTCAAGTATTATTTTTCATGGGGTGCTGGTCTAAATGTTGTTATTAGTGACTTTAAATTGTTCTTAATTTATGTTCTTTAGGTTAAGGGCTCCAGGAAGACCATTTATAGCATATGACCCGGGGATGACAAGAGATGCTTTAGCATATTATGGTTGTGCTGAGCTCTTCCAGGTACGCGATAATTTAATATTTGATGTTTATTCTCTTGAAGAATTTACAGTTCGTGACGGCTTGTTGTGTGTATGAAGGATGTACATACTGAACTTATTCAGCACAGACGGTTATGGATGATTAAACGTGGAATCGTCAAGGGAAATCTTACGGTGGATTCAAGCAAGCAACGACTTAATGGTTCCTGTCCACTTATGCCAGAAGAGGTAATTATTTTAGATAACTACGAGTCTGTTTGACTTCAGAAGTAAAAAAGTTGATTTTCTTTGACACATGACAGTTTCGTTTGTAGATTGGTATCATCCTTCGTGCATACGGATATTCTTGGGACACAATAATCTACGTATCTGGAGGAGAAGTCTTTGGTGGTCAAAAGAAACTGATTCCATTTCATGCAATTTTGAAAACGTTGTCGATAGGACATCACTTACGACACCTTGGGAACTAAACAAGATATATGGCCGTGAAGCCAATCTTGTTGACAAATACCCGAAAGCCCCACCTGCTGCCGAGAAAGAAACAAAAAAGAAGCATGGAAAACATCGGGTCAACGCCCACGACCACTGCCACCACCTCCCGCCAGGCCAAAGTCCTATAACATTGAAGGATGGTGGGGTTGGGTGGCTGAGAGTGATAATGAGCCTGAGAGTACTGTGATTGAGTTGAGGACTAATGCTCATAAGCTGCTTTGGGAAGCAATTGACTATATGGTGTGTGTTGAAGCTGATGTGTTTGTTCCTGGTTTTGATCACGATGGTAAAGGGAGACCGAGTTTTGCAAGTTTGGTGATGGGTCATCGGTTATATCAATCTGCTACTGCTAAATCTTTCATGCTTAACAGGTAATTTTTGTTTCCAGAAACCATTATTTATTAATATTTCTGGTTTTTTTAAATGAAAGCTGGTTAATTTTTCATCTTTATATGTGGGATGCGGTGATTTAGTTATAAACTTCTGAGACCCTCTGTCTTGTAATTATGATCTTGACTGATTTGAGTATTTACAGCTTAATCTTGCTTTGCTTCAAACAGAAAAGAGATTGCAAAACATATGGAAGAAATCAGCAACCATTTATACGAATTCAACAAGACCTGGATCAAATCAGTGAGAAATCACTTGAGTAAAAGCTTGGTTGACGGATTAACAGAAGAATCAAAAGTATCAAAATCATTATCTTTTCTCTCTTTCCCAGTTCCCGAATGCACTTGCCTGAGATCCCAGCCAAAGGGAGCATCATCTCGTGCTTCCACTTCTCAACTGCCCGCTGCTCTTATAGTTGCACCTTCTTGTCCTGCTTGGATGGGTAAAGATGTAATTTCTCATACTGGAGACAAGGAAGACGAAGATGATCTTGATGAGGATGATTCTGTGCCTTTAGTTTGTTTTTCCGGCAAAGTGGTGGTTCTGGTAGCAGAAATACCGCGAGTAATGGCAGTAGAGGCGGTGGAGAGATGATGAGCAGCAAAGAAGAGACTCAGATGGAAGATCAAGAAGAAATGGAGGGCGGTGATCGATAGAAGTTCAGAGATCTTCTAGTTGTAGCCTAACTTTAGTTATTTTGTAATCTTGTACAGTTGAGAACACATTGCTGATGGTTAGACTGTTATAGTTTGTAGACTTTTGATGTCAAAGCTGTTAAGCTGTTGTCTTCCAGTATTAAAATCAATATTGAATTGTTTAAATATTTAGAGAGTTAAATGATTCAGTGTTTTGAATTATTTAAAAATTTAGTGTTAAATGCCTACATTCTCAACAGATGAAAATGTTTCAGGTGTTTTTTTTTTATTTGCAACGAGATCCATACCTAATTTGAAGACTTAAAAAAGTTAAAAAAAATTTGCATGTATGAAGAACCAAAACAATAAATAAGTTAAAAAAAAATTGCATGTATGAACCAATGTCAAGAAGTATATAACAAATTTTAACGAAAAATTTCCAAAAATTTGCATCACAGCCTGCTCGACCTCTCAATAAACTGATCTCAAAGTGCAGAATACAAAATTGGCTGAACAGACAGCATCCCATAAGGATATCCCATGCTTAAATGCTCTTCTTTTGGGGCTGGTATTGTCTCGACTCTTGAGCAGATGAACCAGACCAATGGTCCGTTAGCAAATGTCCATGACCATATGTAGCCATGACGAGCCTTTGAGCTAGAGCCAGTTGACCAAACAACCAACACACTAGCTCAGTATATTGAAGCATCAAACCGCGGCTCATAAAAACAGACCTGACTGTTATATGTCTGTAGAGCACAACCAGCAATCCAAGACCACACCTTTTTATCGACATCAAAGATCAGACCTTTGCCTTGATTCCAAGACGTAAAACAGATCAAATTATCCTGCCCAAAACACTCGAATCTCTCAGCTGATAACCTTAGGAGAGCTCTAAAGTACCTTGGCGGCATTCTACTTATTTCAATCCAAATCACGTTCGCATGATCTAATTCCCAATTCTCATACTTTGAAGAGTACTATAAAGACCAATTCTTCCAACCAAAAACAAACGCTTTTGAGTACCCGCAACCAAATAGCCATCTAACAAAGATCTTGGGAACTTTGCAGGTATATGCTCCCAATACCCCGCATCCAACTGATACATCATCAAACCAAGAGGTGATATTGTCTCCATGTACAGTCTTGGTCACAAAACGCCATCTTTGACGAGCAAAGATTGACAGCTGGCATCGTCTGGTGAAGAGACCAACTGTCGAGCTTTGAATCATACACCTCAGTTGGCAATGATCTGTCACCATAAATATCACTAGCTGCACCTAGCTATCAACAACCATGATCAACTGCCTCTGCTGGTTATAATGCATACTTGGTAGCGTCCTCCAACTTTGTGTAAGAGGATTACATATCAATGTTCTGAAAGTCAGACCATCAAGACCCGAGAAGCAAACAAGTCCTCCCGAGGATCCACAGCCAGAACGCCCATGGAGGTAAGAATGTAAAGGTATTTTATACCACTGCTTCAACGGCAAGCTAAAAACAGAACATTGTGGCGTTTGTAAATTCTTCCAAAACGTAAGAAGACAAGGCCCATGAGACGGAACTTGTGAATGAAACTTGAGAAAACCATTATCCTGTAAGATTGAATTCCACCTCTTACAAACAGAACGAAGCCGAAAGATCATAAAAGCGGAACCCTAGCTAATATCTCATTCAACAAATCTTCAGGCAGCATAGCCCATATATTATCTTCCATATAAACATCAGGGTGCGTCGTCTTCGCAAATGTAGCAACCATTTCCTCATCTAAACCTCTCGGTTTCGTCTTAATCACCTTCTGCCTTCGACGGGCTTCTGTTCCTAAACCCCAGCCCGCGCCCAATGGGGCTCGTGGTTCTGGAACCACTTCCCCCAAAATAACCCACATGCCTCCCCTCATCATCTTCACGAAAAGAACCACTTCTCGCTAACTCAACAGGTGAATCTCTCGACCCTGAATCAGAACCATCACCTAACCCTAACCCTAATACCATCATTCAACGACCTAAAATCACCAATCGATAAGCAATGCTTCAAATCAACAGACTAAGAATCTTTAGTTACCAAGGCAAAATCATTTGCATACAGAGATCTAACAGGTTGATTCAACTGGATGTTGGATTGAAACGAAAACCCTAGATACCCAGACGATAAAGGGAATACCTTTCGGGGTACCCACATCGGATTGAAGAGAAAATTGAAAGAAAAACGACAGTTGAGGCATCATCAATCAGATGTTACCTTTGATGGTGAAATCTTTAAGCTTTTTGTTTTGAAGAGGTTATCTGGTTGGAGTTGAGGAGTTCATTCATCAAAAGGGAACCCTAGGGAAATCTTTAAGCTTTTTATTTCTTTGGATTTTCAGATTTCAAGGGGATGTATATGTAGCTTTCATTCGTTTTTTGTCCCTAGTGAGAATTTTTTTGGAGACCGGACTCGGACCGGCCGGTCCATCCGGTTCGATTGAATTCCATCTCTTACAAACAGAACGAAGCCGAAAGATCATAAAAGGCGGAACCCTAGCTAATATCTCATTCAACAAATCTTCAGGCAGCATAGCCCATATATTATCTTCCATATAAACATCAGGGTGCGTCGTCTTCGCAAATGTAGCAACCATTTCCTCATCTAAACCTCTCGGTTTCGTCTTAATCACCTTCTGCTTCGACGGGCTTCTGTTCCTAAACCCCAGCCCGCGCCAATTGGGCTCGTGGTTCTGGAACCACTTCCCCCAAAATAACCCACATGCATCCCCTCATCATCTTCACGAAGAACCACTTCTCGCTAACTCAACAGGTGAATCTCTCGACCCTGAATCAGAACCATCACCTAACCCTAACCCTAATACCATCATTCAACGACCTAAAATCACCAATCGATAAGCAATGCTTCAAATCAAGACTAAGAATCTTTAGTTACCAAAGGCAAAATCATTTGCATACAGAGATCTAACAGGTTGATTCAACTGGATGTTGGATTGAAACGAAAAACCCTAGATACCCAGACGATAAAGGGAATACCTTTCGGGGTACCCACATCGGATTGAAGAGAAAATTGAAAGAAACCGACAGTTGAGGCATCATCAATCAGATGTTACCTTTGATGGTGAAATCTTTAAGTTTTTGTGTTGAAGGGGTTATCTGGTTATGGAGTTGAGGAGTTCATTCATCAAAAAGGAACCCTAGGTTCAATACATTTTATTTCTTTGGATTTTCAGATTTCAAGGGGATGTATATGTAGCTTTATTCTTTTTTTGTCCCTAGTGAGCAATGTTTTGGAGACGGATGGGTCCGGGCGATCGGTCCCGGGGATCGGTCCGGTGGGTCGTGGCCGGTCCGGTCTGATACGAATCGTTTCTGGACGGTCGAACCGGTCAGTTCGTCTCAAACCGCTGATCGGATCGGGAAACCGGACCCGTTCGGACCGGTTTTGTTTTTTTTGTTTTTTTTATTTTAATGGGTAAAACCGGGGTATTAAACGATAAATTAGTACGTTGGATATATAAATATAGTTAAATTTTATATCTAACTATAAAATACATATATAAAACATATATAAATTACTTATATTTAATTATATATAAATATAGCTAAATCCGATCCAACCGGTCCGACCATCAAACCAGTAAGGCGTCCAGTTCGACGTCCGATCCGGTTCTGAAAACATTGCCTGAGGTATATATTTAAGCGAAACTGGAAATTTTGATATTTTTTAAAAAGTAATTATCATTTGGATCTCTGGAGTTTGTTCATTTTAACCATTTGCATTCCTGTAGTTTTAAAGTCTCGATTTGCTCCCTAACGTTTCATTTTTGTATCTATTTAAGTCCTAACCCTGATGCCGTTAGATTTAACCATTACTTTTTGGTAAATTGACAAAAATACCTTGAACCCCATTATTAAAAACCACCCCACCCCAACCTTCCCCTCCTCATCTGTGATTTGTGTATTTGGGCTCTCGGTGAGAGAAACTCCAGCGGCGAAGAAAGTGTCGACGAAGAAGGCGAGGCAGCGAAGGATCCGAAAAAACCGAAACGGCTACGAGAGCGTTCTTCGTCTTTATGTACGTTGCATTACGCCTTCGATTGTGTTAGATCTGTAGGTTTTGTTCGTTTTTATGGTGATGAGATATGAGATTATGAATTGATTGTTGTTGTTGTTGATCGGTGAGAATTATGGTCGTTACAGGGAGGATTTCCGGAAGCAGTACAGGAAGGATTTCCAGAATTATGTTAGATCTGTAGGTTTTGTTTCATGACTTTGGAGAAGATGAGTTGTTGATGGTATTTGAGGTCGAAGAAAAAGATGATGTGGGAGGCGGGAGGGTGGTGAAGCGGTGGGTGGGGACGGAAGGTTTTTGAGAGAAATTGAGTACTGATAAGAACGGGGGGGTTGATTTATTCTGTTGGAGCGTTGACTGAGTGATGTGTTCGAACTTGAAATACAGATTTCAAAAGAAGTTAATTGTCATGTCATGCATAACATTGGGCGGCATACTAGCGGCGTATGGGAGGTCGATGGATGGCTGAGATGTGATCATCGGCTGGTGGGGGATATCCGACGGAGTCGTGTTAGATCTGTACGTTTTTGTTTCATGACTTTGGAGAAGATGATTTGTTGGTGGTATTTGAGGTCAACGGAGATGTGGGAGGTGGGAGGGGGGGTGGTGAGCGGGGGGGGGGGCGAAGGAGGCGTTAGAGAAGAAGGTCCTGTGGGCGGAGGAGATGGCAGAGATCGTGATGGTGGTTAGTGGGTCAACGGTGGAGGGGTAGGTGGTGGTGCAGATGGTTGATCATAGGGTCTGATCGGAGCAGAGGGTTTGTAGGTGGGTTGGAAATGGATGGAATTATGAAAATAAAAAAAAATAAGATTATAGAAAATGATAAAAATACCCTTACAAAAGACAAATAATATGGGCGGGCCTGTTATAAACTTGACTAACACCATAGTCATTTTAATTCAAATGGTTACATAATAAAAAACATTAGTGATGCAAACCGTTAAAACTATAAATGTTGGGTATGCAAATTGAGGCTTTGAAACTATAGGGATGCAAAGGGTTAAAATGGACAAACATCAGGGACACAAATGGTAAGTTACTCTTTTCTAAATTAATTTTATAAAATAGTGAAAAAGTTTTAAAAATATTTTAATTAGGTAATTCAATTTTAAAATGTTTTTTAACTAGTTCATTCAGCTTTTGTTTTTATTTAAATTATAAATTTAACATATTTTAGTTTCAATTAGGAAATGTTTTTTTCTTTTTTTTTGATACTAATGTAGAATGATAACGTGAATTTTAGGCAATTTTTTTATTTTTAATATAGATATATATGTTATTTAATATAATATCATATATTGAGAATTCCGACTCCCACATCTTCTTCTTCATTACTTTCTTAACATAAGAAAATTCGATAATGCCTTGATTTGATTGTTTAATGGTTTAATTTGAGAAAATATACACGAGTGATCAAATTTTTTAAAAGTTAGTTATTATTTAGTGACATTTTTCCTTTTTTTTATGTGTTCACTCGCGATTAAGATCAACACTTCACGGTAAGTGTGTTTAAATAGTTGAATACCAAGTTTGAACTAAATTTTGAAAAATCCTTGTTTGAAATAGTTTGTTTACAAATTAGCCAAGTTGAAGTGAAGCCTTTACAAATCAAATCGACGACTTGGCTCGTTTAAACTCGAATTGTTTATTTTAATTATAAATATGTATATATAATTGTGTTTCTGTGAATGTTTTTGGTTAGCGTATTTATTGATTTGTATTAATATTAATGGTAAAAATATTAATTTTTACACCTGCTTTTAACCAAAATACCTAATAATATGTTGGAGTAAATTACACGGATCATCCCTGAGGTTGTTTAAATTTTACATTTCGTCCCTAGGATTAAAAAATTACAGATTTAGTCCTAAGGTTTAAACCTAGAATTAAAAAATTACAGATTTAGTCCTAAGGTTTAAAAAAGTAACACCTTTAGTCCTTGGGTATTAATTCCGTTTGCCTTTTAACCTTTTATTATAAGAAAAAAAAATAAGTGCATTGAACCCACCCCCACCCCTACCCACTTCTTCTTCCTCATTTTGTCTGCAAATAACAACAAACCACCATATACACCCATATCCACCACCACCACCACCCCACCACCACCACCACCACCACCACCACTCCTCGCTTGAAACCGTCATCACCACCACAATCCACAGAAGCTAGATCTATCATATATACTTCCACTACACATTGAATCCATCTGCCCTTCCACTTCCATCAGCCAACCATGCACTATCTAACTGTGTGACACCTTAATTGGCTGGGGGTTGGGGGTGACGGTTGAGGTGGTGACCGACGTACTTTTTCTAATGGAGTCTCCGACATTAACGATGGGCTTGATTTCAAAGATCTTGCCTGAAAACTTGAGGATGGGAATGGTGTTGTTGTATGTGGAAGATGAACATGGTCACTATAATATATTATTGTTTTTAATTAATAACTAGTAAACACGTTGCCGCGCGTTGTTGCGGCAATCAAATTTACAACAAAACAGATGATTGCAAAACAAAAAAGTATCCATCTACATCACTTAAATAGTTGCTTAGGCACAAAAAGAACATTACAACAAACAAAGCTACAACAAAAGAGTACACTTACTTCAGAAGTAAGCAACATTTACCCTTCATTGAGTTCTTCAAACAATTCAATGCCCTCAATTATGGAGCAGTGTAGGTCATTAGGACAAAAGCAACATCCAAGTAGGCAAATTACACCCATACCATAATGTAATTTAATAACAATAAAGTAACAATAACTATAATTCAAAAACATTTAGACTATGATAGCAATAATCATTCTAAAACTAATTTTCAAAACCAAAAGTATTTCATAGGTTATCAAAACACTCTAGACTAATGAGCTATCTAAACATCAGAAATACCTCCTTGCTAATATTCTCACTTTTTAGTGAGAATTTGAAATTGTATGCTTCTGTCACACTCAAATCATCTTTCTCTTGCCCTTCAACTTGTATTAGCCTGTTTAAAAGGATATAAATTGGCCACATCACAGAAAGGGGATGATCACCAATGTCACACCCTCGCTTATAGCGGAAACACGAGGATGCGACGGACGGGATCGTCATAACACTTGGTATAATTACAGAGACATAATATATGCAAAATCCTCGTGTCATGACGTCGCCGACACAATGGTGACTTGTGCCGTGGTTAGTCAGTTCCACGACTATCATAGTCTTATTGACGTCGCCCGACACAATGGTGACTTGTGCCGTGGTTAGTCAGTTCCACGACTATCATAGTCTTATTGATTCTATATTCCAAGATACACAGTGTTCAAATATGAAAACAAATGACAAACAATACTAATGCAAATCTATTGAAATCCTGAGGGTCTCTGCTAAGGCATCTGCTCTAGCTATCCTCTCTGATTATGATCACCTGAAAAGATATGCTCAAAAATGTCAAACATAATGTTGGTGAGTTCCGTAGGTTTAAATTGAAACATGTAATTGATGTTGTATAGAATTTGATGTGGAATCATACTGCAAGCATAACCACATAACATGTGTTTTAGACAACCAACCTAATGACGTTATGCATATAAATTAGACGGAATATATTCACCTTGGCCTGATTGCTGGAAGCTGTGTTGGTAACTCACAAGTTAACCAATTGTCGAAGGGTGGGGGTGTCAACCCAGTAGTACTACCAATACCTATCCGTTGGTTCCAAACCCGGAATTAATGGTTGTAAGAATAGAATAACACCATGTATGTATTAGAGTATGAGAATAGTATCACGTTGATTCCAAGTATGAAAATTGTATGTAAGATTGTACAGCATCGAAAACGGGTGAGCATACTTTTCCCCCATGATTGAAAACATTGAAAACTTGTATAAGCATAAAAAGGGGCCACGGAACTCACCTTGAATTGATGTAATGCACAAAGACTTCACAGAATAAAGCGATGCACGATCAACACGATCAATACCTATTATTGATTATAACTAAGCCTTTAAAACATATTCAGCGCGAATAGATATGTTTGCTTGAATTCGAGTCGGTTCGGTTTGACGTCCACGATTAGTTATATATATTTGAGTGGGATTATAAATTTAGTGATTTATATATTTAAGTTTAATTAATTTAAAATATATTTATAAGAAATAACTTATAATTATATTCGTAAATAATTTGTGAAATTATATGTGTGTAATTTCTATGATTCCCGTGATTATTTCATAATTAAACACGATTTAATGTTTATTTTTTAAAAATAATTATTTATATTATTTATATATATATTTATAAGGATTATTAAGGTTTTTAAATAAATTAAATTTACAAAAAAATGTTTATGTAGTATTTTAAATAAGGAAAGTATATAAAAATTGTTTTTATAATTTTTAAGGATTTTTTCATAATTTTTAGAAGCTTAAAAGCTTTAAAAAAAATAATTGCAGGTGCCCGGGTTCGAACCCGGGACCTCCTGTTGACATGGAGCGCAGGAACCAGTGAACCAAAGGCCGTGGCCGCGACAGAATCCGATTTTATTTGTTTTTAAGCATCGTTTCAGTTTTCCCCCAATTCTCGATAAACCCTAATTGAATTTGACCAAATTGAACTCGAATCAATAATGATTACTGAAATAAACTGGGGCTTTGATTCCCCATGTGTAGACGAGTATGTATAGATGTTTAATTACTGTTTTGTTTTGATTTGATGATAAGGACAGTAAAGAACAGGTCGCGGCTATCTTGAATTCGAATGGGGATCAATCTTTGATGAAAATCAAATTAATTGTACAGACAGCTTCGAATGATGCTAAAGATCAATAGCCCTCTGTCAATTTCGTGTATTGGAACCCACTGTTGGAATTCGAATGAGTTGCAGGTCGAGGATGAAGGTGGTGATCGATTTCAATGTTTGTGTGTGCTTCAGGTGTGAGTTCAGGTTGCATTCGATTAGGAATTTATATAGGAACGTTCAGGTTGAATTAATTTGATTAAAGTAGTATCTTAGTGGGTGATTTAGCCGTGAACGTTCGGGAATTAAAGTGAAAAAGGTTTTAGCCGTTAATTTACCGTTACAACGCGTGTTATTGTGTGCATTGAGTTCGAATCTCGTCTACGAACGCATTGGAACGGTTTGGCGTTTTAAAATTGAGTAATTCGGGCGTTTTGGGCTCGCCGGAATGCTGCCGGAGTTCGGCCGGAACCGGCGCCGGAAAACGTGGGTGGGCGGGGTGGTTTTGAAAGTTTTAAAATTACATATTTGGTCCATGTGGTTTTAGAACTTTATTATTTCATGTATAAACTTGTTTATTGTTTCAAAAATGACCAATTGCCCCCTGGACTTTATTGTTATTATTATTTGTTATTATTATTATTATTGTTATTTCTAAATTGTTATTAGTATTATTATTATTATTAATATTATTATTTTATTATTTTTATTATTATGATTATTATTATTATTATTATGATTATTTTATATTATTATTACTAATACGAACGTGTATACGATAAGTTCAACTTAAACGATATATATATATATATATATATATATATATATATATAATAATAAATACATAAGGATAGTTCACACACACACGGAACGAGAACACGTAGATAATTTGGTTAAAACAATAATTAGACTATAAGACATACGTGAGACTAGTTAATACACACGATGAGTTAACGAGCTTAATGCCGCTTTGACGGTCTATTGGTGACAGATGCTACACACCATCACATTCACCACATGATCTTCAACAAGAAGAATCTTAGGTTTCCTTTCTGATTTGGGAATATCTGAATGTTTCTAAAACTTTATTCATAAATCCATCTGTATCATCTGAACTGTCATACTAATGTGACAGTAACCACCATGTTCTTTGCTTGATATTGTGAGGTGTCACAACCAAGACCTACAAATTTATATAATTACTATCATCAGGTAAAATTAAGACTTGAAAAACCTAGAACCTGATGAGTTTAGTAGTACAATTGCATTCTTACAAAACCATTAACTAATAATTAGATTGAGAGATCATCTCTTATGATTGTTTTTATCAACATGATATTAGATGCATTTTATTTTAAAAAAACAAAAACATCATTGACATCCAAGAATATTATTGCAGGCCTACAACCACCAAAAAATCCTACTTCCCCTCTTAACCCTAATTTTGTAATTTGTACACCACCACTCAGGATCATCTATTCGTTACCACCTAACAGATCTCAGTATCGCCCATATATCTTTCCTGGTAAAACAATTGGAAGGGGAGTTCCTGGGCAGTTGGACTGATAAGAGCATGTAAATCATTGACAAACTACAAATAAGAAAATCACATTCAATATCTCTACATCAAATTATAAGCAGAGAAATTTGATTATTTTTACAAAAACAGTACCTTGAAAAGACGGAAAACTTTCCTAGCCAAGCTAGTTGATTTGTCGACATTTTGGGCAGTGCCCGGCTCACCATTACTCACAAACTTGGACCCATGTCGTATTGCTCTGCATATCTTATCCCTGGCTTCAGCTTTGTGCAAATACAGAACAGCTTAAGCAAGTTCTGTTCTCGCAACGTCTAAAGTACTCATTTACTAATTTCTATTGTTCCTACGAAGACAATTCATGAAGAAAATAATCAAAAACAACAATCATCATCCGTACAAACTCACACACATTTATTAAACCTGACCATACATAATAACACTCAATTCGACAGCTTCCGCTTACTGATTGCATATTCAAGTGCAACCAAGATATTTCATCAACAGCCAAGAATAATTAACAATATGTTATTTCAATGACCCTCTTTAGTTTCCAGTTTTCCACACAACTACTAATTAGCTAGAGTTACATACTTTCATCCAAAATTAAACCCAAAGCACAATCAATCAAAGTCTAAATCCAATAAATTAAGGTCAACAGATGATAAACCACTTCTTATTTAAACAAAATTTCAATAAATCAACACTGGAACATCAACTTGTTTTCCATAACACATCAAACTACCAAATAAATTCAAATCGAAAAGTAGAACACCAAGATACACAATCACTAATCGAACCCATCAGTAATTAAATCAAACATAGCTCAAACAATACATCAATCATCTAATATGAACATCAAATTGCAAGTTGAAGATAGTATATGAATCTGTTTACTTACTTGTGTATTGGAAAATGGGTGCAGATATTTTAGGGTTGTGATAATTCACCTTAACATAAAAAGAGTCCACATGTAGCAGGACAAAAAGGTAATCCTTTTTACCTAAAGCTTTGTCTCTGTTGGTGGCTGGATTTTGCCTTTTTTCTAGTGGAGAAATTGATAGCCGGCAGTGCAGGAGATCATGAGATGAGTTTTGGACCATACAATTTGGGTATTCCTCTTTCTTCCATCAATAGGTATAAACTTGTCGCAAAATAAATCACATCGTTGGGGCTTACCTCTGTCAACGGAAACCATCGTTACCTGACCTCTGTCACCATAACCGTAAACGCATCATCGCTGCTAGATAAGGCGCGGTAGAAGCTCTTCTCTTCTTGTTGCCATCACCAATAGACGTCGTGTGCCACCAAAGCGAAGAAAGTAAACTTCAGAGAAAGAAGACAGTTGCCGGAATGACTTGTCTTCGTCTTCTTTATCAACCACCACCGCCTCTGCCACTCTCCCTCTCTTCTCCCATTTCAGATCTCTATCTCCTCACTATATCTCTAGGTTTTCATTTCTACACGTGGACCGATTAAGGGCACGTGGTAACACTTCTATCTCTTTTCTCTGACATGTAAGAGGGACCTATGTGCGAATTTAACTTTTGGTGGCCGATATAAAACTCACAAAACTTGGATGTAGTTACCGACCAAACTATTATATATATTATAATATGTGGGGTTCATAGATTTTTTTCTTATTTAAAAATAACATAAGGGTATAATGGTCATTTATAAATATTTAACAGAAAAACTTAACTGACATTGATGACAAGGACGAACACGTTACGTTTTTTCAAACCCTAGGACTAAACATGTAATTTTTCAATCCAGGGGACGAAAGGTAAAATTTGAGCAAAACTCAAGGACAATCCGTATATTTACTCTGTGTGTTGTTAATTTGCCATAACTAAGTCTACGTATGTTTAGCTAACAAGCATCTTGAATCTCGCTCGAAGAATGTTGAATTGATAGCCGGCAGTGCAGGAGATCATAGATGGGTTTTGGACCATACAATTTGGGTATTCCTCTTTTCTTCCATCAATAGGTATAAACTTGTCGCAAAATAAATCACATCGTTGGGGCTTACCTCTGTCAACGGAAACCATCGTTACCTGACCTCTGTCACCATAACCGTAAACGCATCATCGCTGCTAGATAAGGCGCGGTAGAAGCTCTTCTCTTCTTGTTGCCATCACCAATAGACGTCTCGTGCCACCAAAGCGAAGAAAGTAACTTCAGAGAAAGAAGACAGTTGCCGGAATGACTTGTCTTCGTCTTCTTTATCAACCACCACCGCCTCTGCCACTCTCCCTCTCTTCTCCCATTTCAGATCTCTATCTCCTCACTATATCTCTAGGTTTTCATTTCTACACGTGGACCGATTAAGGGCACGTGGTAACACTTCTATCTCTTTTCTCTGACATGTAAGAGGGACCTATGTGCGAATATTTAACTTTTGGTGGCCATATACAAACTCACAAAACTTGGATGTAGTTACCGACCAAACCTATAATATATATTATAATATGTGGGGTTCATAGATTTTTTTCTTATTTAAAAATAACATAAGGGTATAATGGTCATTTATAAATATTAACAGAAAAACTTACCTGACATTGATGACAAGGACGAACACGTTTACGTTTTTTCAAACCCTAGGACTAAACATGTAATTTTTCAATCCAGGGGACGAAAGGTAAAATTTGAGCAAAACTCAAGGACAATCCGTATAATTTATTACTCTGTGTGTTGTTATTTGCCATAACTAAGTCTACGTATGTTTAGCTAACAAGCATCTTGAATCTCGCTCGAAGAATGTTGAAAAAACTCGCTTGAAATTGACTAGTGTGAACTAAGCTTGGATCATTTATAACCTAGTCGAGCTTGGTTGGCTCATTTACAAACCGAGAAAGCCAAACCATAGCTCGGGCCAGATTGGCTCGTGAACAACCTACTTCCCATTATGTTAAAGCACATAAGAGAATTGTACAACGTCATGATGGCTTTTTTTTAACAATCGAACATGACAATAATCTAAAAATAATCAAATAACCATAAACCAAATAAAATACAATATTTACTTGACTTCAATTAACTAGGTGTTTCAGTTTTATTTAAAAAAATATTTATTTTTTTAAACTTCATCGTCTACATGAATCCTAATTAGTATTTAGTGACTTTTATGTTTGTATTGGACTTAAAAAGAAAAACTATAAAGCTTAGCTACTATTAGTGACCACCTTCATTACAACATCTTTCCAAGTTACTAAAAAAAACACTAAATCGTAATTAATAAAAAATAATTCTATTTTTCTTCATTGTATAATTTACTTCATGTTGCATTTTGTTAGTGAGGACACCAATCTAAACATGGAAGTCACGAAAACAGTATTGAAGGTCTTTTAGATGATCCAAGATCAAATCCTTGTTTGTGTTAGGTTTAAACGTCACCTTGTGGAGGGACAAAATACACTTATTGATGGTCCTCAGTTAGCGGTTATGATAAAAGTTGTTCATACACCGCTCATCTCAAATGTTGTAAAATCTATTAGTAGATGGTTGAAGACGAACGTTTAATTTTCGTTCTCGTGACATGGGACAATGGAGGAAGTTTGATATTTGTAATACGAACGTTTAATTTTCGTTTTAGCAATGTATTGGTGAATGTAATAGTGGTCTAGCTCCCGCTAGTACCTCATCTTTTATAAATAATTTCTTTGTTAGCCGTTCAAAAAAAAAGATGGTTGAAGACGTAGACATAATACATTTTAAAAACACACTCATGATTAAGGAAAACTAGAGAAAGAAACTAGATTGTAATGATATAGTCTTATGAGGAGGATTGCATCTTATGACCTTCACGTATGATTACCATTTTCATGATGTTCGCTTTAGGTTTTTTCACCTTGTTTTGTTCGTATCATCGTATGCAACATTTACAACTTATTGTATGATAAGATCACAACTAGGGAGAACGTAACTGTAGATTTCCATGACACTAGCATAAAAGCCAGGGGTTGCGTTTTGATTAACCTTAAATTACATTCTACCATCATGAGATCCATCAATCCTTTAACAATAACGTTTATATTCCGTTTTGTTACCATGTTCATGACATAATTACAAAACCTATAATCTTAGTATACAACCACCATATCTTTCCAACGATATGCACCTTGTTGACATTATGTTACCATGTTTTTTGAGTTTATATGTTCTTTGTTATGACCAGTTTAGCTGCCTAAATTTTCTTCTACCCTTGATAATATAGCAACACATACCATGTCGTAATTGATTATTTATAAAGAAATATCTTTGTGAAAGAGAACTAGAAAATTACTTTACTATGTTTTATATCCTATTCAAATAGGCTGATACAAACACGTAATAAATGATTCACAAGTGGGTCTTCTCCATCGAGATCATTTATTTTATTTTACTATTTTTTTAAATAACATGTAATGGAACTAAATCTTGTGCTGTCAGGGTTGTATTATGTTGTTAATGTCAATCGCTAAATTTCAATGTCGAAATGTTATCCGATTATTCTTAACTTATACATTAGACAATGATGTCTAACCATCAACAACATATTTAATGTAACGTTCTTTAAATAATCAAAGCGATGAAATGATGATGTGTACAAGGTACTTATGATATCTATGAGGTAACATCATATCCCACCAATGATGCAAAGTTAACGTAATAATCATTGTTCAACATTATCTTCTTTTAGTTTGTGTGTGTGTTTTTTTTTAAACGACAAATCTATCATACTCCTACTCCTAAATTATACTAAGTTACATCATACCTGGATTTAAACACTGGACCTACTCTCTAATAGGCAAAACCTCTACCAAATGGGCTAGCCCCACATTGACCTTCTTTTAGTTGTTAATGGTCTAGAAACATTACAAAGCGGTATCGATAGTTAATTTGTCTTCATTTAACTTCACGTGTGTAATCATAATACCAACTACATGACTACTTTATGTTTTTTTAACGTCAAATATTATTAATGTATGTAAATGTAAAACAACAGTGGGTCGGGTGTGTTACCTGGATTTTCGAACCGAAATCAGACTGACGTTGCGGAGTGCAGAACCGGTACCACCGAGTGGTTTTTTGAATTTGATTTGGGGATACAAGAGGGAGAATGGAGAGAAGACAAAAGATCCTGCCAGTAGCAATCTCCGAGATCCTGCCAGCAGCAATCTCCCAAATCAATGATGAATGATGCAGATCTGCGACGTCGCAAGCAAGAGGAGCAACAAAGGATTAAAGATAGAGGAAGTAAGAACCCGTGCACAACATGAGAAAGTTCATTACTTTCTTTCTGATCTACCGAATGGGTGTACAAGCTTAGGACTAAGGAGGGCTTTTGATCATCACAAGAACCTTATCGACGCCTTTGTACCTGCCAAGAAGGATAAATGGGGGAAAACATTTGGTTTTCTGCGCTTTGTGGGGGTAAAGGATGCACAAACCTTCTTGAAAGCTTTGGAGATGGAAAAGGTTGATGGTAAAAAGTTTTGGATCACCATATCCAAGTTTCAGCGGCCTAACAAAGGTGAGAGTGGTAGTGGCGGTTCATTTTCAAAAGCTACTGTGGAACGGGGCTGGGCTTCAGGTAACCATAATGGGGGCAGACATATTGGAATGGAATGGCGCAGGCATAATGATCAAGAATTCCCGGCCTTATCGACCATTAAATTGAATGCACCAAAAGGTCTTCCTAGTGTGCACCCCCTAAAGGATGTTTCACTGCTGGGGACTGCACATAACGTGACTTGTTTGAATGATATTACTAGGTATCTTAAAGCTAGACAGGCTTTGCCGGAATGCACGTTTCGATATATGGGGGGGGGCTAAAAGTTCTATTATTGTTCGCCGTGAGAAAGAAGAAGCTCAAGCCTACCTCCAACTAAAAAATAAGTGGGATGGTGTTTTTTTCTAATTTGTCGATCTGGACGGGTTGTTCTTCGGGTGATGATCGTCTTGCATGGCTAACAATAAAAGGAATCCCACCGCATCTTTTTGATGAACGTATGATTAATCTCATTGGGGAGCAATGTGGAAAAGTCGTTCACAGGTCGGAGACCTCGAATGTCTATGCTAATTTGTCATTCGACAGAATTGCTATTCTCACTAAGCACAAAGGAAAGATCTTCAGGTGGTATCCATTACTCATAATGGGCACCATTATTCGGGTTGGGTTATGGAGGATGACACCTTATGGATTCCAAGTTTCTTGAAAGAAATTGATTGTCTTAATTCGGAGAAGGAGATGTTGTCTCCATTAACATGCTCAGTTGAAGATGAACACATGTCCTCGAGTTTGAATTCGTCACAATCGGGCTGCATGTGCCAACCTATGATGAGGAATTCGAACTGGCAATGGCGACTCGACCGACCTTTCGATGTAATCATGATAATGTGCAACACGAAGGGTTGTCACCTGTTCTTGAGATGCATGTCATGCTGGCGGCTGAGAATATGCATGTTCTAATGCATGCATTGAATGAATCAAGTGGGCCCCATGGGGACACAACCGATTTGGTGGAACAAGAAAGCGGGGGACCGGTCCAGATATGTCTCTTGTGGGCCCGAGACAGCAACATAATCTCATGGACCCACCTTGCCCGGTTGATGGGCCAATTGACTCTGATCCACTCTCATTAGGCCCTCTAATTGAGAAGATGTGTGGGGCGGGTAATTATAATAAAGTTACTGATAAACAAAAGCCAAAATGGGTTCGCGTGAAGGTATACTGAGGGCTTCTTTCAAAGGAAGATCGAAGGGGGACAGACATAGGCAGAGAATTCCGGATCTCAACAAGGACCTTAGAGACCTTCTACGATTCAGAATGTGTAGACGATTGCTGTCAAGACGGGGACTTCGAAGAAAGACGAAAGAAACGCGCAGAACCGCATCGGCCGATTATTCGGCCGAGACCCCGCTAACTCTACTTCTGATTGTATTTGCTCGGATGTGGGCAGGGTTTAAGGATGGATGACCTTTGTGACGGAAGGGTGACATAGGAGAGTGACGAAGCAGCTCTGAGAAGGGAAGTAGTGGAGGCAATTGAAGTAAACTCCCTTGTATAGATAAACCTAACTGGCTTTGAGGATCAATTGTCAGATTTGATCGGAAACGAAGGAGTTGTTAGTGGTCATCAATGAATTGTTTGACTGTTAACATTAGAGGCGTTGGAGACTCGGGTAAGGCAAAATGGGTTAGGAGGTTAAGACTAAACAATGGTGTACATTTTGTGGCAATTCAAGAAACCCAAATAGCGGATTCTTCTCAGATAAGAACTCACACTTTCTAGGGAAGGTCACGGTTTGATGCTGATTTTGTAATGCTACAGGACAATCTGGGGGCCTTGTATCGATTTGGGATCCCTCATTTTTCATCAAGAAATCGTCTTTCAAAACAAGACATTTTCTTGCGGTACAGGGTGTGTTACCGAGGATGCAAATATCTCTATCGGTAATTAATGTGTATGCACCACAGGAGGTTATTACCAAATAGATCTTTGGAATGAATATCTCTTTATATGTCGAACTCTCTGGGGCTCTTTATCTTGCTGGGCGATTTTAATGAGGTTAGACTTCCTTCGGATAGACTTAATTCGGAATTCTGCTCCGTCTCTGCGACCGATTTCAATAATTTTATTACTAATTCTAGCTTGTTTGAGTATGCGATGGGGGGACAACTGTTTACGTATATGGGGAATGGGGGCAAAAAGCTTAGCAAGATTGATCGGGTGTTGGTCTATGAAAGCTTTTTCAATAGGTGGCCGGAGGCTAAGCTTACTGCCTTGCCCAGAGATGGACATTCTGATCATACTCCGCTTCTTTTACAGGTAATACCTTCGGACTTTGGTCCCCTTCCGTTCCATTTCTTTAATCATGGCTACAAATTCCTGGGTTTGAGGACTTTGTGAGGTTGATCACCTCATTTTTTGACTTTAATGGGCCTGCGGACAAAAACTAGCTGCCAAATTCAAGTGGGTCAAGAAGGGTATAAAAATGTGGCTGGCAGAGTATAGAGCAAAAGAAAATTGGATTTTAGAACATTTAAAGGCACAATTACAATATTTAGATCGATTGGCGGATGACGGTATGATTACCGAAGAAGAGATAGTCTTAAGAGCCACTGTTTTAAATGAATTGGCACGAAACAATAAGCGCAAAAAGTCCGAATTAATTCAAAAGTCAAGGGTTAAATGGGTGTTGGAAGGTGATGAGAACTCTAAATTCTTTCATGGCATAATTAATTCTAACATATCCAGTAACAGAATTCATGGACTCCTTATTAATAATGTTTAGATTACGGACCCGGTATGCATCAAGCGACATATTACTTTGGCTTTCAAGGAGCGGTTTGATTTGAACCCGGGTCCAAAGCCTTCGTTCCATGTTCCGGATATCAAGTGTCTGACCACGGCTCAATCACAGCAGCTAATAGCACCATTTTCGCTCGCCGAGGTAAAAATGGTGATTTGGGACTGTGAGGGAAATAAGGCACCGGGTTCGGATGGGTTCAACTTCTCCTTTATTAGGAGATTTTGGGACCTCTTTCAGGATGATTTCCTGTCCTTACTACAACAGTTCCATGAATCGAGCAAAATAAATGCGGGGTGTATGGCGGCTTTTATAGCTCTAATACCAAAGAAGGCGGATCGCTTAACACCCGAGGATTCTCGGCCAGTAAGCTTAATTGGTATTTTAAATAAGGTGATATCTAAGGTTTTGCTAAACAGGTTAAAGCCGCTTATGTCGTTTTTAATCTCGGAGGAGCAGAGCGCTTACGTCGTGAATAGATCGATTTTGGATGGCCCGTTGATCCTTAATGAGATAGTCTCATGGCTTAACAAATCTAAGGGTTCGGCCATTTTTCGGAAATTGGACATTGCCCGTGCATTTGATTCTCTTCATTGGGATTTTCTCGATGATATTCTCCTTCAAATGAATTTTCTGCTACTTTGGAGATCTTGGATTATGGCAATTCTGGCTTCCACTCGTACGTCAGTGCTCGTTAATGGTAGCCCCACAGACGAATTTGAATATAAAAAGGCCTCCGACAGGGAGACCCGCTGTCTCCATTCCTATTCATCATTGCCATGGAAGCGTGGTCTTGTGTGACATCCGTCACCGAAGGTCCGTCATTTAACGTGTTTGATTTAACCTTTGTTATCAGTCATTCCTCATTTTGATAAACCAACTACGTGGACACCATATTTGCTTTGCTTAGTTAACCTTATGCGTGTGCCGTCATAGCTTAAATCATCGTCGTCTTGAAATCTTAACTGAGATTTGCCCCGTTAACACTAAACGCGCCATTTTTATATAAAAACTATTGTCACGTATAAAACATTTTTAACTTGTAAATAACATTAACGACGTTTTATCATTAATAAAAACAAGACTAATAAATAACGTTTTCAACCGAAACAACAGTTGGGAACCCGGGGGCAAAGTGCGGGGACTAAACTTGACATTTTGAGAAACTAGGCTGGGTATAAATACCCATTTCCCAACCATTCTTCACACCATCTTCATCTTCATCGCTCCTTCTTCTTCATCTTCACTCTCTCTCGAACTAGCACCGAAATCGGGTCCGTTTGTCGCGTTTTCACCGTCAAATCTTGGTTATCATCGTGAATACTCACTCCTAGCAGGTAGATAACCTCGTTTGACCTGTTTTTAGCTCGATTTAACTGCTGCGTTTTCTAGGGTTTCGGGTGCTCGGGTTCATCCGAGAACAAGAGGTCGTGTGGGCTTGCACGTTGTGTTTTTGAGTGTGCTTCTTGTTTAGACATGTTAGGATAAGTGTTCTGGAGGTTTGTGGTGCGTGAAACCCATGCTCGGAGCAGCTGGACGCTGCTCGATGGTCTGTGCGGTCGCGATCTGCTGTGCAGGGCGACTGGGCCATTCGGCCGACTGAACCGTGCGACTGGGGTGCGTCGTGCGACTGGGTTAGGCGTATGAGTGTGTCACGCGACTGAGACGTGCGATTGGGCAAATCGCACGACTGAGTCATGCGAATGAGTCTGTGCGAATGAATGTGTGTGCGAATGGGCCTGTGCGAACGAATGTGTGTGCGAATGGGTCTGTGCGAAAGAATGAGTCATGCGAATGAGTCAGTGCGAAGGAGATTGTGTGCGATTGTGCGTGAGTCGTACGAATGAAATTCCAATCGCACGAATGAAAGTTCAATCGCACGAATGAAGCTGATTCGTGCGAATGAAGGTTCAATCGTGTGTATGGGGGTTGAGTCGTATGATTGGGTCTTGCATGGTACGACTGAATGCTTAGTCGTATGAATGAAGGTTCAATCGTACGAATGAAGCTGATTCGTACGATTAAAGGTCCATTCGTACGAAGGAAGGATTGAGTCGTGCATCCGGTCCTGTTGTATAACTAATAGTGTGTGTGTGTGTGTGGATCCCCTTTTCGAGATCTTACAACGATAAGTAATATTAATAAAGTGTCATAGTTTGACCACAAAGATTAAAGTCAACGCTATTAACAGGCACATACTATTTAAAATACCTAGTCTGAGATGTGTGTGACTGCTTGTGTGTGTACTACCCACGACCGAACCGAAACTGCCCGTGCCTATTGATATCGTCTTATGCTGTATGATCATTATTAATGCTTGTCAGTAATTGTCAATAGGTGTTTGACGGTTCATAGCACCTAACCCTTGGAATCTTTCATCAATTGTGCATATCATCTGTTCAGTGAGTTTCGTGGGCCCTTTTTACTCTTATAAAACCTTTTTAAATAGTTTTAACTTGGGGAAAAGAATGCTCACTTAACTTGATTTCAGGCACCTTCCCTAGCGGAAGTTGGCTACTACTTCTATGAGTATCTTAACTTGCTTATCTTGTGATTGCTGCTATGTGAACTTGAACTATGTGCTATATTACCCCTATGTATATTACTTAGCGGTAACACATCACTATGCACTACTACTTGATGTTATGTGTTGATTGATGCTATATGTTGATGCCATTGACCTTGGATGCTCTCGGCTGTGTGGTTCTTCTGTGTGATTCTTCTAAGTCGATCATCCACTACAACCATTAATCCCGGTAATTAGGACCTAAGGATTGGTTTGGTTGTAACCTAAACGTATGCGCTGTGTGGATCTTGCTACGTCACCTTAAACTTATTATGCTATGGAAAACCTTTTTATATATAACCATTAATCCCGGTAATGGGACCTAAGGATTGGTTTGGTTATAAACTATACGTATGCGCTGTGTGGATCTTGCTACGTCATTTATAAACTATTTACGCTTTGGAAATGCTATTTTTACAGCCATCAATTCCCGGGTGGAACCGATGAATAGGCTTGGCTGTAGTTATTTATAACTAGTAAAACCGCCTATACATAAGTGTAGTCGCGGTAACTTTTATTAAACTTACTCACTGTTTTCCTCTTAACATCTTTTATTACTTAAAACCTGCGAAGCTCACCAACAATTATGTTGACCGTTTTGAGCATTTCTTTTCAGGTGAACAAGGGTTGAAGATCTAGGAGTGCTGCCTTTTAGAGGAGACCCTAGGATGTATTTTGTGATTATTACTCTTGTAAAGCTTGAACATGACTTTTTGTATACTTGTTCCTGAGTTGTAGGAATCTACATTACAAGTTTTACCAATGTTTATGTGATCATTTATGTTGTGCTTATGACTATGCTGTCGTGAACATTGATTATACACGACACAAGTCTCCATTTGTGTTCGGGTGTCGTCATGACACGCTTGTCATCATATCTTTATTGGTACCCTATCATATACCATGTGTTATGACGATCCCGTCTAGCTCACATTCCCCGTGTTTCCGCTATTAGCGGGGGTGTGACAGACTGGTATCAGAGCTATTGGTTATAGAGAATTAGGCAATTACACTTGACCTAGACTATAACCTAGGAACCTTCATGTAGATTTGCATGCTTAAGCTTGTGTGCATTTATATATCTCGTGTATGTGTTCCTCCTTACATGTTTGGTTATCCTCCTGTTACGTGATCTTTTACTTTGTGCTTGAGCCCTTGTGCTCGACCACTATGAGATGCTTCCTATTAGATCTTCCGTTCCCTCTGTGCGCCAAGTTATCATAACCAAATTCGGGTATTGAGACCCGAAGAGATCTTCACAGATCATGCATCGCGCTTGACCTCATATACTGAGAGACCAACCCGAGGAGGCCATGTCTGAGTCCTCCCAAGGACGCGAGAGAGACAACCTCCGCTAGACTATACGTGATTACATGTTTGGCTCTCAGTTGACTTGATGGATTATTATGGATATGATGTGAAGGAAGGTCGGATGTCATGTAACCGGATTAGGCATCATTCTCGGTACATCGTGGTGTGGTGGGAACGCTGCGGGGAACCCTATATATAAACATCACCGGTATACCGAGAATATGCTTAAAATGGGCTGCATGGTGATCTTTACCGACTGGAACACGAAACATTGGAATTTGATAAGTAAAGTACTTGTGTATCTTAAGGTGACTAAAGCTTATATGTTGCCTCTTGTATGAATAGAACATGCCGCCTCGAAGATCTACCCGCAGCAATAGTAGCGGAAGTGAAGCCCCGAGGGGCAGAGGCAGAGGCAGGGGTAGACCTCCAATAGCAAATGAAGGCCCTTCTGGCAATAACCAAGGGGCTGGAAATGCTGATATGGCAGCCTTAATTGCTCAACAATTGACTGCCCTGATTCCAACTATTGTAGCTCAGGTGAGCGATGCTCTGCAACAACAAAACCACCCCCACGGGGATGGTGGTAATGAAACAAGAACACTGGGAACCCGATTGGGAATGAAAGCAATCAGGAGACTGGAAATGGTTGTACAGCAGGTAATGAAGCTGGGGCTGCTAACGCTAAACGGGGCTGTTCTTACAAGGAGTTTGTGGCCTGTAAGCCCCGGAATTTCGATGGGAAAGGTGGGGCGATAGCCCTGATTAGATGGCTTGAGAAAATGGAGGTTGTGATCGACATCAGTGAATGCCTCGACAGCCAGCGGATCAAGTATGTTACGTGCTCACTGCAGGGCAGAGCGCTAACCTGGTGGAACACCCAGGTTCAAGCTAGGGGAAGGGAATCTGCGATGCAGATGACCTGGGATGAATTCAAAGCCTTGATTACCGAGGAATACTGCCCTCTCAACGAGATGCAGAAGCTTGAGCATGAGTTCTGGAATCATGCTATGGTGGGGGCAGGGCACGCAGCTTATACTGACCGATTCCACGAGCTGGCTAGACTAGTTCCACACCTAGTCACTCCGGAATCTAAGAGGATTGAGAGGTACATTTGGGGACTCGCGCCTCAAATCCGGGCGATGGTAACTGCAGCTGCTCCCCCTACAATCCAGAGCGCTATTCTGAAGGCGGGCGCTCTCACTGACGAGATGATAAGAACAGGAGTATTGGTAGGGGAGCGGAGAAAAGGAAAGAGACTGGGGAAACAAGCCGGTCTGGTACTGGAAAGTCTGATAAGAGGGCCAAAACGACCAGAAACTTCGTGGCTGTGACTCAAGGGAAGAGGGAATATGCTGGTCCGCACCCAAAATGTGACAAGTGTAATCTTCATCATCCTCCAGCAGCACCGTGCTGGGTGTGTTTGAACTGCAGACGCTCGGGGCATCAAGCAAGAGACTGTAGAGTAGCACCAAACCTGGTGGCACCCATCAACTCGGTTAACCCCGCTGGGAATGCCAGGGCTTGTTACGAGTGTGGAGGCCTCGATCACCTCAGGAATATGTGCCCCCGACTGAACAGGGCACTGGTTCAGCAGGGAAACAACCAACAGCAGATAATGGCCATAGCAGGTGCTCAAGGCCAAGGAAACCAAGGTAATGCTACATGGGGTCGTGCCTTCGTCATTGGAGCTAATGATGCCCGTCAAGATCCGAACGTTGTCACGGGTACGCACTTACTCAATAACCACTTCGCATCTGTACTGTTTGATACTGGGGCAGACAATAGTTTTATATCATCTGAGTTTGTGCAAATGCTTGATTTGAGTGCCAGTAGACTAGAAACTAGTTACTCCGTAGAAATGGCAAATGGTAGGGTTGAACAGGCAGAGGAAATTATTAAGAACTGCACCCTAATGTTGGAAGACCAGGTCTTCAACATAGATTTGATACCTTTCGAGTTGGGGAGCTTCGACGTAATAGTGGGGATGGATTGGTTGTCTAAGCATGGAGCCGAGATTGTTTACCGAGATAAAATAGTGCGGATTCCCATGTCAGACGGGAAAGTACTCAGAATACAAGGAGAGCGACCGGGTAAGAACTTGAAGCTTATCTCCTGCATGAAAGCACGCCAAGGTCTACGAAAGCAGTGTTACACCTTTCTGGCTCACGTGGTAGAAAAGAAGGAAGAAGAGACGAAATTGGCAGACATTCCGATCGTACGAGATTACCCAGAAGTGTTCCCTGATGATATTGCCTCCTCCACGGCAGGTGGAATTCCGTATAGAGCTAGTTCCTGGAGCTACACCGATAGCCAAGACACCGTATTGGTTAGCACCCTCAGAGATGCAAGAGTTGTCAAGCCAACTACAGGAACTACTGGAGAAAGGTTTCATTCGACCTAGTCATTCACCGTGGGGAGCACCGGTGTTATTTGTCAAGAAGAAGGATGGGTCGTTCCGTATGTGTATCGACTACAGGGAATTGAACAAATTGACCGTGAAGAATCGGTATCCTCTTCCCAGAATCGACGACCTGTTCGATCAGTTGCAAGGAGCCTCGTATTTCTCTAAGATCGACCTTCGATCTGGTTATCATCAACTAAGAGTATTCGAGGACGATATTCTAAAAACAACATTCAGAACTCGTTACGGGCACTATGAGTTCTTGGTCATGCCGTTTGGGTTGACCAACGCACCCGCTGTCTTTATGGATCTGATGAATCGGGTGTGCAAGCCTTATCTTGATAAGTTCGTGATTGTATTCATAGACGACATACTCATCTACTCCCGTTCGAAGGAGGATCACGAAAACACCTCCAAGCAATTCTAGAACTGTTGAAGGAAGAGAAACTTATCGCCAAGTTCTCGAAGTGTGAATTCTGGCTTCGAGAAGTGAAGTTTTTGGGTCATGTGGTTAACGAAGATGGAATTCATGTGGATCCCGGCAAGATTGAAGCTGTGAAGAAATGGGATACACCCCAAACACCCTCAGAAATACGACAGTTCTTAGGATTGGCCGGATACTATCGTCGCTTCATTGCGAATTTTTCAAAGATCGCGCAACCGTTAACTTTGTTGACTCAGAAAGACAAGAAGTTCGATTAGGGGAAAGCACAAGAACAGGCGTTCCAAACATTGAAGGAGAAGTTGTGCAACGCACCGATATTGTCCCTCCCAGACGGAACCGATGATTTTGTGGTGTACTGTGATGCTTCACATCAAGGTTTGGGCTGTGTACTAATGCAGAAAGATAAAGTAATTGCTTACGCTTCGCGACAACTCAAGGTGCATGAAAAGAACTACACAACTCACAATTTGGAGTTGGGTGCCGTAGTGTTTGCACTCAAGGTATGGAGGCATTATCTATATGGAACCAAGTGCATCATTTACACAGACCATAAGAGCCTTCAACACATCATGAACCAGAAAGAACTTAACATGCGGCAGCGACGCTGGGTAGAACTACTTAGCGACTACGATTGTGAAATCCGGTATCATCCCGGGAAAGCTAACGTGGTAGCTGATGCTTTAAACCGTAAAGAACGCGTGAAACCATTGCGTGCTCGAGCGCTAGGTTTGACCATTCAAACTAATCTAAAGGCTCAGATTCAAATTGCACAAAACGAGGCATTGAAAGAAGAGAACCTTGCGGAAGAAGAATTCCGAGGGTGGGATAAACAAATGACTCGCAAGGATGATGGCGTACATTACTTCATGGATCGTATATGGGTCCCCAGATGGGGAGATGTACGTACACTAGTCTTGGATGAAGCACACAAGACTCGATACTCTGTTCATCCTGGTGCAGACAAAATGTACCACGATCTGAAGGAGTTGTACTGGTGGCCAGGTATGAAGAAAGATATTGCTTTATACGTAAGCAAATGCTTGACATGTTCAAAGGTCAAGGCAGAACACCAGAAACCATCGGGATTACTGCAACAACCTGAAATTCCCGAGTGGAAATGGGAGAACATCACTATGGATTTCATCACCAAACTCCCGAGAACACCAAGCGAACACGACACGATATGGGTCGTGGTGGATCGAATAACGAAATCCGCTCACTTCTTGCCTATCCGAGAAGACTACAAGATGGATAAGCTGGCAAGGTTGTACATCAAAGAGGTCGTGACACGGCACGGGGTGCCAGTGTCAATCATATCTGACCGAGACAGTCGATTCACTTCACGATTTTGGCAGACGTTACAGAAAGCGATGGGCACTCGATTAGACATGAGTACTGCCTATCACCCACAAACAGATGGCCAAAGTGAACGAACAATACAAATATTGGAAGACATGCTTAGAGCTTGCGTAATCGATTTTGGTGGTAGCTGGGACACTCATTTACCATTGATTGAGTTCTCTTACAACAACAGTTACCATACTAGTATTGGTTGTGCACCGTTCGAAGCGTTGTATGGACTGAAATGTAGATCGCCTGTATGTTGGGCCGAGGTTGGTGAAAGCCAGCTAACAGGTCCCGAAATCATTCAAGAAACCACCGATAAGATCTTCCAAATCAAAGACAGACTCAAAGCGGCTAGAGACCGCCAAAAGAGCTATGCCGACAACCGTCGGAAGCCACTAGAGTTTAACGTTGGGGATCGAGTGTTGCTTAAGTCTCTCCGTGGAAAGGGGTCATATGGTTTGGAAAGAAAGGGAAGTTGGCCCCAAGATATGTTGGACCATTCGAGATCACAGAAAGAATCGGTCCGGTGGCGTACCGATTAAGGTTGCCACAAGAGCTTAACAGTGTACATGATACTTTCCATGTATCGAACCTCAAGAAGTGCTTAGCTGACGAATCACTTCACGTGCCTATTGAGGAAATCAAGATTGATCAAAGCCTCCATTTTTTGGAGGAACCTATTGAGGTCATGGACCGAAAGGTCAAAAAGTTGAGGCGCAGCAAGATACCTATCGTTCGTATAAGATGAAATTCCAAACGAGGGCCAGAGTTTACATGGGAACGTGAAGACCAGATAAGACTTAAATATCCACATCTATTCGAGGATGACACCCTTAGACCTAGCACTAGTTGAATTTCAGGACGAAATTCCCTCAACTGGGGGATACTGTGACATCCGTCACCGAAGGTCCGCCATTTAACGTGTTTGATTTAACCTTTGTTATCAGTCATTCCTCATTTTGATAAACCAACTACGTGGACACCATATTTGCTTTGCTTAGTTAACCTTATGCGTGTGCCGTCGTAGCTTAAATCATCGTCGTCTTGAAATCTTAACTGAGATTTGCCCCGTTAACACTAAATGCGCCATTTTTATATAAAAAACTATTGTCACGTATAAAACCATTTTTAACTTGTAAATAACATTAACGACGTTTTATCATTAATAAAAACAAGACTAATAAATAACGTTTTCAACCGAAACAACAGTTGGGAACCCGGGGGCAAAGTGCGGGGACTAAACTTGACATTTTGAGAAACTAGGCTGGGTATAAATACCCATTTCCCAGCCATTCTTCACACCATCTTCATCTTCATCGCTCCTTCTTCTCATCTTCACTCTCTCTCGAACTAGCACCGAAATCGGGTCCGTTTGTCACGTTTTCACCGTCAAATCTTGGTTATCATCGTGAATACTCACTCCTAGCAGGTAGATAACCTCGTTTGACCCGTTTTTAGCTCGATTTAACTGCTGCGTTTTCTAGGGTTTCGGGTGCTCGGGTTCATCCGAGCACAAGAGGTCGTGTGGGCTTGCATGTTGTGTTTTTGAGTGTGCTTCTTGTTTAGACATGTTAGGATAAGTGTTCTGGAGGTTTGTGGTGCGTGAAACCCATGCTCGAAGCAGCTGGACGCTGCTTGATGGTCTATGCAGTCGCGATCTGCTGTGCAGGGTGACTGGGCCATTCGGCCGACTGAACCGTGCGACTGGGGTGCGTCGTGCGACTGGGTTAGGCGTATGAGTGTGTCACGCGACTGAGACGTGCGATTGGGCAAATCTCACGACTGAGTCATGCGAATGAGTCTGTACGAATGAATGTGTGTGAGAATGGGCCTATGCGAACGAATGTGTGTGCGAATGGGTCTGTGCGAAAGAATGAGTCATGCGAATGAGTCAGTGCGAAGGAGATTGTGTGCAATTGTGCGTGAGTCGTACGAATGAAAGTCCAATCGCACGAATGAAAGTTCAATCGCACGAATGAAGCTGATTCGTGCGAATGAAGGTTCAATCGTGTGTATGGGGGTTGAGTCGTATGATTGGGTCTTGCATGGTACGACTGAATGCTTAGTCGCATGAATGAAGGTTCAATCGTACGAATGAAGCTGATTCGTACGATTGAAGGTCCATTCGTAATAAGGAAGGATTGAGTCGTGCGTCCGGTCCTGTTGTATAACTAATAGTGTGTGTGTGTGTGTGTGGATCCCCTTTTCGGAGATCTTACAACGATAAGGTAATATTAATAAAGTGTCATAGTTTGACCATAAAGATTAAAGTCAACGCTATTAACAGGCACATACTATTTAAAATAACCTAGTCTGAGATGTGTGTGACTGCTTGTGTGTGTACTACCCACGACCGAACCGAAACTGCCCGAGCCTATTGATATCGACTTATGCTGTATGATCATTATTAATGCTTGTCAGTAATTGTCAATAGGTGTTTGACGGTTCATAGCACCTAACCCTTGGAATCTTTCATCAATTGTGCATATCATCTGTTCAGTGAGTTTTGTGGCCCCTTTTTACTCTTATAAAACCTTTTTAAATAGTTTTAACTTGGGGGAAAAGAATGCTCACTTACTTAACTTGATTTCAGGCACCTTCCCTAGCGGAAGTTGGCTACTACTTCTATGAGTATCTTAACTTGCTTATCTTGTGATTGCTGCTATGTGAACTTGAACTATGTGCTATATTACCCCTATGTATATTACTTAGCGGTAACACATCACTATGCACTACTACTTGATGTTATGTGTCGATTGATGCTATATGTGGATGCCATTGACCTTGGATGCTCTCGGCTGTGTGGTTCTTCTGTGTGGTTCTTCTGTGTGGTTCTTCTAAGCCGGTCATCCAATACAACCATTAATCCCGGTAATTGGGACCTAAGGATTGGTTTGGTTGTAACCTAAACGTATGCGTTGTGCGGATCTTGCTACGTCACCTTAAACTTATTATGCTATGGAAAACCTTTTTATATATAACCATTAATCCCGATAATGGGACCTAAGGATTGGTTTGGTTATAAACTATACGTATGCGTTGTGTGGATCTTGCTACGTCATTTATAAACTATTTACGCTTTGGAAATGCTATCTTTACAGCCATCAATTCCCGGGTGGAACCGATGAATAGGCTTGGCTGTAGCTATTTATAACTAGTAAAACCGCCTATACATAAGTGTAGTCGCGGTAACTTTTATTAAACTTACTCACTGTTTTCCTCTTAACATCTTTTATTACTTAAAACCTGCGAAGCTCACCAACAATTATGTTGACCGTTTTGAGCATTTCTTTTCAGGTGAACAAGGTAATTGAAGATCTAGGAGTGCTGCCTTTTAGAGGAGACCCTAGGATGCATTTTGTGATTATTACTCTTGTAAAGCTTGAACATGACTTTTTGTATACTTGTTCCCGAGTTGTGGGAATCTACATTACAAGTTATTACCAATGTTTATGTGATTATTTATGTTGTGCTTATGACTATGCTGTCGTGAACATTGATTATACACGACACAAGTCTCCATTTGTGTTCGGGTGTCGTCATGACACGCTTGTCATCATATCTTTATTGGTACCCTATCATATACCATGTGTTATGACGATCCCGTCTAGCTCACATTCCCCGTGTTTCCGCTATTAGCGGGGGTGTGACATCTTGCTTCTTCAAGAAAGCTGTTTCGGTTGGACTTTTTGAGGGTATTAGATTGCCTAATTCCGGCCCAGTTTTATCACACTTTTGCTTCGCAGATGATGTCATTATATTGGGCTGTGGGAGTGCAAGGAATATAAGAAATGTTTCAAGGATGCTTAGGGGTTTCTTTTTGATTTCCGGGTTGAAAGTCAACCTACTCAAGAGCTCTCTATTTGGGGTTGGAATACTGGAGCTTGACTTGAGGAACTTCGCCTCAATTATGCACTGCAAGGTGGGCAAAATGTCATTTCCCTACCTTGGTCTTCTTGTCGGAGCAAACATGAACATATGCAAAAATTGGTGTAAGGTAATTGATATATTTAAGGCAAGGTTATCCAATTGGAAAGCCAAATCTTTGTCGTTTGGGGGAAGAATCACACTAATAAAAGCGGTATTGGAATCATTGCCAATTTACTTCTTCTCTTTGTATCGGGCTCTGACTAAGGTGATTAATGAGCTTGAAAAGATAAGAAGATCCTTTCTTTGGGGAGGAAGTGAAGAAAAAAGAAACATTCATTGGGTTGCATGGGATACAATTCTTTTACCGAAGGATAGGGGGGTCTCGGCATTACCTCTCTTAAGCATTCCAACTTGGCTATGCTTGCAAAATGGTGGTGGCGTTTTAAAAATGAAAAACACGCGTTATGGTGGAATGTGGTTTGGGCTTTACATCATATTTCAAGATCTTGGAGCTCAATTCCAAATTGACTCTCCTTAACGGGGGTATGGAAGAATGTTATCAACATAAACAAGGATTTTTTGGCCATTAATACTGATTTAAACAACCTAATATGTGGAGTGCTTGGACATGGTGACAACATTTGGTTTTGGTTGGATAGATGGATTGCAAATGTTCCATTGATGAACATATTTCCCTCACTGTTTGTGCTTGAACAACAAAAAGGAATCTTGGTTGGAGAATGCTTTGATAGTACACATCAAACTATCCTTTGGAAATGGAGATGGAAGCGACCATGGAACTGTGATGCTGAACAAAACGCGTTTAACCAGTTGTTAAGTATGTTACAATTGATCAACCCAAGCGACTCCAACGATACATGGAAGTGGGACATTGCCGGGGAGTCTTACTTTTCCTCGGCTTCACTCAAAAGGCTGCTGCAAGATAAGCTCGTGGGAGATGATGTATGTGATATGTGAATAATTATACATGTTAATAATACATATCTTTTCCCATTTAAGTGATTTTTGTTTCAAATTAATCTTTAGCGATACTTAATTGTCATTAATTTGATTTTTGTAGCTTCGAATGGTTGTTTGATGATTTCAAAAGAAAAAGCCAAGGAATTCATGAAGAGTTTGGAAGTTTAGAGGCTGTCATGGCCATGACAGGAGCTGTCAAGACCATAACAAGCTGCAGACCCCTTTTTGAGCGCATTATGGCCATGACAAACTGTGTCATGGCCATGACACACATCAGGCCCCTTTTTTAAGCCCTTCTTCTTCTCCATTGAAAGAAGACGTTTTTGGAAGAAAAAACCCTAGTTTTTCTTCATCTTTGAAGGATATTTGAAGGAAGTTTATCAAGAGTTCAAGAGAGGTTGAAGATCAAGCATTTCAAAGAAAGATTCAACTTCACACAACCCATCCTCACTCATCTTTGGTTTGAAAATCTCTAGACCTAACATGTTTTCTTCCATTTCTATGAGTTTGGTTGTGGCTTTTGTAAGCCTCATGGGCTAAATACTCTTAATCACTTAGATTAGATGAAGTTTAGCATACTTTGACATGTTGTATGAAACCCTTGGTGGTGTTTATGTCAATGCTCATTACAAAGCTATGAATGTCCTTTAATGGTTGGTGTTCTTGTTTAACTTGATGAAATATTGAATCTTATGGGTGTTGCAACCACATTATGTTGGAAAACCATGTGTGTTAGAATATTTATTCATGAATTGCATAACCTAGTATGTAGTTTATGGCATTTGACTAGAAATAGTGAATGAATGGTTGAATATCTAGTAAAGTTGAACAAGTATGCATCCTTATACATGTGTTTGTGAAAACCATTGTGTTTGTTATGAATACCTCCTAACTTTGTTATGTAAAACCATAGATAATGCGCAAATTTATGGTTCATAAATTCATGTTAGGATATTCATAAGTTGAAGGATATACATAGGTATTGTTACATTACACGAATTGAGGTGGTTGCCACGTGTTCATCGTGTTAACTTTCCAAAGATTTGTGGGTTTGGTATCCTTGACGGGAGTCCAAATCATATTTAACATTGGCATAATATTATCATTAGTTCTTTATGGCATAACTTTAGGTGGCTATTGTGTGTTTATCGTCTTAGCTTTCCAAAGAGTTATATAATTAGATAACTTTGACAAGAGTCTAGTTTATATCCATGTTTCGTGTGTAGAAAATGATCTCACCATAGGTTCATGCATGTCGTCATTGTTTTGCTAAGCGGATTTAAAGTCTAGGTGATACCTTCCTCTGTTTGGTTATCTTCATCTTTATCTACTTTCTTCAAATAGTTTAATTGTTAGTTAAATTAGTTAATGATAATATTCACAAATCCTCTTTCATCGGCTAGATAATGATAAAGACTTAGTATCAGGAGCTCTTGTGTCCATGGATCGATACTTGTTTTTTACCAAAAGCTATACTACTATTCGATAGATACACTTGCCTATTGTGTGTGTAGTTAATCATAAGGTGAAAATCATGTTATAATTTTAAAGCTTAATTGTGTAAAATTTGTTGCTAAAGTTTATATATCAAAACACACATCAAGTTTTTGGCGCCGTTGCCAGGGAGACGGCAATTCTGAGAAAGATCCGAGTCATTACTTTAGCCAATCCTTTGTATTTACTATTTTAATTTAATTTAATTATTTTGTTACTTTTATCTTTCTTTACGCGTTTGGTAGTGTTTGTGTTTTCAGGAAGCCTATGTCCGCATCTTCACCAGTTGATGATCTTGTTGAGCCTTATTCTGAACCCGAAAAAGTAATCAGGAGAAACTTGAGGGCAAAATCCCACAAGGTAGCACAAGAAATCGAAGGTGAAGCGACGAGGCTAGAGTACTCAAACGAGACCGAAAGTGAAAAGGAGGATACAAACGGAACAAAAAGTGAAGAAGAGCACACCGAAGACATAATGGCGGGGCAAGAAGATAGAAGAACAATCTATGATTTTGCCAAACCATCTTTAGAAGGTGCAAAACCTAGCATTGTACGACCGAATGTGCAAGCTAACAACTTTGAGATCAAGTCAAGCACAATTCAAATGATCCAAAACAATTGTCAATTTGATGGTCGTCCGGATGATGACCCAAACTTTCACCTTGCAAACTTTCTTGAGATATGTGATACCTTCAAGATTAATGGAGTTAGTGATGATGCAATTAGACTCTGGTTATTCTCTTTCTCACTACGTGATAGAGCAAAGCAATGGTTGAACACACTTCCTGTTGGTTCCATCACCACTTGGAATCAAATGGCCGAAAAATTTCTCTTGAAGTATTTTCCACCATCGAAAACCGCTAGATTAAGGAACTTGATCACATCATTCATGCAAGATGAAGGAGAATCATTATATGAAGCATCGGAAAGGTACAAAGATTCAATGAGGAAGTGTCCACACCATGGATTGGAACCTTGGTTTCAAATCCAAACATTTTACAACGAGTTATGTCTGGAAAGTCATCAGATTATTGATGCATCTTCACGAGGTGCATTTTGGGATAAAACACCCGAGGAGGCACATGAGTTGATTGAAGATTTGGCAAACAACAGTTGTCCATGGCAAGCCCCAAGAACAAGGCAACCCAGATAGGGTGTTTATCAAGTTGATACATATCATTCTTTATCTGCACAAGTTGAAGCACTTACAAATCGAATGAATCAAATGCAGGTAAACAGGGCTCAAGTAGTTTGTGATACGTGTGGGGGACCACATATGAGTTTGGATTGTCAACAAAGGGAAATGTTCAACCCTCCAGAGCAAGTTGATTATATGGGAAGTCAAGTTCGTCCTCAAAACAACCCATATAGTAACACATACAATGCGGGTTGGAAAAATCATCCGAATTTCAGTTGGAAAGCAAGTGGTACTAACCAACCCCCGGGATTTCAACCAAGGCCAACATATCAAACCATCAACAACAAAGCCATCAACCGTATCAACAACAAACCCACAATCAATTCCGCCCTTAAAATCAAAATCAATATCAACAATTCCAACATCAAGGCTCAAGTAGTGGTTCACAACCGGAAAAGAAATCCAATTTAGAAGAGATGATGGCACAATTCTTGTCTACAGCCGAAAGTCGTCATCAAAGTTTGGAAGCTCGTCACCAACAACACGAGATGGAATTGAGAAACCATCGAGCCACAATGCAAAGTATAGAAGCTCAAGTGGGAGAAATTTCAAGGCAATTATCCGAAAGGCAACACGGTGGTCTTCCGAGTAATACCAAGCCTAATCCTAAAGCTCATGTGAAGGCGGTCACGACTAGAAGTGGCAAGACCACTCATTCGGATAACTTAGCTTCTACATCTGAGCCAATTGGTGAAGAGGAAGTTGAGGTTCAAGACGAGGTGCAACATACTAAGCAAAGCCCATCAAGTACCGCACAAGTCAAAGAACCATTGAGGGTTTACAAGCCCACTATTCCTTACCCCGGTAGATTGAAAAAGGAAAAGATGGAAGAACAATATGGTAAATTTCTTGAACTTTTTAAGCAATTGCATATTAACTTACCATTTGTTGAAGCTTTATCACAGATGCCAAAGTATGCCAAGTTTCTTAAAGACATTCTAACAAACAAGAAGAAACTCGAGGAGCTTTCGCATGTGACGTTGAATGAAGAATGCTCGGCGGTTTTGCAAAACAAGCTACCGAAGAAAATGACCGATCCAGGGAGTTTTACTATTCCTTGTTTAATTGGTAGTTTATCTGTTAGCAATGCATTGGATGACTTAGGTGCTAGCATCAATTTGATGCCCTACTCGGTATTTACAAAATTAGACCTAGGTGAGCCTAGACCGACCCGAATGAGCATCCAACTTGCCGATCGATCTGTAAGTACCCTAGAGGCATAGTTGAGAACATGTTGGTTAAAATTGATAAATTTGTGTTTCCGGTTGATTTTGTAATTCTTGACATGGATGAAGATAAAAATGTACCACTTAGGGTCACCCATTCTTAGCTACCTCTAGAGCCTTAATTGATGTATGCAATGGTAAATTAACTCTAAGGGTAGATGAAGAAGAGGTAGTCTTTGATATTAAAAATTCCATGCAACATTCACAAAATCATGATGATTCATTATATTTTATTGATACTATTGACCCATATGTGGATCATTATCTGCAGGAAAGTTATGAACAAAATGCTTTGGACACACAATTGCTTGATGGGTAGAACTTTGACATTTGTCACGTGTAAGTTATTGATGAGTTAGCTTGCTCGTTAACCAATGAACCATCCTCAAGTCCAAAAGTATTTGAAGTATCAGAAAGAGATAAAGCAAATAAGGCTAAACCATCTGTTGAGGAACCACCATCATTGGAACTTAAGGAGCTACCATCTCATTTGGAGTATGCCTACTTGGATGAGGATTCCAAATTACCCGTCATTATCGCTTTCGATTTGACGAATGATGAAAAGGTGAAGCTCTTAGAGGTGTTAAAGACGCACAAGAAAGCTATGGCTTGGAAGATCATGGATATAAAAGGAATACATCCTTCCTTTTATACCCATAAGATCTTAATGGAAGATGAGTACAAGCCGGTGGTGCAACATCAACGTCGCCTTAACCCTAACATGCAAGAAGTTGTAAAGAAGGAAGTAATCAAGCTACTTGATGCGGGCTTAATCTATTCGATTTCCGATTCCCCATGGGTTAGCCTGGTTCAAGTGGTACCAAAGAAAGGAGGTATGACGGTGGTGACGAATGAAAAGAATGAGCTTATACCCACAAGAACCGTCACGGGTTGGAGAGTTTGTATCGATTACGGCAAGCTCAACGATGCAACAAGAAAATATCATTTTCCTTTACCTTTCATTGATCAAATGTTAGAACGTTTATCTGGGAACATGTTTTATTGTTTTCTTGATGGTTTTTCAGGATATTTTCAAATTCCTATTGCACTCGAGGACCAAGAAAAGACGACATTTACATGTCCTTATGGCACTTTCGCATACAGAAGAATGTCATTTGGGTTATGTAATGCACCGGCCACGTTTCAAAGATGTATGGTTGCCATATTTCATGACATGATTGAAGACTCAATGGAGGTGTTCATGGATGATTTCTCTGTCTTTTGAAATTCATTTGATCATTGTTTAAGTAATTTGGAAAGGATGCTTGCAAGATGCGAGGAATCAAATCTTGTTTTGAATTGGGAGAAATGCCACTTCGTGGTGAAGGAAGGCATTGTCTTAGGTCATAAGATTTCCAATGCGGGGCTAGAGGTGGATAGGGCAAAAGTGGAAACCATTTCGAAATTACCACCACCAAATTCTGTCAAAGCAATAAGAAGTTTCTTAGGTCATGCCGGCTTTTATAGACGTTTTATCAAAGACTTCTCAAAAATAGCAAGACCTATGACCCAACTTCTTGAAAAAGATGTGCCTTTTGTTTTTAATAATGAATGCTTGGTTGCATTTAATCTGTTGAAAGAGAAATTAATAAATGCACACATAATGGTAGCCCCAGATTGGAATCTCCCATTTGAACTAATGTGTGATGCTAGTGACTATGCAGTTGGAGCAGTTTTAGGGCAACGAAAGGAAAGACATTTTCATTTAATCAACTACGCAAGCAAAACCCTTAATGATGCTCAAGAGAACTAAACAACAACTAAAAAAGAATTGCTTGCTGTGGTTTTTGCTTTTGATAAATTTCGTTCTTACCTTGTTTTATCAAAAACTATTGTTTATACTGATCATGCAGCTCTCAGATACCTTTTTGGAAAACAAGATGCAAAACCGAGATTGATTCGATGGATCTTGCTTTTACAAGAGTTTGACATAGAGATACAAGACAAAAAGGGGGCTGAGAACGTCGCAGCTAACCATCTTTCTCGTCTCGAGAACCCGTCTTTAGAAGAACTCCGGGAATCCAACATAAATGATAATTTTCCACATGAATTTCTTTTGCAGGTTCAAGAGATTGATGATCATCCTTGGTTCGCAGATTTTGCAAACTACCTTGCGGGTGGGGTTCTCGTTAAAGGAATGACCTACCAACAGAAAAAGAAATTCTTTACTGATTTAAAGCACTACTTTTGGGAAGACCCGTATCTGTTTAAGGTATGTGCAGATCAAGTGGTGAGAAGATGTGTGCATGGTAGTGAGGCGATGAGCATTATTCGCCATTGTCATGAAGGACCCACTGGTGGACATCATGGGGCTAATTACATCGCCAAGAAGGTCTACGACTCTGGATTCTATTGGCCCACCATTTTTAAGGATGCACATGCGTTGGTTAAAGCTTGTGATGCTTGTCAACGAGCAGGTAACATCTCATCCCGTGATGAGATGCCCCAAAACGGGATTCAGATATGTGAGGTATTTGATATTTGGGGCATCGACTTTATGGGACCATTTCCATCTTCACGAGGACATAAATACATCCTAGTTGCTGTTGATTATGTCTCAAAATGGGCGGAAGCACAGGCATTGCCCACAAACGATGCTAGGGTTGTTGTGAAGTTTTTAAGAAAGTTGTTCACACGGTTTGGAACCCCTAAGGCCTTAATTAGAGACCGAGGCACTCATTTCTGTAACTCTTTACTTGAAAAAGCTTTATCACACTATGGTGTTCACCATAGATTTTCAACGGCGTATCATCCACAAACGAGTGGACAAGTGGAAGTCACTAATCGAGGCCTTAAACGCATTCTTGAGCGAACAGAGGGGCAAAACCGAAAGATTTGGTCAGATAAGCTAGATGATGCTTTATGGGCTTTTCGAACTGCTTACAAAACACCAATAGGCACAACACCATTTAAGTTGGTTTACGGAAAAGCTTGTCATCTACCATTTGAACTTGAGCATAAAGCATATTGGGCTTTAAAATCAGTTAACCTTGACTTAAGATGTACAGGTGAAAACAAATGGTTGCAGGTTCATGAGCTTGAAGAATTGAGAAATCAAGCTTACGAGAACTCTCGAATCTACAAGGAATGAACACAACAATTACATGACAATCACTTGAAGGCTAACAAACAATTTCAAGTAGGGGAGCGTGTCTTACTTTACAATTCAAGACTTCGGTTGTTTCCAAGAAAGTTAAAATCACGATGGACAGGTCCTTACCTTGTGAAACAAGTATTTCCATATGGCATTGTTGAAATAGAACATCCGGACGGAAGAGTTTTCAAAGTGAATGGCCATCGATTGAAACATTACATCGAAGGCCCGGTGGATGAGGAATTGGAGATTGTGAATCTTCACCCCAAGAACAATTAATGCGGGGTCGAGTCAAGCTAAAGACTCGTTAATAAACTAAGCGCTTCCGGGTGGCAACCCGAGGGTTTGAATGCATTAGGGTATTGTATTTTCTCTTTTTATGGATTCTAAAGTATTTTGATTTTTAGGAAATCTTTGTTTTTGTTGTAGCATGATCAAACTCGAGATTTAATTACCGGCGTCACTCGGTAAGTATTTCTTAAGTGATTATGCTAATCATTCGAAAAACCAATAACTAAATTTTGAAATCATTATTTTTTGGTATAACCCGTTAAATATATATATTTAAAAGCAAAAAAATAAAAAAAAATTCAAATATTTATTTTATTAGGTAATTGTAATAGAATTAATGAAAAAAAATTAGATGATAAGATAAATTTTGAAAATGTATTTGTCATGACCATGACACAAAAGTAATGCCCATGACATTTGCATTGTCAAGAGCTCAAAAGCTACTGTCATGACTATGACCATTTTTGTCATGGTCATATCCTTGGTCAAACTTTCAGGTCAAAAAAAAATTTTAATTTAAAACATAAAAGTACCCTAAATCTCATCTTCAGATTCATCTCCCCCAATACCCACCTTCCTCAACAACCACATCTCCACAACTATCGACCACCACCACCTGGCCACCACCACCTGGCCACAACAACCTGGCCACCACAACCGTCGCCGGCCTCCACCTCACGGTCGCCGACCAGCCGTCCCCACCCTCCTCCCAGCCTCCACAACCATCCCGCAGCCACAACCACCTCGCCCTCACCATCCCGTAGCCACAACCACCTCGCGCCACCTACCGCCCGACCGCCCTTCACCATCGCGACCAACTGCTACCACCCGACCGCCCTTCACCACTACACCCGTCGCCACCACCCGTCGAATCCATGACCACCGTCTCCTCCCAGCCTCCACAAACCCACCTGCGAACCACGACCACCCAACCACAATCGCAGCTAACCACCATCCGAACAAGCCACCCATCTCCCTTCGCATAAACTACCAGCCAAGCTCACCCCTCGAGACCACCACCTCGCGACTAGCAACCGAAACTACAACCACCAGCAGCCCCAATTCCACCTCATTTCCCTTCTCTTCTCTTTGATTTTTCTTCTACAAAGGTACCTAACTAGCATTTTTTATTTCTTTTCTTTTCTTTTCCTTTTGTTAGTTCTTATTTTTGTTAGATTACAAGAATGATGCTGATTTTGTTAGATTTAAAGCATTTTCATGATAGGTTTTGTTGACAATTGGTTTGGCTTGGTGAAATTGAACCATAGTATGATATTTCACATGTATTTTGGGGTTGAATAGGTTATGGATATATATCTTTTGTTGTAATTGTTGAGATGAGACTTCTGTTGTTTTGATTTAATTTAGGGTAGGTGTGTTTAATGATTCTTGTTTGAATGCATCAAATTAGCTCATACGACAATTGCAAATTCATATTGTTCCACTCTTGGTGTGTAGTTACCATCGTTATAGCAAGCTCATTTCTACTTGTTGGATGACTAATTGGACTTGTTATTTCATCTGCATTTTGGATAAAATCATGGGGTAGTGTCTAGAACATGTTTTCAACTTCATTTTTGTGTCTTGAAGATTGGAAGTTAGTATAATGTGTCTCATAAGTTTTGTAGTTATTGTTTGAATTTTGTGTGATATCGGTTCATCAATTTTAGGTTTATAATATTTTGATGTGTGACTGTTGATGTATGTGTGTGTGCGTATACATACATACATACATACATACATACATATACATATATATATATATATATATATATATATATATATATGCGTATACATATACACACGTATATTGTTTAAATCATTATCTCACATTTTCATTTTTGCAGGTGATGGCGAATGACGATCTTCATCGGTTTCTTCAATTTGAGCAAGACAGCGAGAGGGCTAAGCGATATAAAGCCATTCGCTTAAGGAACTTTGAACCATCACGTACGATTTGCATGTCCACCTTGGAAGCTCTTGGAGAGAAGGCTCGTGTTGACGCTATGCTCACGAAACCATGGCAACGTTTCTTCTCGATTCGTCAGCCTCAATACAAAAAGCTAGTGTTGGAATTCTGTGCTACTTATCGGTTTTCTCACCCGGTTACTGACTTACATGATAAGAATGTCATTTCTTTCCGATTGGGTGGTGAGGAACGCAAGCTTTCTGTTGCTCAGCTTGGGGGCACGCTTGGTATTTATACTAAATCTGAGCTGAAAAGATCGCCATTTCTTCAAAGTTTAAAGAAGGTTGATCAGGGAACTTTATCTGCTTTCTGGCATGAAATTGGCACGGGCAATCATTCCCTAAAGCTATCGATGAGTACACAGCTGAAAGATCTGCTTCATCGTTATTTTCACCGTGTGATTTCACATTCGATCTGTGGTAGGAAAAACAGCAGGGATGTGGTGACTCGTAAGGATTTGTTCTTCCTATATTCTTTAATCAAGCAAGTGCCTTGTAATCTGGCTTACGCTATGGCACAATTCTTCTCATCATGCATCGGAACAAAGCCCGCTAGTTACATCTGTGGTGGTTCTTTCATTACACAGTTGGCTTTGTCTTTTGATTTCATGACTAATGATGTTATTTCAGGATTAACACCTTTATTTCCTACAACGGTTATTAGCACATCAATGCTGGAAAACATGAGTTTGGCTGCACAGTTTGGTGATGAAGGATGGAAGTTTATTGATGAAGATGGAAATCCATGGCAGCCTGCTCATCTACGTCACGAAGAACCATCCGCGATTACCATTAGAGAAGAAGCACCAGCCCCTCCTCCACATGTTGACTTGGCGGCGCGCATTGATCAAATTTCTCAAACTCAAGCAATACTTGTCAAATCCGTTTCTCAGATGTCAGATTCCATTCAGTGGATAGTTGAGGAGTGGCAGCAGGCTGCTCGTGCAGCCGGACGGGAGCCACATCCTTTCCCGCCCCAACCTTCTAGAGATGATCTCATGGAGGACTAATTCTATTGAACTCTTGGTTACATGAATTGCGAGGCTGCTTTGTTTTATTTTTGGAATCTGATCGCGCGCGACCAGAAATTTTTTGATAAGGGGAGTTCTTTTGTTCTCTTTCATTCTCACTTGCATGTTAATTGCATCTACTTGCATTGTTTTTACTTATTTTGACACATTGAGGACAATGTATCGTTCAAGTGTGGGGATGTTAGGGATTTTTGTTTGATTTCATCAAAACCACCGATCTTATATATTTTTGCTTCCAATAAATTCCTCTTTTTGGCTTAGTTTTTTTATGGTGTTATTTTGCTTAAACATTAGATTTTTAAGCATAAGCTCAATTTTGAAATCACATTTCTAAGAGAATCCAACGAAAATGCAAAAATGCAGGATCGATTATGGGTGGTTTTCCTCTCAACTCACTGTGAATAACACTCGGCAAGTAGTCTATGAAGAGTTGATCACAATATACCAAGTAGCAAGCAGTAAGAAAATAAACACAACAATTAAATTTTCAAGGTACTTTTATATATTGCCTCTCAACTCAAAGGATTACAAGACTCTTGGACTCAAGTCGCTTATCTAATGAGTTACATGGAGAAGATATATATAATACTACCTACAGCCGGATATACTTTGATACCAGCTGGACACCTCTAACCTTACATCTATACTACAAGACTCTAGGTGAGGTCTTTCAGACATTTTGCCTGAGAGTTGGTAGTCAGGACATGTCCCTGACTTACCTTTTGTCACCAACTAAAGTTGGTAACATGTACTATCATAAAAAGGTGAACAGTAGAATAAAGTATGGTCAATAACATGGCTCTTTAGGAAGATGCCATGTTGTATCAGAGGTCTGCAGCGGACTGTCAGGGACCATACTTTTATCTTCTGGTCATAGCAATGTCTTCCGAAGGATAAAGTACTTCGGAAGAATAACTTTTTCCGAAGCCACTTATACTTCGGAAGACTGCTTCTTCCGAGGCTTGGATTCTTCTTTGCCTTCGGAAGCAGACTTTGTCTTCGGAAGCTTTCAGACTTTGTCTTCAGCTCTTTCATCAGACTTTGTCTTCAAAAGATAGTCTTCAGCTGTTGGCTTCAACTGTTGTCTTTAGTTGTTGACTTCAGTTGTTGTCTTCAGTTGTTGCCTTCAGCTGTTGTCTTCAGACTCTCGAAAGATCTCTTGCTTTGCTTCGGAAGCCCTTCAATGTAGCACCAAAAATGACTATGAAGTGGTTTTGGTTGCATCAGCCTCATCATGATCCAACAAAAACAATGTTGAAAATATCGTAATAATTGTCATGTTGATTGAAAGATTTTTATGCCAAAGTTTGCATCGATTCCTACCACCCCGTTTCCATGAGTAAAAACTTTTGTGCCTCTCGAGCATTGTTTATTCACTATATATCACATGCTCACGTTTTTGTTAATTATGGAGTGGCTCGAATGTTGTAACATTTTAGAACTTGCTTAGGTGATTCATTTCAAGATCACGAACTAAGTTGTTGCATGAAAATGATTGAGGCGTTAGGAAAACTCACCTTGTGTACTCCGTTTTCGTTTATCTTCTCATGCCCGATCATCACCCTTAGTTGCCCTTATTGAGCCTAAACCTCATGTTTTTTTGTTTTACCACCGTGAATAACCTAATTAGCCAAATAGCCTCCTTCCTTTTAATTTTTGTGTTAAAATCCGGATTTTGTTAGTTGTCTAACTTATATTACATGGTTGTAATTATGTTTAGAACAATTGTGTTATCGATTAGCGTAGTATATGTTGTAATATAAAAAAAGAAAAAAAAAGAAAAACAAAAGAGAAAAAAAAGAAAAATATATATATATATATATATGAAAAAAAAGAAAAAAAAAAAAAAAAAGAAGAAAAAAAAGAAGATTATTGCATTATTTTCTTCGTTTGCTTTAGTAGAAATCAATTAAAATGAGCAATTTTTATGTTATAATGGGAAACCATTATAATAGCTCATTATATGTAGGTTCGTATTAGTTTATTTTAGTGTGTGTTTTTTTTTCTTTTCTTATGCTTTGTAGTTGTTCGTGGGAAGCATCTAGCGATTCCGGATTTTTAACATTTTAACCACATCACCAAAATCCACGCCTTCAACCCTAGCCCCGTTACAACCTTTAAAGACCTCTTGATTTGTGCAACTTTCTTATGTTATGTGGTGGAGAATTTGATCTCTAATCAAGCTTATGATAATGTTGCTTCATTATGTGCTTTGAGTGACTTACATACCTACATCCATATATACATCCGAGTGTTGAGCGAATCATTGTGAGAAGTGCAAGTTAAGGCATAAATTTCTTTCCATAAACTGTCAAATCTATTTAGATATTCTCACACGTTGGAAATTGGTTGACTCGTTGGTTTCTTTTTTAAATGTGTATTTCTTAAAAATCTTATGCATTTAAATCTTTAGCTTATTTGTGAACTACCTATAAATATTATTAATGCCAATGAGAATCTTGTCAAACCTTTTGTCATTTTGCTTGAGGGCAAGCAAACCTTAAGTGGGGATATTTGATATGTGAATAATTATACATGTTAATAATACATATCTTTTCCCATTTTAAGTGATTTTTGTTTCAAATTAATCTTTAGCGATACTTAGTTGTGATTAATTTGATTTTTGTAGCTTCGAATGGTTGTTTGATGATTTCAAAAGAAAAAGCCAAGGAATTCATGAAGAGTTTGGAAGTTTAGAGGCTGTCATGGTCATGACAGGAGCTGTCAAGACCATAACAAGCTGCAGACCCCTTTTTGAGCACATTATGGCCATGACAAACTGTGTCATGGCCATGACACGCATCAGGCCCCCTTTTTTAAGCCCTTCTTCTTCTCCATTGAAAGAAGACGTTTTTGGAAGAGAAAACCCTAGTTTTTCTTCATCTTTGAAGGAGATTTGAAGGAAGTTTATCAAGAGTTCAAGAGAGGTTGAAGATCAAGCATTTCAAAGAAAGATTCAACTTCACACAACCCATCCTCACTCATCTTTGGTTTGAAAATCTCTAGACCTAATATGTTTTCTTCCATTTCTATGAGTTTGGTTGTGGCTTTTGTAAGCCTCATGGGCTAAATACTCTTAATCACTTAGATTAGATGAAGCTTAGCATACTTTGACATGTTGTATGAAACCCTTGGTGGTGTTTATGTCAATGCTCATTACAAAGCTATGAATGTCCTTTAATGGTGGTGTGTTCTTGTTTAACTTGATGAAATATTGAATCTTGTGGGTGTTGCAATCACATTATGTTAGAAAACCATGTGTGTTAGAACATTTATTCATGAATTGCATAACCTAGTATGTAGTTTATGGCATTTGACTAGAAATAGTGAATGAATGGTTGAATATCTAGTAAAGTTGAACAAGTGTGCATCCTTATACATGTGTTTGTGAAAACCATTGTGTTTGTTATGAATACCTCCTAACTTTGTTATGTAAAACCATAGATAATGCGCAAAATTATGGTTCATAAATTCATGTTAGGATATTCATAAGTTGAAGGATATACATAGGTATTGTTACATTACGCGAATTGAGGTGGTTGCCACGTGTTCATCGTGTTAACTTTTCAAAGATTTGTGGGTTTGGTATCCTTGATGGGAGTCCAAATCATATATTTAACATTGGCATAATATTATCATTAGTTCTTCATGGCATAACTTTAGGTGGCTATTGTGTGTTTATCGTCTTAGCTTTCCAAAGAGTTATATAATTAGATAACTTTGATAAGAGTCTAGTTTATATCCATGTTTCGTGTGTAGAAAATGATCTCACCATAGGTTCATGCATGTCGTCAATGTTTTGCTAAGCGGATTTAAAGTCTAACTGATACCTTCCTCGGATTGGTTATCTTCATCTTTATCTACTTTCTTTAACTAGTTTAATTGTTAGTTAAATTAGTTAATGATAATATTCACAAATCCTCTTTCATCGGCTAGATAATGATAACGACTTAGTATCAGGAGCTCTCGTGTCCATGGATCGATACTTGTTTCTTACCAAAAGCTATACTACTATTCGATAGGTACACTTGCCTATTGTATGTGTAGTTAGTCATAAGGTGAAAATCATTTTATAATTTTAAAGCTTAATTGTGTAAAACTTGTTGCTAAAGTTTATATATCAAAACACACATCAGTATGCAAGTTTAAGTGGAACAAGTGGGTACCTAAATCGGTGAATTTTTTCAATTGGCGAGCCACCCTAAATCGTTTGCCTACAACCGTCTCTTTGGCTCGAAAGAATGTTCCAGTCACTATAACAACATACAGATTATGTGGTGGGTATGATGAAACGGTGGAGCATCTCTTTATTTCGTGTGACTTCGCGGCAAGAATATGGGAGTGCATAAGCTCATGGTATGGCATATCACCGGTGTTTGCTTTCTCATATAGTGATCTTATGGAATTCCCCTACCTATTGATTGGGGACGGGAACTTTAAAATAGCGGTTCACATGGTTGTAATGGCTGCAACATGGAGTATATGGAGGCATCGAAATGATGTTATCTTCAACGGAGAAAGGCCATCGATGCACAAGGTTCTTTGTGAGATCATGGTGAAAACATCTATTTGGTTGAAGTTTAGGAGTAAAAGCCGGGGTCAAGGGGTACTTATCAACTTCCCTTTTGATCCGGGTTAATGGAGTTTTGTTGTTGTTTTTATTATGTTTGTTCTTTCTCTTTTGCGCTTGTACTTTGGGATTTTTAGTTTCTTGCTAGCCCCGTTCTTTAATATATATGCTATTTGCCGTTCAAAAAAATATTATTAAAATAAAAACAAAACTAACAAGAAACTAAAACCCCAAGATACAAAGTTTGAGAGAATAAAACAAAACAGACACTAATGACACCAAATAGCCATACTAAAAAACTCTTTTTCTCCAGCCCGAAGCCACCGATCTCATCCTTTGCTACACCATTTCTTCTACGGACACTATTCATTAAATAAGAACGTAGTTATTCCTATCCCTTCAAATACACCAACAAAAGATCATGACAATAGCATTGACAACTTTCCATCTAGCCTCATTGGACCAATGGCTTTATGAAACTCCAACAAATCTTTATATGAGAATGCATAAATATGAAAGATACCACACCATTGAGCAGCCCTACTCCAAACAACATATGTCACATGACATGAGGTAAAGAGATGCTAACATTCCTTCGACTAATAGCATCACACGTTGCGATTTTCCTCATTTTAGCCCTCCAATTGAATATGTTGACTTTCTTAGGGATCTAATTGTTCCAAGAGTAAATATAAGACCCAGTATAATAAGAGTAAATATAAGACCCAATATAATAATTTTTGTGATATAAATTCTTAAAGCTTTTAATTGAATGATTCATATCAGAAGAGATACCTCATACCCAATAATCATTGGAGTTAGTAATGTGAACAATGCTGATAACGTCAAGTACAGCACCGAATTCACTAACCTCTTGTGACAATATTGGCTGGTACCAGCTATGAGTACTCTATGTGATTTTAACTTTCTTAAGTTAAATTCATTTATTGTTAAATATCACACTTCAAACAACTAATTTGTATCGTAAGTTACATCGATTGGTGGTAACGTGCTTGTACCATGAAAAATGTAGCATTTTTTATAATCTATGTTTCGATCTCTGGAATCGAGTCGCCACAACTTTATATGTTTCTTCCTTATATACCAACCGCGTTAATGTCATCGTTGCAACAGGCGTAATGAAATCCACAAATACACCTCATGGTCCGAGTTTAATTTCTAATATTAATTAATTACTAATTGTTATTCACTTGCATTATTGCATTACAAAAACATACAAGGTTTAAGTTTCTTCATGCAATTTTTAGAAAACTTAAAGGTCATCCCTGCAAATAATGTAAAGAAAACGGTTAAGCGCCTTTGGCTGTGAAAGCCAACAAATTAATGAAATAAAATTTGTCATCCCCAAAAGCAATCTCACATTTCATAACCCAATAAATTTCTGATTTAGGTATGTTGATTATCGATTCAATTCACGAATGCATGTTTTGTTAGCTCAAATAATCAATTTCATCCTAAATTGATGTTTTTGATATGACGTTTACCAAATTTATGATGTAATTGATCATTTAGAGCACGAAAGATGCTAACCCTCTTGTGGATTTTGTTCTTATTGCTGGAATCATGATCAATTTCTTGTTTCTTGATCGAATTTCTTGATTTCGTATGAAAGTCTTGATCTTGGTGGTTGTTTATTGGTTATATTGTGGTTAAAGCAAGTTCTATTACGTAATTGAACTAGAATTTTGGATTTTGGATGAATAAAACCCTAGAACTTCGCTGATAATAAATTTATAAAGATGTTGTTGAAAATGTAACACCATTGTTTTGTTATTTATCGTCAAAATCCTTTAGTAGTTTATGATAGAATGTAAAATCTCTATCGAATAAGGGGTTAGAAAACATGTTGCAAAACATCAAATCTCAAAACCATTCCTTTACTAGCTCGGGTCATATGGTCCTATATGCGTGATAGTATATGAAACTGGCCCAACATGATAAATTGATATTTGTATCAGATACATGACAACATTGCTTATTTGAGAAGCTTATCTGTTTGTTGTGTTTTTAAAAGCAGATAAGTACTTTTGAGTGCTTGGGTACGTGTATCTGTTTATTATTCTAGGGTGATTGTTTATCTCGATGAGAATTATAAGTTGATCTTTCAGGTGTTGAATTGATCTCTTACAGCTAAATGGATACGCACTATGGCTATGAGCCATCTTCAGCTGCTGTATCGGTCTATTCATGTAGACCAGAGTCCGAGTTCTACAAAACCATGTCCAGAAGGACATCTTCTGTTGCAGATACATTTCAAGAATTAGAAAGTGTCGGCGAAGTTGTTACAAGATTTGAGCTTGATATGGCGTGTGTCTGTGAGAAGTTGGCTAACTTGAACTTACTCTTGATGCATATGGAAACCATAGAGGGTGAATTTGAGGCCTTTGTGTCTGATATGAACCCGAACCTGAGTGACCTGGAAGTCAAAGCATTGGAGTTCGACTTTTTGTCTGGTTTTCTGAACTCCGAGGTGCAAGTATTGGAAACTCACATATCTGATTTTCTGACGGACAAAAGTAACATGCAGGAGTTTATATCTTCAAGCAAAATCTTGGGAGATACTTCAATGGAACAGGAGGATATGTTGCGTGATTCAGAGACATCATTGCAGCATTCTATGGATCAACTCTTAGAGTTAAAAGCGCGCGCTGTAATGTTTGAGAAGAATGTTTCGAGATTTTATGGTGGAGAAACCTCTAAGATTGGTATTATGCATTCTCTGTGTATAGACCTCATCTAATGTGTCAAGATCATAAACTGTTGTTTGGGGGGTGTTTGGATTCACTTTTTTGGGACTCGTTGGTGGGTTTGAAGTCACAATAATCATTTTTAATGTATGGATAAACAGATTTTGCTTCGGTCCCATATTATATAGGGGCCAAATAAGCAGTTTTTTAAAACTGCAAGAAAATTGATTATTTATGGGTAAAAATGACTTGCCAATTTACACCTTTCAACCTAATTTTATATATTTTAGGGGCTCTTTGAAATTGCTTATTAAAATTCCTTATCTGCTAATCAGAATTTTCTTAACATTGAAAAACTGTAAACACACATTGAAACACCATCTTCTGGTTAATTTCACATAATCACTTTTAAAACGCACATTCGAACATCACCTTGGTGTCCAGTCTGATTATTCAATATCACATAATCACTTTCAAAACGCACATTGAAACAACCCATTGTTCAAAGTTCATACCAACTTTTCTTGTGTTTGAACTCTGAACATGACTTAAACAGTTAGATTTGGATTTCTATCATATCTAATGTACCCTAGGATTTGATTGATATTTCAAGTAGTAGCAGTGGGAAATCAATGTTAATCTTTTTCACAAGAAAAAAAGGTTGATACTTGATTTTTTCTTCATTTTCTTGATATGCTTTCAGCTACAGACAATGATTCTGAGGTCACACACAACAACGATCTTCCCGAACTGAAAGACAAAATGAACCTGCATACAATGGAACATCAAAGACATATCTTAAGGATGCTTGAGAAATCTTTAGAAAGGGAGATAGAGTTCGAGAAGAGGGTGTCCGAGTCAACTCAAATTGAAGAAGCTTTAACCTTGAGGTTGCATGCTTCAGAGCAAGAAGTTCTTTTAGCCGAAGAAGAAACTGCACTCACCTTAGAAAAATTGTATGAAGCTGATCACTCATCTGAGATCCTAATGGGAATCTCAAAAGATTTGTTGAGTAAAATCAAGATGTCACAATGCGATCTTAAAAAAACAAACTTTGTAAATCAAGAAACTTCTAAGCTGACGGGTCATAAAACAAATACAGAAATGGATAATACAGTTAAAGATCTGAGACAACGACTTGTCGAAGCAGAACGTAAGGCTGAAAACGCTGAAGCTAAACTGAAGTTGCTAACACAGACTAGTAATGAGCTTAAAAGCTCATCTGAGAAGGTGGTTTTGTTGGAGAGAAAGCTTAAGGATGCTAAAGTTAAGCTAAAACAAAGTCAGTCCCGGAGAAACAGCTTCGAAAACATGGAGTCGATGGTGGTGATGATGGTGGAGGTGTCGGGTGTGGCGGATGATTACTACTCGATCCCTAGATTTCTTTGAAAAATTTAGTTTCAAGCTCTCTAGCCATGTATATATGAATTTAATGATCAAAACCTTCACATTCTCTTGAAACTTAGGCTGATTCTTCAAGATTTGTAGGCTACTTTCATCTTTCTCGAGCCTTTTAAAGCAAGAACATGTGATGCATTTGTGTTTGTGATATTCAAATAAAGAACGATGTTGTATCAATTATATTGTTGAATTTATTACAATGGTACTATCCTAGAAAGTTTTTCTTATTTTATTTTTGTTTCCGGGTAATCCACTCATCCAACTAGTAGAGGAGAACATTAGAAACCTCAAGAATCTACTTGTCAAACTAGTTGATAATTTCAATGTTTTAATTTCAAAATTTTGCACTGTTTAAATCCACTAGTCCTCACATCCGCTAGTTGAAGAAGCGGAATACCTAGAAAAAATGGTTTAAAAACAACCTAGAAGCTCCATTTACAATTGATGCATAGAGTACAAGTATCATAACAGTCCACTTTCATGAATCTGATTTCCGCTGCTTTTGTTTTAAAAGTATTCATTATTATATAATTATATTATATTTTTTAATGTATTTTGTTTCTCCCTTATAAAGTTTAAAATATAGTGTTCTTTTTAAATTTCGAATACATCGTTACGACGTGCTTATTTTTATCTACATTCTTACATAAGTTTTGTTTGAAACCTATCCATGTCAAATGTAAAATATTATCAATTGTTTTCAAAACAATATCATGTTTTTGAATATTCAACATATATTGTTACAACGTGATTATCTCTACATGCGTTTCGATATAAATTTTAGAGTAAATTGTCATTTTCGTCCCTGTGGTTTGGTGAAAATTACCACTTTCATCCAATAGTTTATTTTTTTGCATCTGGGTCCCTGTGGTTTACAAATCTTGTCATATTCATCCAGTTCGTTAACTCCATCCAACATTCTCCGTTAAATGAAGGGTATATTGGTCATTTTACATATATGTTTTATTTTTCTATTTTTTTAAACCCCATTTAATATATCCCCTTTAAATAAATTGCTATTTTAGTCCACGTGGTTTGGACATGTTTGCCAATTCAGTCAAAAAACCCACCGCCTTGGCATAAAACACCATATCACCACCACCCGTGATGGAACCACCATGTAGATGTAGGGTACAAATAACCCACACAAGACCGTGTACCCAAACCCGAAAGCCCGGCCCATGTGGGCGGAACGGGTAAGCCAGCAGGACATGTGCCCCACATTTAATCACATCGGAATCACCCCAATCATAACCGATAATTCAGTAACGGTCGGAGAATATAAAAGGTAATGGATTTGTCGGGGAATAATCCCTGTAAATCAGCACACGATTGCAGCAGGCAAACACTATAAATATCAGGTAAGGAGGATCGAGATCCTCACAAAAGAATACACACAAAAGCTCTCCCTTAATTATCCCTATCACATATTTCCATTCAACCAATACTTACTCTCACGCCGGAGGGTCGTTCCAGGGATATTTCCCCCTTGGAACGCCTTAACTGGTGTTGTTTTCATTGTGCGTAGGTGTGAAGCTTCAGAGAGCATCGGTAAATCGAAGTTCAAAAAGACCGGAACCATCTAGAGTTGGACCTCGTATTTACACACCGCACCACTACCACGCCGCAAAACCACCACCACTCCATCAGGGACTAAATTGGCAAATACGCTCAAACCACAGGGACTAAAATAGCAATGTATTTAAAGAGTATATATTAAATCAGGTTTAAAAAAAGAAAAATAAAAACATATATGTAAAATGACCAATATTGTCACACCCCGACCGACGGCGGAATCATCGGAGCGGACGAGGGAATGATTGATTGTTCATAACACATGGTTGTCTAATAGTGGAAATAATATTAAAATCAGATTACATGATAATATAAGTTCAACATACACAAATACAACAATTGAAACCACAAATAGTAACTGTCTTTTATTTTAACTAAGTCCGGGTCTTAAATGAGCAGGTAGAAGTCCACTATCTTGCTTAACCTGAAATCATGTGAGAAAATAAAGTCAGCTAACGAATTAGCTGGTGAGTAGTCATAGTTTTGAATATACATATAGATTGATTGATTGATTGAGAATAATCCAATTCACAAGGTAACGTTAAGACTTATATTGCAATAGTAAAACATATAGATAAACTGACACAATAACAACCCCTTGACTTGACACTTGCAAATAATAACTCCACACATACACCATAGTTTAACTCCTGCCTCTGGCACAATCACCACTCGACTATTCATATGGGGTGGGTTATCCAAACCAGTAGATCTACATTGTTGCCAGGATTGATTGATTGAATTAGGGTTTTATTGTCGTCCAGTTTAGCATAGTATGTTCACGTAATTGCAAGTAATAACATAACCTGTCTTGAATTGAATTTAGAATGAACAACATAGAATATCATGATTGAATATATTGTATCACATGATTTCCCCCAAATAGGAAATGATATAAAAAGGGGATATGAATACTCACTTGATTGATGAGATTGGATTTTGAATAATTGAATGTGATAGGTTAGACACCTACGATTTCCTTATGATTAACCTAAGGAACGGTGTCTCGAGTTAGAATAATAATGATTTGAGGATTGGGAATGTATTAGGATTCCTATTGAGTTTTGGAATGGTAGTTTAAATAAACTAATTTATTTAATTTGAATGTCTCGAAATAAATAAAATGAATTCATTGAAAACGATTTTGTTTAAAATAAACGTATCATTATGCGTAACCGTTTGATTTATTGTTAAAGTGTGGAAAAACAAATAATTAATTTTATATAATTAATTATATGATAATTAATTAAAATATTTAATTATTTGTATAACTAAAAGAAATGAACTTGTTATTTGAAATGATTTTAAATATATCACTTTTTATATTTACTCATAATTAAAACAATAATAACGATTATTTGAAATAATCAAGAGTAATATAGTGTCAAATAATAATTTAATAAATTAAATTATTATTAGAAGTTCACTTTTGTTTAAATAATTTTGTATTATTTGTAAATTTATTTATTTAAAACATTTATTAAAATAGGTAAAATGTTAAAAATAAATTTCAGTAATTAATTAAATTGTTCTGAAAATTTTTGATGTTTGTAAAAATATTTTTATAATTTTTACAATTTTTCTTATAATTTTTGGAGGCTTAAAAGGCCCCAAAAAAAATGGTTGAGGTGGCCCGGGGTCGAACCCGGGACCTCACTGATTGCAATGGGTGCAGGGACCAGTGAACCAAGGTCACAACCGCGTTAGGTTCGGGTTCCAATTGTTTTTAAACACCAACAGCAACCCATTCCCAAATTGATATGAACCCTAGATTGAATCAACCCAAATCGAACCCGAATTCGACTTTGATTGCTTCTGCAATCATGGGGCTTTTGTTCCCCATGATTAAACGAGTGTGTGTGTGTATGTAATTACCCGATTCGGTGATCAATCGATGTAGAACACTTCAAGAACAGGTCGCGGCAGGGGAGGTGATCGAATGATGAGCAAATCGTGATGAAACCCAAATTAATTTCGTATGAAGCTTCGTATGATGATCTTGATTAAAAGCCCTTTATCATTTGTGGTTAAAATCGAGTGGAGATGGGTTGTTAGTTGAGTTGCAGGTCGACGGTTTTTTGAGAGGTGTTCGAAGGTGTTTGAATTCGTTTCAAGTGAAATGGAGAATGGGGATTGATTAGAAACTGACTTATGGTAGTCCTCGTTCGTTTAATTTGATTAAAACAAGGTGTTAGTGCGATCTGTGGGCTGACAAAATCGTTTTCAATGAATTCATTTTATTTATTTCGAGACATTCAAATTAAATAAATTAGTTTATTTAAACTACCATTCCAAAACTCAATAGGAATCCTAATACATTCCCAATCCTCAAATCATTATTATTCTAACTCGAGACACCGTTCCTTAGGTTAATCATAAGGAAATCGTAGGTGTCTAACCTATCACATTCAATTATTCAAAATCCAATCTCATCAATCAAGTGAGTATTCATATCCCCTTTTTATATCATTTCCTATTTGGGGGAAATCATGTGATACAATATATTCAATCATGATATTCTATTGTTGTTCCATTCTAAATTCAATTCAAGACAGGTTATGTTATTACTTGCAATTACGTGAACATACTATGCTAAACTGGACGACAATAAAACCCTAATTCAATCAATCAATCAATCCTGGCAACAATGTAGATCTACTGGTTTGGATAACCCACCCCATATGAATAGTCGAGTGGTGATTGTGCCAGAGGCAGGAGTTAAACTATGGTGTATGTGTGGAGTCTATTATTTGCAAGTGTCAAGTCAAGGGGTTGTTATTGTGTCAGTTTATCTATATGTTTTACTATTGCAATATAAGTCTTAACGTTACCTTGTGAATTGGATTATTCTCAATCAATCAATCAATCTATATGTATATTCAAAACTATGACTACTCACCAGCTAATTCGTTAGCTGACTTTATTTTCTCACATGATTTCAGGTTAAGCAAGATAGTGGACTTCTACCTGCTCATTTAAGACCCGGACTTAGTTAAAATAAAAGACAGTTACTATTTGTGGTTTCAATTGTTGTATTTGTGTATGTTGAACTTATATTATCATGTAATCTGATTTTAATATTATTTCCACTATTAGACAACCATGTGTTATGAACAATCAATCATTCCCTCGTCCGCTCCGATGATTCCGCCGTCGGTCGGGATGTGACAGATATCTGTCACACCCCGACCGACGGCGGAATCATCGGAGCGGACGAGGGAATGATTGATTGTTCATAACACATGGTTGTCTAATAGTGGAAATAATATTAAAATCAGATTACATGATAATATAAGTTCAACATACACAAATACAACAATTGAAACCACAAATAGTAACTGTCTTTTATTTTAACTAAGTCCGGGTCTTAAATGAGCAGGTAGAAGTCCACTATCTTGCTTAACCTGAAATCATGTGAGAAAATAAAGTCAGCTAACGAATTAGCTGGTGAGTAGTCATAGTTTTGAATATACATATAGATTGATTGATTGATTGAGAATAATCCAATTCACAAGGTAACGTTAAGACTTATATTGCAATAGTAAAACATATAGATAAACTGACACAATAACAACCCCTTGACTTGACACTTGCAAATAATAACTCCACACATACACCATAGTTTAACTCCTGCCTCTGGCACAATCACCACTCGACTATTCATATGGGGTGGGTTATCCAAACCAGTAGATCTACATTGTTGCCAGGATTGATTGATTGATTGAATTAGGGTTTTATTGTCGTCCAGTTTAGCATAGTATGTTCACGTAATTGCAAGTAATAACATAACCTGTCTTGAATTGAATTTAGAATGGAACAACAATAGAATATCATGATTGAATATATTGTATCACATGATTTCCCCCAAATAGGAAATGATATAAAAAGGGGATATGAATACTCACTTGATTGATGAGATTGGATTTTGAATAATTGAATGTGATAGGTTAGACACCTACGATTTCCTTATGATTAACCTAAGGAACGGTGTCTCGAGTTAGAATAATAATGATTTGAGGATTGGGAATGTATTAGGATTCCTATTGAGTTTTGGAATGGTAGTTTAAATAAACTAATTTATTTAAACTACCATTCCAAAATTAGTTTATTTAAACCACAGGGACTAAAATAGCAATGTATTTAAAGAGTATATATTAAATCAGGTTTAAAAAAAGAAAAATAAAAACATATATGTAAAATGACCAATATACCCCTCATTTAACAGAAATTTTGGATGGAGTTAACGGCTGGATGAATATGACAAGATTTGTAAACCACAGGGACCTAGATGCGAAAAAACAAACTATTGGATTAAAGTGACAATTTTCATCAAAACAAAGGGACGAAAATGACAATTTACTCTAAATTTTATTTAAAATCAAGTTTCGTAACATGCATCCAAATCCCATAGTCCAAGTATAATACATATCTTTTATTTCTTTTTCAAAACATCGTAATTTAAATATTACTAATTATGAAGTTAAAGATGCATCAATGGTAGGCTTTGCCTCTCTTGGAGGTCCAAGGTTTAAACCTTGGCATGGACGAATATTACTAACTTGGTGATACTAACAACTAACCAACCGTTCGAAAAAAAAAAGATGCATCAATGGTTGTCCAATGAGCATTAAAAATTGTACATTTTTTGTTATTTTCTTTAAAATTTAAATTAAATAGTTTTACAATTTTTACTATTTAACCCCTATAAATTTTCACTTTTAACTTTAGTCCTCTACAACTTTCATCTTTTGCAAATTTTTCGTTTTACATTTCGGTCTATATTTTGTGAGTTAACACGTCATAACGTGCACGTGTGATTCAACATACCCTATTTTTCCTGTTTAACGGCCGCGTTGCAATGTGTGCGTCCTAGATCGACGTTGTTATTATTTTCAATGTTTTACGTTTCACGTGCGTGGTTAATGTTTTTACGTCTATTTTTCGGTTCGGTTTTATTTTTAAATACGAGGGTTTTTTCGATGATGATAACCACCTATAGTGGCATGACATTGATGGTATCTGTAATCCTTTTACGCTTCTAGTCGCAACACTGGAAACTTAACGCTGGTTGTTTTCGATATTCCAAATAAACTGTTATAATATTGCGGAAAGTGGGGGCAGTGGTGGGTTTTATTGTTTTAACTTTTAAGAATATGGCCAGTGAGTCGGTGAGTCGGTGAATGATAACAGACGAGTGAATCGAAACTGCAAATCATAAATCAAAACTGATTTCTTCTTCATTAGTCGATAAATTTTTTGAATCAGGTATGTAGATTTGCAATTAACTTCATGAATTTCAGTTTTTCGTTTACAGTTTCCTCTTAAATCGATGTGTTCTATCAGATGTTACCATATTTAGGGTTCGTTTAATCATTCAGAACTGTTCTTAGTGTCAGATTTGAAGAATCGAAAGTGACTTTTGTTTGTACTGTTGTAATCTTGTTGTTTGTATCATGTTCAAAGGAAATTGAACTCGATCTTCGGTTTTCTCAACTTTTTTTGTTAATTTAGGGTTTATAAAGTGTTGTTTGGTGATTTATGATGAACATTCTTCTATATATGTCTGTAATTGATCCTTTAGTTGTTTCAGGTTTATAGGTGCTTGAGTATCTCTATTCCTCTTAAGAACTACAATAACTTTTGAGATCTAAAATTGTTTTGTATTTTCTTGAAAAGTTAACATGGTTAGTATACTTTTCTAGTATGAAGTTTAATGTGGTTAGTAATACTTTTTATCATATTATGAAGTTGGAATACAGTTTGGATTGAAAGTGAGACGAAATAATGTGCGTCTACAGATGTGTATATGTTTGGTAACCGATTGTAGATGTATTCTGCACATAGTGATTCAAGAGACCTGTTCATAATGTTTGAACGTCATGTTAGCATAATTTTACTACTTAGAGAGCATAATCATTATAAGCATCTTGCAGTCATATAAATATAGGCACATGACTGGTAATACGCTATGCCCAAAACCCATGGAAACCCCAACCTCGGATGGTTGACATCAATAAGAATATGTTTAATGGAGGGCATGAAATTGAGGCCGACTTCCCTTTGGATATTTATGTTCAATATCCTATTCTATAAAAATAGAGTAATGTAGTTTTTAACTTTTATTCCTTTTTCACTTTTTGGAGTGTCATCTATAGAATGGTTAGTGGGATTGACGCGTGAAATTCTTTTCATACTTACACCCCCCCCCCCCTCTCTTTTTTTCAGGTTTTTAAGTGAACTTGCTGCTGGACTGTTTAGATGGATGGTGCCACAAGTTTTAATATGTCTTTCGCTCCAGTATCCCTTCGTTCTCGTGGGTCAGAATCAGATATCAATAAAAGTAGCATGTCTGTAAAGACTTCTCGAGACTCAGAAAGTACTGGAGAGGTTATAGCAAGGTTTGAACTGGACATAGCGTGTATTTGTGAGAAGCTGGCCAACTTGAACTTACTCTCAATGCATGTGGAAACTATGGAGAGCGACTTTGAGGCCTTTGTATCTGATATGGATCCTGAATTAGTTATCAAGGCATTTGAATATGACCTTTTATCAGGTTTCTTATATTCAGAGACAAGAATACTCGAGACACACATATCTGATCTTCAAGTTGAGAAAGATAATGTAAGGGAGTTTTTATCTTCAAGAAAACAAGTGGGAGAACCAGTAATTGGGATAGAAGAAATGTTGCATGATTCTGAAAGATCATTGGAACAATCGCTGGAGCAGGTTTTAGAAATAAAAACACGATCTGCCAACTTTGAGAAAAACTTGCTAAGGTTTTCCGGAGGCAAGGACTCTACTGAGCTATTAAACATCAGTGATCTAGAACTTGAGGAGAATGTGAAGATGAAAACTGTGGAACAGCAGAGACATGTTTTAAGGATGCTTGCAAAATCTTTGGAGAGAGAAATAGATTTGGAGAAAAGGGTGGGTGATTTGACTCAAGTTGAAGAAACTTTGACGATGAGGCTACGGATGTTAGAACAAGAAGTCGTTTATGCTGAAGAAGAAGCTGAAACAACCTTAGAGAAGTTCTATGAAACAGACCACACATCTGAACTGTTAATGGAAACCTCCAAAGAATTAATAAGTAAAATCAAAATGTTATTGTTCAATCTCAAAGGTTCAATTCAGCGAGAAGCAGTATTGAAAAACGATTTACTGAAACTTAAAGAGCGCTTTACAGAAGAGAAAGAATTGTCAAAAGGGATTGAGGAAAGGGAAAACACAATTAGAGATTTAAAAAAACAAATTACAGAGGCAGAGAACAGGGTTATGGACTATGAAGACAAGTGTCAGGAACTCAAGGACACCTGTGAAAAAGTGGTTTTACTTGAAAAGGAGGTGAGCGATGTTAGGGTTAAGCTACAACACGCAGAAGCATGTTGTGAAGCTAGTGAGGAAGAAAAAAACATGTATCTTGATACAATCAAAGACATGGGTAATGTAATTGATGAACTGAAGAGAAAAGTTACACAAGCTGAAATTCAAACTGAGGGTGTGGAGGACAGGTGTATTATCTTGTCAGAGGCAAATGCTGACCTCAAGAAAGAACTTAAGTTTGTTAAGGGCAAGGTTAAAAGCTTGGAAACATCTTTGCGTCAAATGGAAGAAGCCAAGAAGGCATCTGCAAAGGATATAAATCTTTGTAGCAAATTTATAACAGATCTGGTTATGCAGATGCAACTCGAAAGAGAACGCCTCCAGAAGCAGGTTTCCTATATATGCAATAGATACACTATTATAAAGTATAAACCATTAAAGAAAAGAAAATTTCAGTGTCTTATTGGCTTTCTGTATGCAGATATCTTCCTTAAAACACGAGAACAAAATCTTGGTAAATTGCTTGAAGAAAACTGATATAGATCCTGCTGTAAAAGTAAGTCATGATGATAAAGCAAATGACTTCACTACAGAAAACAAAGAAGCCTTATCAACCGCCTTCTCAACCAATTCCGAGGTAGCTTGTTTATCGCTTTCTGTTAGTAACTTTGTTCGTTTGTTACTTAATTTTTATTTCTCAGGTGGAGAAGACATGCGAGGAGACTGTAAGCGACTCTACTGAGGCTGCAATAGACATTGATGCAAGACACCTTAAGACAAAAGACATACTGTTGCTACTACTCATTCTAATCATTCCACTAATCGGGGTACTTGTTTATCAAACTTAGGTTTGTTAAGTGCAAAATCTCAGGTCAACAGACTTGGTAATATGGGTTAAAGACAATCATTAATGTTCCAGATTACCTAGTCTGGTTGTTGGGAATTTTGTTGTACTTTTTTGCAAACCAGCCAAGATGAGGTTCTATATTGTTAACAGAGCTCAAGTACCATCCTAAAGCGTAGCTGAAATCGACAAATCCAACACGATTTGCAAATTTGATTGCTTGAGGTGCAAGTTATCAGAGCATATTGCTAGAAATTTTGTTGATTTTAATCTTGTGGGAAACCTATTAGCTTTAGCTGGGCTGTTGTTGTATAGGTAGGGAGGGAGAGGTGTTTGATAGAATGTCGTTTTTCAGAACTTCTGTAATGTGAGGTTATCCTGGGTATAATAAGCTTTTTTTAGTAATATTATAGCACATAAGCTTAATTATCAGAAGATTAGTATAAATCATTATCAGGGAGGGGTAAGTCCTCCAATAGTTCAAGGTACACTTACTTTTCCATAACAAAATTGAAGGATATCTATAATATTTTGTAACTTTCACAAAATAAGTAAATCCTTCACATATAGTTTAAAGGAATAGCCAATATAAAAATGTATTTCAAAGCTTTATTTTACATTTGAAATTTTCAAGAAAAATAGCCATCTGGTGTGCAATTTTGTCCTTCAGACTTGGTCCAAGAGGTAAGAATTCCCCCTCCCAAAGTGGAGGTTAGGGGTTCGAACCTCTTTGGTAACGGTTTGGGGACATTTAGAGCAATGAAGAGAATTTTCCTTTAAGCCAGTGGTTGCGGAGGCAGATTCTCAGAGCTCAACCCCGGTTTTCATCCGGCTGTTACTCCAGAGGGGCAACCCTTGTGGAGGCAGTACGGTTTCCGGGGGAACGCCGTAACCAAGTCTAACAATCCAGCGTGGACCCGGTTCAGACAACATAGTCTGGGGCAGATCTTGGCTAAGGTCGCCCAGGGGGGCGATGTGACATTGAGTCACTCATAAGAAAGTCACCGTTCAAAAAAAAATTATTCAAACTACCTTTTTAATAGATATTGATTTTGAGTAACTTCTCAAATTCAAAGATTCCTTTCGGATTTTATTGACTCACTTTTTCAAATCATAAAAAAATATCAAAAAATGAACATTTATCTAAATATTGGTGGTTTTAGACTATGTGTAGTGGTTGTTTAGTTAAATTATAATTTAAATAACATGTAGATAAAAATCATTTTACTAAAGCCCTTTTAAATTAATGTGGTGGTTAACTAGTGTTTGAAATTTCTATTAATGAAACAGTATAGGAAATGTTGTTATCATCTTTGGAGCCCCCAAGATGTCCACTACGTATAGTCTTATAACTTTGTTTAAGAGTGACGATTTCTTTCTTGAAACCCTTCAAATTTTCCAAATCTTCTATATATCTTCAATTGTTGAACACGACTCGAGTCTTGATCTCGATTCTAGGGACGACTCAATCATTTTAAGGGCCGAAAGCGAAGTAAGGTCGCTTATAATTTTTTTGAATTCCTAATTCCTAGTTTGTGAATGGAAACCATTAAGAAGAAATTCGTTGGATGAAATTGGTTAACTAAATTTAATATCAAGCTAAAGTTAGATTATAAAACAATGAATCCGTGTTTTTTAATTATAACTTAAACGCATATGATCAATCATAATTGAATATGATTGAAACTGGAGTTTTTAAGAAAACATGAATCTGTTTACATATTTTCAAAAAACCTTAATTCAAGAGGACCAACGACCTAGTATAATGAATTTAAACAATAGTAGTGACAATATATTAAGAAGACAGTTGATTTAAAGAAAAATAATAGCTTATATGAAACGGAAATTGTCTAAGTGGTGATATAAGCAATAAATAGTACACCACCAAACAATCAATATCTAAGGGGAAAGTATAAGCCAAAGAATGGGTTACTTGAACCAATTCAGCTCGAGTTTGAATATGGGCAAGATATCTTCAACTTAAACTCGGTTCAAACATTTAACGAGCCAATAAGCCGAACCCAAATCATAATAAGTTTCTTGAAGGGTATAAGTTTAAATAGATATACATTATGCTCTCTTAAACAAACAAACAAAAATACCCAGTACATTCCACTAAAAAGCAGGATCTGGGAGGGGTAGGTGATGACGACTTTTTCCTCTATCTTGAGGGATAGAGAGACCGCTTACAAAATACCTCCGACTCAAGAACGATAGCAAACAGATTTTATAGCATGTAATACATAGGTATATCACATAAAGGTTTAATATAAGCATATGTATATTTTTAAGTATATTCATGAGCATGAGCATAACATAGGGGGTGTTTGGGAGTGCTTTTGAAAATAACTTATTAACTTATTGACTTTTTCAATAAGTTAATAAGTTAGTATGAAGTGACTTATTAATTTATTTCCCTCACAACCATTAAATTGCCAAACACTATAAAATAACTTTTTAACTTTTAAAAGTTAATAAGTTAAAAAGTCAATAAAAAAAGCATTCCCAAACACCCACATACATCACATAAGTATAGGGATACCCATAAACATAACACCTGAAGATAGTGATACATCAAATAACAATATGTTTCACCTATAAAGGACAAATGTCTATTACCTACTCACCACGCAAGGGGTCACGCAAGAGGTCACGCATCACGCAGGCGGTCACACATGTCACACCCCAACCTTGACGGCGGAATCGTCGAGGCGTGAGAGTTACGATTGTTCACAGCCACATAACGCTATTGCCTGAAACATGTTAAAAATAAAAGGTCAACATATTGTTGGTGAGCATTCTATAGTTTTTCATACATAAGTATATAAAAGATGGCAATTCATGTTGTAAATTAGAGAACGAGGTAACTAGGGATGTAAGACAGAATGCACAATCAAACCTTGACAAAGTTTTACAAGTCTCAAACGTTTACAAGAATATACGATTAGCTAAGTGTACTTGGATCAACCAAGCAGGCTTGTCAGGCCCATAGATCTATGACGTCGCCAGGCTAGCAATAGTTAATGATTGTACATATATTCGACATTACATGGTAGCTACAAGATTCAACTAATCACAACACACAAGCAAATTGCCATAAGTTTACAAGAATCAAACGTGTTTACAAGTGTAACGTTTATACGGTAACATGTTTCACCCAAAAGTGTGTGAAATAATAAAATGGGTATAGAAATACTCACTTGGCGATTAAGTATATATTGGATGATTAATAAGAAATAATAACCAGCGTCGTTTCAACGAATTCCTCTACAAGGTACCTATATATATATACATGTATGTATAAAATTATAGTTAATGATTTCACGTGAATTAAGGTATTAGAATTTATACTTTGAGGTTTTGTCCATTAATTGTATTTAATAAGTGGGAACCAATTATATTTTCGTGAAATAAAATGAAAAGAAGTTTAAGATATTTTATATACTTAAAGATGTGAAAAGAAAACGTTTATAAAAATTTGTAGGATATATATAAGATTTGAATAAAGTTTTGTAACCAAATAAATACGTTTCAAACAATAATTTAACTGCAATGTTTAACCCAATAATAATTTAGAATTTTAAACTATTATTTAAGGTCCATTGTTATAAAAATATTTATTTATAATATTTATAATTATTATCTTATAAATATTATTATGGTTTTTAAATAAAGTAAATTTACAGTAATTCATTTTATAACATTTAAAATAAGGAACATTTATAAAATTAATTTTTATAATTTTTAAAAATTTTTATGTATTTAATTGGGGCTTAAAAGGCATTTAAAAAATATTAGGGGGGTGCCCGGGGTCGAACCCGGGACCTCCTGTTTCACAACACACACACTGAACCGGTGGACTAAGGCCTCAGCCGCGAGTATAGTTAGGTTTTAATTATTTTAAACATCAGTTGCAGTCCCTTATTGATTCTAAGAACCCTAGAATCGATCTGATCCAAATTGAACCTCAGATCGATTGTGTAAATGAAATTAAACTTGGGGCTTTTAATCCCAAAGTGAAAACGAGTTCATAGAGGTATTAATTACCTGTTTTGGTTGAGTTGATGTTAAGAACAAGTCAAGAACAGGTCGCGGTATAGCTTGAAGTCGAATGATGATCAACCGATGATTATAATCAAATTAATTGTACAGGTAGTTGTAAGTGATGCTTATGATCGAAAGCCCCCTGTTAATTTTGTGAATTGAAACTCGTAGGATAGATATCGATTGAGTTGCAGGTCGATGATGGAAACGATGATCGAATTGGGTGTTTTTGATGATTTAAGGTGCAATTGAAAGCATAGACTGATTCGTAGTATTTATAGTAGTGTTCAGGATGGATTAATTCGATTATCATTGTGTTTTCAGTGCGATTTGAAACCTGTAAAGGTACCGACAACCACGTGGGTCGGTTTGGGATCGATCGCACTCAGTTTTATTCGATTTTTGTGGGTGTCCAGTTCGAATCATGCATGTGAAAGTGTCGGTAGCTTTTAATTGGATTAAAACCGCGTGAATTGGGGTGTTTGGGGCTCGCCGGAGTTCGGCCGGCGGTGGCCGGAGCGGTCACCGGAAAAACGAGGGAGAAGAGAGAGAGCGCAGTTGGTTTTTGAATATTTACAGAACTGGTCCCTGCGGTTTTAAATTTATTATTTCATGCTATAAACTTCTTTTTGAAGTTTGATAAATTGCAAAACCGACCCCTGGACTCTTATTATTATTATTATTAACATTATTAATGTTATTATTAGTATTATTAGTGTTATTATTATTGTTTATTATTATTATTAGTATTATTATTATTATTACTATTATCATTATTATCATTATTATTATTATTTATTATTATTATTATTATTGATATTATTATTATTATTATTATTATTATTATTTGCAAAAATACGAAATGTTACAGTCTCCCCTACTTTAGGAAATTTCGTCCCGAAATTTATTTACGAGGAGGCTGAGACGACAAGATGAGGACACTTGGAGAACTTTCAGGTTTTGATAAAGTATTAAAGGAAGAAAATTCATCATCGATTAAGCTGAATGCTTTAGTGTGTACTATGTGCAATGGCAAAGTCATTAGAGGTAAAAAGAGAGTCTAAAGTGTGTGGCTTTTAGTTAACATTATAAGCTTTCTCATTGATTAAGAATAAACGTTAATACAAGATGTTATCGTCTCCCCTACTTTAAAGAATTTCGTTTAGAAATTTAAATATGAACTAAAAGAACAAATACGGGTATCTCTGTTTCATATGATCCTCCCGCTCCCACGTGAACTCAGCTCCACACTTGTTCTCCCAACGAACTTTGACAATTGGAGTAGTTGTGGTCCTAGTCTTCTTCATGATGCGATCCATAATCTCGACAGGTTTCTCGATGAAGTGTAATGACTCGTCGATCTGAATGTCTTCCAGTGGAACATGCAGACTCTCGTCGGCCAAACACTTTCTTAAATTTGAGACATGGAACACAGGATGAACTTCACTAAGGTCGGAAGGTAGTTCCAGTTTATAAGCCACTTTCCCAATCCTTTTCAGGATTTTGAAAGGTCCTACAAATCTTGGAGCTAGTTTACCTTTCTTTCCAAAGCGAATAACACCTTTCCATGGTGAAACCTTAAGAAGAACCATATCACCAACTTGAAACTCCAACGGTTTACGATGCTTATCGGCATAACTCTTTTGTCGACTTCTTGCCACTTCAAGGTTCTTGCGGATTGTAGCAACTTTATCGGTCGTTTCTTGTATAAGTTCAGGACCAGTGATAAAGTTTTCACCAATGTCGGTCCAACAGATCGGCGATCGGCATTTACGACCATAAAGTGCTTCGAATGGTGCCATCTTGATACTCGAGTGATAACTATTGTTATACGAAAATTCCGCGAGCGGTAAATGCGTATCCCAATTACCACCAAAGTCAAGGACACATAATCGTAGCAAATCCTCGAGGGTTTGGATTGTTCGTTCGGTTTGACCATCAGTTTGAGGATGGTAAGCCGTACTTAAATCCAATTGAGTACCCAAGAGTTCTTGCATAGATGACCAAAAGTGTGAAGTGAAACGAGCATCTCGATCGGAAATGATGTGTAAGGGTACGCCATGACGACTCACAATTTCATCAATGTATATACGAGCTAGTCTTGAAACCTTGTAGGTGTCTCGTATAGGTATGAAATGTGCCGTCTTAGTCAAACGGTCCACAATCACCCATATACTATCATGACCACGTGGAGTACGTGGCAACTTGGTTATGAAATCCATGGATACATGTTCCCATTTCCACATAGGGATTTCAGGTTGTTCAAGTAACCCACTTGGTCGTTGATGCTCGGCTTTGACTTTTGCACACGTGAGACATTTGGAGACATGAACCGCGATATCTTTCTTCATTCCAGGCCACCAATATTGACCACGCAAATCCATGTACATTTTATCGGAACCAGGATGTATAGAATATCGGGTGTGATGAGCTTCATCCAATATGATGTGTCGAAGGTTATTACGATTTGGGATCCAAAGTCGATTCATAAAGTACCATAGGCCGTTTGGTTTTTCCTCCAGTTGTGATCGAACGTTAGACACCAAATCCTCATTACTTCCTTCGTCGGTTATTGCCGCTTGTTGAGCCTTGCGAATGCATAACTCGAGATCACTATCAATTCTTATGTTTTGGAGCATGATAGTAGCCTCGTTAACATCCACACGAACCTCGGTATCAAACTCTCTTAACGTGTGAAACCACTGTCTTTGATCTCGGATTCCTTGTAGTGAGACAGTTTTGTTATGGACCTTGCGACTCAGCGCGTCGGCTACAACATTCGCCTTTCCAGGATGATAGCGAATGTCACAGTCGTAGTCACTGATTAACTCGATCCAACGTCGTTGTCTCATGTTGAGATCTTTTTGGTTGAACACATGTTGGAGACTTTTGTGGTCGGTGTAGACTATGCATTTCGTCCCATAAAGATAATGTCGCCAGATCTTCAAAGCGAAAATCACAGCACCGAGTTCAAGATCATGAGTCGTGTAATTCACCTCGTGAACCTTCAATTGTCTTGATGCATAAGCTATCACCTTTCCTCGTTGCATAAGAACACAACCAAGACCTTGTTTCGAAGCATCACAATATACGGTGAAATCATCGTTTCCATCGGGTAGGGTCAAGATAGGAGCATTACTTAGTTTGTGTTTTAATGATGACCTAGGGTAAACTAGCTCCAAGATTTGTAGGACCTTTCAAAATGCATTCAGCTAGACTATAGCCCATAACTAATCCTGTTACACCCCAATGTACACATGCCTCACGTATACCATTGGTAACTAATCCTAAGTGCAATGCGTTATGTTGACTCAATCGTATACCATCATAACAAATCCTGTTACCTCGAACATTGACCTTAAATTTTATAAGCATGATTTTCCTTTTGTTACATTGATGTAACTTGAAATTTTCTAAAATTCTAAGTGATATCCTTTTCCTCTCGTCGTTGAGTCAAACTTTGAACCGTCTGCACCGTGGGAAATGCAAGGGTTTGCAAGTCAGCCTATGACTAAGAACACTCGTATCTCCTAAATAATTCTATCTCATCAAAACAGGGGTGATTCCCTTACTTTGATGAATCTCTATTTGTTCCGATAAATGGTTTCCAATTGTGTGTTTTATGCAATTTAATCCTCTGGATTAGGGTGATTACCTTATCTTGAGGATTGACTTCAAGTATTTTCTTTGAAATGGCATTTCACAAGTGACATGATCTCACCAAAATAGGATTGAAAACCCGTACTTTGGTGGCAATTGTCAATCTTTGATTGTTTCCTTGTTATTATGAAGCTCAATCATTAAGATAGGCGTGAATTCCATACCTTGATGATAATTTCATTTTTATGGATTGTATTTTCTCAAATGAAACGACCTCGTCAAAGTAGGAGTGAATTCTGGATTTTGATGAAGAAGTTCATTTTGTTATATTTGTTTTTTTGTAAGAACTTCACCGTTAAGATAGGAGTGATTTTTCTTACCTTAATGGTGAGTTACCTCGTCTTATTTCTGTGGATCTTTAACAACGAGTTGGGATCGAACTTTTTGATTGGTAAGTTAATGGTCATATCTTGGAAATACACCATCAAGTTAGGAGTGAAAACCACACCTTGATGACTATTCTCATTTCTGGATCTTCAACTTACCATGGTTGTAATCAAGTGACGAGAAGCATGTAGTAACTTGACGGGTGAAACAATGTTAGTGTTTTGACCTATTAAGCCAAAGCATGATCTCTGAACTTGAAAGGAGACCCGATCGTTTTAAGATGATTTTGATTCCAAGCTTGAAGCATGTAAATTCTTAAATTGATTTCTTTCCCTTATCTTCATGTTTTGACTCGGTCTAGCTACATCGAACCATTTATTCCTTATTTATCAACTTTCATTTTGAGTTATCATTAAAACCTGATTGCGTAATGATAGCTTCTTAAACAACCTTCCTGCCAAGTAAAGACATTACAAATTTGTGTTCATGGCTTCCTAACCACACGAATGTTCCTGTGTTTATGGGTTTGATGAACCGCGTGTGCAAGCCCTACTTGGAAAGCTACTTGTGTTTGCCTTTATCAGCAATATCCTGAATTATTAAATTTTAATCCAATCGTGAACGCTATCTTCGTTGATCAATGCAATTCTTATTATTGTCATTTCTTGGACCATCTGTGAACTCCTCATAAAAACCTCTATTAATCTTCTGAATGTTTTTCCTCAAAACCACACTTATTCTGAAAACCCATTACAGCGATTTTCCTCATACTAAAGTAAATCTTTAATCTTAACAAAAACGATACTTGTATCAACGTTACACTAATAACACTTTGAACCCTCATTGACATGAGTAAACAAGAATCGATCACCTAGAAACCCGTTAAAGTTACTTGCTCGAGAAGCTCTTATGAATTCCATCCAAAAACATCCGGAACTTATTTTTCATGTTCGTTAAGCCGAGTCCCGTATCGATCTAATGTATGGTGTTTCACACCTGACAAAACTTTTTAACCGTATTGAACCGTTTGGAATACAAACATTTATCAATTAAAAATTTTAAAGGAATTACTTGCACACCTTGTCAAGGACATATAAGATTATAAACGGTGAAACTTAACAAACTTAAGAATAATAGTCAAACTTATTGAATTTAAACATTCCTAAGAGTGCACTCGTGAACATGAAATGACATCTAAGTCTCCTCATAGTCTTAAAATTTATTTCTCATGATTAAATTTCGGGACGAAATTTCTTAAAGTAGGGGAGACTGTAACATCTCGTATTTCACGATGTGTATTTTTATAATAATAATAATAATAATAATAATAATAATAATAATAATAATAATAATAATAATAATGTTAATCGTGATAATAATCTTAATAATAATGATCATAATAATAATAATAATAATAATAATAATAATAATAATAATAATAATAATAATAATAATAATAATAATAATAATAATAATAATAATAATAACAATAATAAGTCCAGGGGTTGGTTATGCAATTTTTGAAACTTACAAGTTAAGTTTTGGGCATAAAATAAAAAAAGAAACAAACTTCAGGGACTGACTTGCAAATAACCCAAACCACCCCCCTTTCCCTTTCCCGTTCGTTACTCCGGCCACCGGACCGGCCTTACCTCCGGCGAGAACCAAACATCCAAAACACCCGGTTTAAACTCAATCAAAAGCTACCGACCGTTTCTGGAACAAGATTCGAGCCGAACACCCATAATAATTTAAAAAATTCAGTTAGTGGTGCGATCTAACCGATCCACGTTCTTGTCAGCCTTTTTACAGATACAGATCGCACTAACCACACAACAATAATCGAATTATACTCACCTAAACAATGCTACAAATGTTCCTAATCAACTACAACTTCGAATTGCATCTGAAACACCCCCATTCATCGAATTCGATTCTTTCTCCTGCCGCGACCTGCAACTCCTTAAAAACCCACATTCGATCGATCTTAATCGAATTGGTTAAAGGGCTTTCGATCATGACTATCATACGAAGCTTCCCCTCGGTTTAATTTGATTATATTGTCCATTTGAGCATCAATCGATTGGAACCTTCGTCGCGACCTGTTCTTCAAAAGATTCAACACCAAATCGACATCATATGGGTAATTGTTTACATCATTACACTCGAAAATACATGGGGAATCAAAGCCCCATGATCGTTTCTGTTATTGTTGGTGAATTGGGGTTCGATTTGGATCTAATCGGGTATTAGGGTTCTTGAGTTTGGGGAATGCTCTCGGACTTTGTCTAAAAGGATTAAGAACCGATTGAAACCGCGGCCACGGCCTTTGGATCACTGGTAGTTGGGTGTGTGTATGTGTTGGAGGTCCCGGGTTCGAACCCGGCTACCTCCAACTATTTTTTTTATGCCTTTTAAACCTCTTAAAAATTTCAGAAAAATTCCTGAAAATTATAAAAATAAGTTTTATAAACCTTAAATATTTTTCTTTACATCAAACCAACTTCTGCAAATTTATTTCTTAAAATATATTAATATTTGATTTTATTTTATTAAAACAAATAATAAAACTAGTTAAATAACTTATAAAATAGACTTTAAAATTTGTTTATCTTAACAAAACATTACAATTGGAGTATTTTCATGTTTTAGTTATTAATTATTATTGTTTCATAATAAATAATTATTTGTCTTAAATAATAAATAATATAAGTTTGTAGAAATTATATATTTTATAATTTCATAAATCATTCTAAAATATTATTCTCTTATAAAATATACTAACTAAAGGTTAGATTAATAATTCGTTATTAATCAAAACGTTATTCCAATTAATCTTAAACAATCATAAAGTTTTATATATATTAAACCTTATCAATTTTTATACTTAAAATTCATTCTTAAAAATACTAAAACACATATAGGAAAATCCTCCTAATGGATCGAAACGCGAATAATTACTTTATAAATTTAATTACTCGACGAACCTCACCATTCCAATTGAAACTCTAGTTCACGTTAAAACATTAAAGCTTATTATTAAGACTTTAACCTTGTGAATATATATTTACATATTTAGGTGCCTTGTAACGATTCACGTTGGAACGACGCCTACTATTATTCTTATTAATCGTCATTATATACTTATTTGACAAGTGAGTTTTCCTTGCCCCCTTTTACTTTATTTCACACCATTTTGGGGTGAAACATGATACTTATACATTACACACTTATAAACGTTTGAGACTTGTAAAGCACTTGCAATTCATCTTTATATCTTGTCATGGTTATTTGTATGTTGTAAGTGATTATATGAGATACATAGTTTGTTACAATCATTAACTATTGCTAGCCTGGCGACGTCTTAGATCTTTGGGCCTGACAAGCCTATTTGGTGCTAAAGTCGATGTATTGCCGACTCCTAGGAGCCGTATGCTTGTGCACTAGGGAACCAAATACACTTAGCCAATCTTATATACTTGTAATCAAGTCGAGGTTTGATTGTGAAGATATGTGTTCTATAACCTTACTAGCTTATAACCTATGACATGAATTGCAACTTATAATCTTTTCTTATTATGTATGAAAACATTGGAAACTCACCAACTATTTTTAGTTGACCTTTTATTTTTATCATGTTTCAGGTAACCCCCGAGTTTAAAGTGGTCTTTTGAAGCTTGCAATAAAACTAGGATGTGGACCTAGTTAAATAAATAAAATGTTATGTTATGTTTGATATTTGCTTGAATGTATTTCATGATTGAGACTTATGTTGTAATTCCTGTTGAAACTATTAATTTAATTATTTACATTTAAACATAGCGTTATGTGGCTGTGAACAATCGTATTCCTCACGCCTCGACGATTCCGCCGTCTAGGTTGGGGTGTGACAGATTGGTATCATTAAAACTGGAACTACCCTAAAATGTACATTTTCTTATTACTATACCAATCGTATACCCCCCCTAAGTGCAATTACATAATGCTAACATTATTAATGATAAATTTTTTACCAATCATGCTATCATGCTAAAATGTACATAATCCTAAGTAAGGTCAATCGTATAAAATTTTAGGTTGGGGTGTTGACACTAATCCTGTTTCAAAACCGACCCCTGGACTCTTATTATTATTATTATTAACATTATTAATGTTATTATTAGTATTATTAGTGTTATTATTATTGTTTATTATTATTATTAGTATTATTATTATTATTACTATTATCATTATTATCATTATTATTATTATTTATTATTATTATTATTATTGATATTATTATTATTATTATTATTATTATTATTTGCAAAAATACGAAATGTTACAGTAAACATGATAAAAATAAAAGGTCAACTAAAAATAGTTGGTGAGTTTCCCAAGGTTTCATACATAATATGAAAAGATTATAAGTAGCAATTCATGTCATAGGTTATAAGCTAGTAAGGTTATAGTGCACAAGCATACGGCTCCTAGGAGTCGGCAATACATCGACTTTAGCACCAAATAGGCTTAGCCAATCTTATATACTTGTAATCAAGTCGAGGTTTGATTGTGAAGATATGTGTTCTATAACCTTACTAGCTTATAACCTATGACATGAATTGCTACTTATAATCTTTTCATATTATGTATGAAACCTTGGGAAACTCACCAACTATTTTTAGTTGACCTTTTATTTTTATCATGTTTACTGTAACATTTCGTATTTTTGCAAATAATAATAATAATAATAATAATAATAATAATATCAATAATAATAATAATAATAAATAATAATAATAATGATAATAATGATAATAGTAATAATAATAATAATACTAATAATAATAATAAACAATAATAATAACACTAATAATACTAATAATAACATTAATAATGTTAATAATAATAATAATAAGAGTCCAGGGGTCGGTTTTGCAATTTATCAAACTTCAAAAAGAAGTTTATAGCATGAAATAATAAATTTAAAACCGCAGGGACCAGTTCTGTAAATATTCAAAAACCAACTGCGCTCTCTCTCTTCTCCCTCGTTTTTCCGGTGACCGCTCCGGCCACCGCCGGCCGAACTCCGGCGAGCCCCAAACACCCCAATTCACGCGGTTTTAATCCAATTAAAAGCTACCGACACTTTCACATGCATGATTCGAACTGGACACCCACAAAAATCGAATAAAACTGAGTGCGATCGATCCCAAACCGACCCACGTGGTTGTCGGTACCTTTACAGGTTTCAAATCGCACTGAAAACACAATGATAATCGAATTAATCCATCCTGAACACTACTATAAATACTACGAATCAGTCTATGCTTTCAATTGCACCTTAAATCATCAAAAACACCCAATTCGATCATCGTTTCCATCATCGACCTGCAACTCAATCGATATCTATCCTACGAGTTTCAATTCACAAAATTAACAGGGGGCTTTCGATCATAAGCATCACTTACAACTACCTGTACAATTAATTTGATTATAATCATCGGTTGATCATCATTCGACTTCAAGCTATACCGCGACCTGTTCTTGACTTGTTCTTAACATCAACTCAACCAAAACAGGTAATTAATACCTCTATGAACTCGTTTTCACTTTGGGATTAAAAGCCCCAAGTTTAATTTCATTTACACAATCGATCTGAGGTTCAATTTGGATCAGATCGATTCTAGGGTTCTTAGAATCAATAAGGGACTGCAACTGATGTTTAAAATAATTAAAACCTAACTATACTCGCGGCTGAGGCCTTAGTCCACCGGTTCAGTGTGTGTGTTGTGAAACAGGAGGTCCCGGGTTCGACCCCGGGCACCCCCCTAATATTTTTTAAATGCCTTTTAAGCCCCAATTAAATACATAAAAATTTTTAAAAATTATAAAAATTAATTTTATAAATGTTCCTTATTTTAAATGTTATAAAATGAATTACTGTAAATTTACTTTATTTAAAAACCATAATAATATTTATAAGATAATAATTATAAATATTATAAATAAATATTTTTATAACAATGGACCTTAAATAATAGTTTAAAATTCTAAATTATTATTGGGTTAAACATTGCAGTTAAATTATTGTTTGAAACGTATTTATTTGGTTACAAAACTTTATTCAAATCTTATATATATCCTACAAATTTTTATAAACGTTTTCTTTTCACATCTTTAAGTATATAAAATATCTTAAACTTCTTTTCATTTTATTTCACGAAAATATAATTGGTTCCCACTTATTAAATACAATTAATGGACAAAACCTCAAAGTATAAATTCTAATACCTTAATTCACGTGAAATCATTAACTATAATTTTATACATACATGTATATATATATAGGTACCTTGTAGAGGAATTCGTTGAAACGACGCTGGTTATTATTTCTTATTAATCATCCAATATATACTTAATCGCCAAGTGAGTATTTCTATACCCATTTTATTATTTCACACACTTTTGGGTGAAACATGTTACCGTATAAACGTTACACTTGTAAACACGTTTGATTCTTGTAAACTTATGGCAATTTGCTTGTGTGTTGTGATTAGTTGAATCTTGTAGCTACCATGTAATGTCGAATATATGTACAATCATTAACTATTGCTAGCCTGGCGACGTCATAGATCTATGGGCCTGACAAGCCTGCTTGGTTGATCCAAGTACACTTAGCTAATCGTATATTCTTGTAAACGTTTGAGACTTGTAAAACTTTGTCAAGGTTTGATTGTGCATTCTGTCTTACATCCCTAGTTACCTCGTTCTCTAATTTACAACATGAATTGCCATCTTTTATATACTTATGTATGAAAAACTATAGAATGCTCACCAACAATATGTTGACCTTTTATTTTTAACATGTTTCAGGCAATAGCGTTATGTGGCTCTGATACCAATCTGTCACACCCCAACCTTGACGGCGGAATCGTCGAGGCGTGAGAGTTACGATTGTTCACAGCAGGGAGTCCCGCATCAAATAACACCGATAATGCATACATCAAATACATTATGCTCTCTTATTGTATGATAATTATTTGATGCCATCTGAAATGCAGACAAATCCCCAATTGTTTTTGGGAACCGTTTTGATTCTCTGTTTTATTAGAACTTGTTTATACACCGAATATTTGTCGTAGTTTTAATTTATTCTCAGATTTATAACAACTCTTACTAAATAATAGAAAATACAAACCAAAGTTCATCATGTCTCGATATTTGGATCTTTTTTCGTATCAAAACAAAATGCGAGCATCATAAATAGTTACTAAAAGTTTATTTTTAATCCGTTTAATTGTTTTTTTCTATCTTGGTCACTTTAGTTTACGTGTCCGGTTTCAAACCTCCGTAAGACCTTAAACTGTATATCAAACAATAAAACCCAGGTTTTCAAACCGTAAACCAAACCAACTACCCTTTAACCAGGTCAAACCAGTTGACATTGGCACAAACTTTTCAATGATTTTCTAGCATCCCTATGGTGACAAAATTTTAATTCTTTTCGAATAACTTCTAATATACTCATAGTAATGACCTATTACTATACATGCATTTTAAGGGTTTTGAACCATTTATCTGAGCATTCACAATAGTTTTCTCATCTATATCATTATATTTACATTAAAAATATTATTCTTTTACTCTATCTTTCAATTAAACAATATTTTTTTATATTTTATCATTATATTTTTTCTTTCCTTCACTCGCAACCACTTTTAAAAATATTAAAAAAATTATAAGGGTTCTACTATGTTTTCCTAAATATGAGGGATCACGATACAATTCCCATAGATTTTCTCTCATCGTCACTTACAACCATCCTCATAATATAAGACACACTCTCACATCAAAATAAGCAATGTACTGTGAACGTCTTTAGAGCATTCATAGCCCGTTCCCCATTTTTATATGAGTGGGTGACCAATATTATATGGGATGGTTATGAGTGAAATAGTTAGAAAATTTATTGGGATTGTATTATGTTTTTTCGTATTTGAAGAAAAACGGTACAAATCTTATAAATTTTTTAATATTTTTTATATTGATTGTGAGTGAATGAGAGATAATATGTAATGATAAATGTATGAAAAAAAATAATGTTTAGTATAATTATAAAGCGAGAATTTTAGGCGCACCGTAGGTAATTTGAAAAAAAAACCGATTCAAACCGTGACATATTGGCCAAACCGTGACTTATTGAAGCTTAAAGGTCACGGTTTGGTCAAACCGTGACATATTGGGCTTCAGAAAAAGTTCTGTACCTCAGGATTGGGTTAATTATTGGGAGTGAGTTTCTTGGTTTTAGTGGTGTATATGTCACGGTTTGGCCAAACCGTGACATATTGAGTATAATATTTAATTTTTAATATTTTTTATAATATAAATATAAGATATTTTATTCAATTTGTAACTTCTAATATTTTTATAGGATTCAAATTTTCTTTTATTTAAATTTTTAGTATTACGTACATATATAACAAACAAACTAACACTTAAAAACTAACTTATAAACATCAGTTTTTATTAAGTATATATGACTCGTAGTCCTAAAAAATTGATTTATTCAATAACATAACGCATGATTTGTTTACCAAAGTTTAATTGGTGTTAATTATTGGGAGTGAGTTTCTTGGTTTTAGTGGTGTATATGTCACGGTTTGACCAAACCATAACATATTGGGTATAATATTTAATTTTTTTAATATTTTTTATAATATAAATGTAAGATATTTTATTCAATTTGTAACTTCTAATATTTTTATAGGATTCAAATTTTCTTTTATTTAAATTTTTAGTATTACGTACATATATAACAAACAAACTAACATTTAAAAACTAACTTATAAATATCAATTTTTATTAAGTATATATGACTCGTAGTCCTCAAAAATTGATTTATTCAATAACATAACGCATTATTTGTTTACCAAAGTTTAATTAATTTATGTAAATATTAAGAATATAATATTTTAGTTTATTCTAGTTCACAAAAAGTATGAATTAATGTATTTTAGCTTTCAAGAAGTAACTTTTAATGTATTTCAATTTTCAAAAAATATGAATTAATGTATTTTAGCTTTCAAGAATTAACTTTTCATATATTTCAATTTTTAAAAAATATGAATTAATGTATTTTAGCTTTCAAAAAGTTCTTTTAATGTATTTCAATTCTGAAAAAATATCATTTAATTTATTTCACTACTCAAAAAAATATCTCAAACCTTGACCTTTTGGGCAAACCGTGACCTTTTGATTCAAAAAAATATCTCAAAATGTCACGGTTTGGCCAAACCGTGACCTTTTGATCCGGTTTCTCCCCAAAGTGTCACGGTTTGACCAAACCGTGACCTTTTGATTCGGTTTCTCTCCAAAAACACCTACGGTGTTCCAGCAGGACCCTTATAAAGATACGGAAGCTATAAGTTTCCAATTAGAATTTCTAAGGTTTAATGGTAACAGAAAATAAAATAGAAGGGGGAAAGATGTAATGATTTGATAGGTCGATGAACTGACCACCAACCACCACCAAAGAGGTCAAAATTGACTCGTCACCCTCTTTCTCTTTATATATACATACTCCTTTCCCAATTTCATATCATCTTCATTTTTATTTTTCAATCACTTTGCAGATCGTATATTTCATCTTCATAGATTCATTATCAGGTATCACTTTCTCCTTAATATTGTTCTGATTGCCAATACTTGATTAATTGGATCGATTCTTCGTTTTTGGATCTGCGTATGCATCGACATGTGATTATAGGTTGAACATGATTTGTGTCATTTGTTATGTTAGCCGTCTTACGATGTTGTTGATTTGATTCATTAAGTCTGGTTTTGTGTTTCCGTTGATTGATATGAACTGTTGTTAGCTTGTTACCTCTCATTGCCTTTAGAAGTTTGAGTAAAACTGGATTTGATTTTCTATTAGATGTTGACTACCTTTTTCCAAGGTCAATTACTGTTGAGTCGATTTAAGATTGGAGATCGGATCTGAGGATTTATATCGTGTGATTGCATGTTTTGTTTAGTTAATTTATGTTGTGCTATCAGTCCTCTTATTCATGGTGGAGGTAGAAGAGGGTTTATGAATACTTGATCAACCAGACTTCTGTTTGGTGTTTGTCTCCTGTTAGGGTTAGAGCTTTCAAGGATCAATGGGACATATTATTACATTTTTCTTTTGTTTTTACTGCTTACTTTTTGGATGCTAAGTTAATAAAGTTATGCTATGCATTGAGCATTATCAATTAGTTTATATGTTTGGCTTGCTATAGCTTTGGATGTAAATTTCCAAATTTCTATCAGTTTTGAAGTTGCTGAACAACTTACTTTGGCCTTATAACTCAAGGTATATATTTTTCTCTTGGAACAGAGGCATTGTTGTCTTTGTTTAGATATAGAACAAATATTGCTAAACTATAATGGAAGTGAATATTACAAATCTTTTGGTAATGAAAATGTCCTTCAGATAATAATATGAATGTCTGAGGTACTTCCGGCCATAAAGAAACATTATTTCACTACAAGGGGAAAGTTAGGTGAATCACATTTGAATGTGGGTTTAGTGCTAAATTGCTAACAGATTTATGGCCATATAAAACAAGGGCATATGAAATTCTGTATCATTGCTTCTTTTTTTATTAATCACTCCTGCTATTTTTGTCTTTTATTATATGTCCTGGTTTAGACTTTAGAATATTGATGCGTTTTTCATGCACCGCAAATGGCTTCTATCAAATTACTATTGGTCAAGTTTGCTATCTGTGGATCTATATGAACTTATTGTACTTCACAAGAAACTTAGTATTAATGATCTAAACTGGAAAGCAACTTCCTATGTGAAAATACTTTTCTAATAATGTATAAATGAAAGGTATTGTGGTGTGGATAGATGGCAAAACTTATATTCTAGAGGTACATGGATTTTTTTTGAAATTATTTCTCGTATGGTCATATAGAAAGTTACTAATATGGCTGAACAAAAGCATCTAGTCTAAAAAGTTACTAATATGGCTAAACAAAAGCATCTAGTCATACTTTAAATACAAGCAAATGATCAAGGTAAATCTAATATGAACAAAACATGGTATTCATTAGAATATATTATCAGGGTTTGATTAGAATGAGCTTATGGTTCCAGTTAGGTTTCTAGGGTTACTTGTTATCTCTATATATTATAACCTAACTGTTCAATAATATCATTCGGTATTTTGTTCTCTTACATGGTATCAGAGCCTTAGGCTTCTGTGCACCACCACAAAAACATATAAACCCTAGTAGTCGCCACCGAGTTCAAACCCTAGACAGGGCGGTGTGCCGGCACCACCGCCACCCTGCCACACCTTTGTTTTCTGTTTCGTTTCTTCTCTGTTTTCTAGTTTTTGTTGAATAAAGCTTTGTTATCAACTGAATATTCAAATAAGATATCTATTCTTTTGGTTGGTTCACAATCATATTCTTGGTTTATTCTTGAATTACGACTCACAAAATGCAACGATCACTTCTTTTTTTCCTTTTTTTATTGTCGATGTTTTAGCCATACCAAGGACCACGATCCATGACCATCAATCACAAATTACGGTTTGATTGATTTTTTTCTCTTTTCTTATTTATAGATCTATAAATCTTATCTCTTGATCTACGGGTCAAAAAGATCGCCACCTGACTCACCGGCCTTTCTCTTTGTTTTTCTTTTTTTTTTTTTTCTGTCTACGGATTTTTTCTCTTGATCTACGGATCCAAAACACCGCCGCCTGAACGCGGTCACATGCCTTGCTTTCTTTTTCTTTTTTTTCATTTAGCTTTAATCTCTTGATCTACGGATACGAGTGACCACTGGCTACTAGCCTAGACACGTCATGAACGATTATGGTCGTCAATTATTGATTTATCATTCCGAGAATCAAGAACCAATTAACTATTAGGCCAACTATGGGTAACACAATCAACCAAAACATGGATGACAACATCAAGCACAATATCGCTTTTGGCAAAAGTTTGGATCGTTGAGTCGATCGAAGCATGTTTATCTTATTATTATTGATATATGTTTTTTTTGTTTTCCAGTCTTAGTGTACGGTTACCTCCGCTACGACTGTGGGGGAGTATTAGAATATATTATTAGGGTTTGATTAGAATGAGCTCATGGGTCCAGTTAGGTTTCTAGGGTTACTTGTTATCTCTATATATTGTAACCTAACTGTTCAATAATATCATTCGGTATTTTGTTCTCTTACAGTATCTTTAGTCGAAGCAATTATATTTTTATAAAAAATATTTATTGGTTCAGAATTTTTTGGCATACATGTGTATTTAATTTGACATTAGTTCTACTTCGTGAATGTGGATTTTTGGTGGGTACAGGGTACTTGTGTGTTCATACTATTTTCCACCATACACTCGCCCTAAGAATTAGGATACCCTGCCAATATCTTATGATTGCATGCGTTAGCAATACTTGCTTCTGAGGATCTATATAAAAACATAAGTTTCATGTTCTATTACATGATGGCTGGCTGGTAAAAGAATTCAGCTGACAAGGTTCATTGAATCGATGACTTATCAGTTCAGCTAAGAGTCTCCTTGTGGGGAATCTTTTCAGTACTGAAAAATACTGAATCTGTACCCATACTATGTATCATAACCGGTCCATGAATGATCTAGAAACATCAGAAAATTGTATGATTTTTGGGCCATTAATCTTCTTATTTCAATCTGTCATTCATATGAAGTTGTGACATTAGTCTAGGGGAGGTAAACACAACCTATTTTATGATTTGTTTCATAATTGATATTATTAATCAATTTTCATAGATATATGATAATATATTTGTAATATAATAGTATTCATTGTTCAATTGTTCCACAATATTCTTATACATCACCTTCCGTCATCTTTGTCATGTTCTTATGTATTACATTATCTCAATTGATTGGTTTTACAGAATAGACATGGGTGAGCAACCAAAGCTAACAAGAATCGGGCTTGCTGGTCTTGCTGTTATGGGCCAAAACCTGGCCCTCAACATTGCTGAAAAAGGGTTCCCCATTTCTGTTTACAATCGTAGTACATCCAAAGTTGATGAGACTGTTGAACGAGCTCAAAAGGAAGGAAATCTCCCAGTTTTTGGCTTCCATGATCCTGAATCATTTGTTAACTCAATCCAAAAACCTCGGGTGATTATCATGCTTGTCAAAGCTGGGGCACCCGTTGACCAAACAATCAAAACACTATCTCAATACATGGAGAAAGGTGATTGCATCATCGACGGTGGTAATGAGTGGTATGAAAACACTGAAAGGAGAGAAAAATCCATGGCTGAACTAGGTCTTCTGTATTTGGGGATGGGTGTTTCTGGTGGTGAAGAAGGTGCAAGAAACGGACCATCTATGATGCCTGGTGGGTCCTTTGAGGCTTACAAGTACATCGAAGACATTGTTCTCAAGGTAGCCGCTCAGGTACCAGACAGTGGCCCATGCGTGACTTACATCGGTGAAGGTGGTTCAGGCAACTTTGTCAAGATGGTTCACAACGGAATCGAATATGGTGACATGCAACTAATTTCAGAAGCTTATGATGTCCTTAAATCTGTTGGCAAACTCTCAAATGAGGAATTACATGAAGTATTCTCAGAGTGGAACAAAGGAGAGCTACAAAGCTTTTTAATTGAAATCACTGCTGACATATTTGGCATCAAGGATGATAAGGGAGACGGTTATTTAGTTGACAAAGTTCTAGACAAAACCGGCATGAAAGGTACCGGTAAATGGACTGTCCAACAAGCTGCTGACCTGTCAATTGCTGCACCAACCATTGCAGCATCTTTAGATTCACGTTTTCTCAGTGGGTTAAAGGACGAGCGTGTAGAAGCTGCAAAGGTATTCAAATCAGGCGGCTTTGATGACATCTTAGCAGCAGATGAAAAAGTAGAAAAAGAAAAACTAATCAATGACGTAAGGCAAGCTCTATACGCCGCCAAAATCTGCAGTTATGCACAAGGGATGAACCTGATCCGTGCCAAGAGCAATGAAAAGGGATGGAATCTAAAGCTAGGTGAGTTGGCTAGAATCTGGAAAGGCGGGTGCATCATTCGCGCCATATTCCTGGACCGCATCAAGCAGGCTTATGACCGGAACCCAGAACTGGCTAACCTTTTGGTGGACCCTGAGTTCGCTAAGGAGATGATCGAGCGTCAGTCGGCTTGGAGGCGAGTTGTATGTCTGGCTATCAACTCGGGCATTAGCACTCCGGGTATGTCTTCTAGCCTCGCGTATTTCGACACTTATAGGAGAGAGAGGTTGCCTGCAAATTTGGTTCAAGCTCAAAGAGATTACTTTGGTGCACATACTTATGAAAGGACTGATGTCCCTGGTTCCTTCCACACTGAATGGTTCAAACTTGCCAAACAGATAAAAAAACTAAACTAATCTCGTGTTTTCGAATTTTAACTATGATTAATTAAATAAATCTTGTTTTGTTTAATATGTTGGATGAAAGTTTGTATTGATTTGTTGTCTTGTTTTGTGTTGAATTATAATAATTTTGATCAGATTATTAAGTAGATCAGTTTTTGTTTACTTTTTCGGAAATTTATCTTTTAAACTTTGCAGTTGTTGCTCCAAGTACACATCTCACATGTGCTGCAAATTGTAAAACTTTTAACTTCTACTCATGTCTCTTTAATTGTACAAGGACAACCATTAAATGGCACGTCAAAATGTCCAACCATTGATTGGCTTTGATTTAACATTTACATGGTGCGTCTAACTCATTTACAATCGTGTCCAGTCTTGCCTATGTATTGCTAGAAACTAGCGTACACTTAAATGGACATAAATACCCATCATCCGGCAAATAGTAATTTGTATGAACTCATGACGGAATCCGAGGTTAGCTCAACCTTTATTGGGGCGTAAGGTGAATCTGAAAATCGAGTCTTTTTTTAACAAAAGTAATTATTTACTTACATTTCTAATAATGATTTAACATCATTACTAGAGATTTAACATGAACATAAAAGCCAAGTCATAATGGAATCGTCATATTCTGCTATAAAACAACATTTGTATTGATAAATTATCAAGAAAAATTAACACAAGTGTGATGAGCAAAATATTTGGAAAATCTTGGGTCATTCATCAAACATTTGTACCATATTATGTTTATAGATTATAGATTTATGTACATAAACAAACAAACATACCCAGTGTATCCCGCTGAAGAGCAGGGTCTGGGAACAAATTAAGTTGAACATCCACTAATGTACATATAAACCTTAATTTTAACATGTAAACCTTAATTTTAACATGTGTCTGCTGTTAATTAAATTCAACAAATTAAGTTGAACATCCACTAATCTAGGCCTATAACACTTCAAATACACATATTTAAGAAGTATGTATATAAATGAGAAATTGAGCTCAAACTTGATGGACATAGGAGCACTGTTTTATGGAACATGCTTAGCAAGGCAGGAGGGATTGGTGTCTCCGGCCATCACTACCGCGATCTTTGCCTCGATTTCCGACGACAATTTCCGGTGTAATTCCGGGGAAGATGACTGCTTCACTTCATCTCTGATGTTGGCTGATGAGTTTGAAGAAGTATATGGTTTGTTGTGAGAGCATGTTAACACTAGCAATGCACATGATATTACACTCAACACTACAGTGAGAGCACAGCATATATACAACACCGGAGAGTTCCACCGGAATATGGTGGTGGTGGTGGTGGTGGTGGTGGTGTGGGCATGTGTCATGTTGGAGGTTTTATAGTTAAACTGGAACAATGAAAATGTGTGTGTGTACATATATGACTTTGTAGTAAGGAATGAGTGGGTTTATGTATCATTTTTATGATTTTTTTACATAAATACTTTTTTGGTATGGTTTTTACAAATTTGATCATTTCATGGTCACGAAATGATTACATAAACGTATTAGTCAATGATAGACTTATGTATTAAAGATGACACGAATGAGTCTTTAAAGATTAACATTTATGTAAGTGTGCCTTAAAAATAATAAATGATGCGTCCTAAATCAAGTGATAAGTGATAACACACAATTCTAAACAAAAAAAATTGATGTCTTTTGAGCTTATATAATAATGATGCACTTTAAAAATTAGGTTCAACTTTAGAAGTATATAGACAATGCTTTTTTTATTTATGAAAAAGTTTATTATATTTCTTACTCTTTTAATAAGGGGGCGTTTGTTTTGCGAAATTTGTTGGAATTAGAATTGGAATTGGAATTTGAATTGGAATTTAAAGGAATTGTATTTGAAATTCAATATTTTCCAAAGGATTTGGAATTCAAAGGAATTGGAATTTAATCTATACAGGAAATTTAAATTCCAAATACATTTCTAGTGACAAAACATTTATAAAGGAATTTGAATTTATCACCCGTTGCAAACCGCCACCACCTCAATGACCACCGATCATCGCCGATACATACCACTGACCACGCCGCCGTCACCGTCGACAATCGACCGCGACCACCAACCGCGCCCGTTGACGAAAACGACCGTCGCCGCCGTCATCGCCGCCAATCGACACCACCAACCGATAACGCCCGTCGTCGAGACACGGTTCAGCAACGACGGTCGGTGACAGTCAACGATTGGGAAGGAGAACTAAAGTCTCTTTATAAGGGGCTGGATACCTTCCCCAATGTGACTCGTTTTAAAACCGTGAGGCTGCGGCCAAAGCGGGTAATATCACGTTGTGATTTCCTTGGGTTGTTACAGTTGGTATCAGAGCCAGGGTCGGGCCATTGTGCTAGCGAGGACGCTGGGCTCCCTTAGGGGGGGTGGATGAAACATGCCTGAAACATGGCTATTTGCATCCCACATCGGTTGGGAAGGAGAACTAAAGTCTCTTTATAAGGGGCTGGATACCTTCCCTAATGTGACGCGTTTTAAAACCGTGAGGCTGCGGCCAAAGCGGACAATATCACGTTGCGATTTCCTTGGGTTGTTACAAGCGGTCGGGGCGGCGGCGGCCGGGGTTGGCGGTCGGCGGACGACGACGGCGGTCAGTGATCGGGGGCGGGGGTTGGCAGGGTCAGCGGCGGGCAGCGGCGTCGACGGTCGGGGGCGGCGGTTGGCGATCGGGGGCAGCGGCGGTTAGGGTTGGCGGGGGGCGTCGGCGGTCGGTGGTCGAGGTCGTCGGTAGTGTCGGTCGGCGGTGAGCGGGGTGGTAGGTGGCGGTTGGTGGTGGAGGCAATAGTCGGTGGAATTTGAAATCCTTCAATATCTAGAAGGATTTTGAAATCCTTTATTTAAAGGAATTTGAGGGAATTAGTTCCAATTCCAATTCCAATTCCAATTCCAATTCCTTTCTCAACCAAACACGTTAAGAATGAAATTCAAATTCCAATTCCAACGAATTCCTACCAACCAAACGCAATGACCAATGGAATTCAAATTCTAATTCCATTGAATTCCTGCATACCAAACGTCCCCTAAGCTTTAACTTTAGAAGTATATATCTATCAATTAAATAGTAAAATGTCATCTTCCTTCTAAACGTTTCTAAGTAGTTTGAAATCTGTTGTCTTACTATTGTATACCCCATATATGTCTTATCTATATTGTAGAGTTTTATACTTATATTATATGAAATAAAACTACGCACTTAATAATAAAACTACGCACTTAATTCTGTACTGTATAGTATAATCTCATGATACAAGAAAGATATAGAAGAGGAAAAACATACAACCACTTTTAGCTGTTTTTTTAACAGAAGAGGACTTCAAACCTGATGATCTATCGGGACTGGTTACCCTGGATCTAGCCGTCAGTCGCAAGTCATACCCCTCAGATACGCAGGAACAGGATTGAATCAGTAAACCCTCACCCCCATCAGGATCGAACCCGGAATGAAACCCCGAGCCAAACCCTCACCTTTTAATTGTTTAACTAAAATATTTAAAGGTTTACATTATATTGGATAGGACGTTTTGCATTGATATTAGGTGTTACAAGTGACAAGGAGAACGTGAATAACCGTTTTGGTGGCAAGCAATTAAATGGGTATTTATATAACATTTAACTACTTTTTCCGCCAATTTAATTCTTCTTACATTCTTCAGTTATTAATGGTGTTACGTAGCTACAAATATAAACATTACCCCTTTCTCAGTTTTATGCATTTCATTTAATAGATGATTACATCGAATAGTAATAAACATTTTTTATTATGTGCAAGTTATATGAGGTTCGTCGATCGAATGTGATACGACTATTGGTGTTGATGAAAAATGACACGTGATCAAGTGACAAGGAGATGCAAAGATTTGATGGGCCTGAAGCTGTTCAACTAAAAATGAACGATTAAAGTAAGATGTAATTTAGAAAACACTAGACGTAGTTTCCTCGTAATGTACTTGACTACTTGTGTAGTTGTGTTGCGAGCGCGCAAGTCGCAACATATTTGACACTTGTGTGGCACACAATATAGTTGACAGGCTAGAATGTATATAACATATTTATTGGATAGTAACATGTTCTTTATTTATCTAACAACCAAACACATAATTATATGGTTGTTTGATCTATAGGTTACATTGTTATACCGTAAATTAACTAGAATAGCTAGAATTAAATGTTCATTTAAACCACCGTATAACAATGTATACAAGTGGTGAAACAATCATAAAATGTGTTGAAGCTTTTAAATGGACATATAAGATGATGTGACGAATACAAATGTGACAAATGTGAAGAATACAAGAGGTGTGCAAGAAGTTTGCATCATTTACCATCGAAGATCTAACAAAAAAACCTGTTATTTCTATTAATATTCATGAGTACGCAAACACTATTATAATAATTGGATATTAATGATTGTATTTTTTTAATATTAACTAGGAATATATGCCGCGCGTTGCTGCTGCTGTTCGTGTAATTAAGATCCAAAACAGACTACAACATGTACGCAAGGACCCAGGCCTCCTACCTTTCAAACGTTCTGCACCTAAGCTAAAGGCTCACCGTGTGTACCTAGCACCTTCACCTACATGAATATAACACACCCCTAATGTCACCTATTAGTTGCTTAAAATGTTTTTCTAATATATTATTGTAATGAGGTGAGGATAAACAACTAACGACCTGTAAAATTTAAATGTTCAAACCTCGTAAAACAACCATCGTGCTTCTGTATCATTCCGCAATTCAGCTTCATAGTCATAAGCAACATAACAAAGGTTCTGCAAGTTACTTCAACCATAATTAGAATACAAAGTTGTAAAGAACACTACATATGTTAAAAAAAGTGTCCAATGCAGCAAGCAGCTTATTTTTTACTCCATTGCTCTTTAAAAACTTATGTAGATAAACATTGAGTAACATGACAGCTTTAATGACTATAATACCTCTTGAATTTTACCAGTAACGCTGGCGATCTTAAGTTGTTGCTAACAAAGGCTTAACTATGGTAATGTGCGCCACTTGAATGGAATTGCCATTTAAGTCATGATTCATTTCTTTATCTTGTATAACCATATAAAATCTTGTAGCACCTTTTTTAGTTATATTCCATATAGGTGTGGGAGTATAAAAAAAGCTTGCTTTGAGTGAATCCGAAAACATGACTCGTCAAGCGATCTAGTTCATGTGGAACAATATATATTTATTCAGATAATTCGTTCAATTACAGGTTAGGGTATTTTATTAAACTTCAGCCAAAACCCAATTTAGAACCTACTAAGTAAACTTAAACTGTAATTTTCAAAATAGCTTATCGACTAAAACCAAGAGAATTTGGTTCAAATCTCATGTAGGGTGAAAATTTAGTCAAATATTATGAAATAAACATGGTGAAATCACTAGATCATTTCAACAATTGATAAGAAGGTAGATACCTCTTTCAATGTGCGCACGGTGTATACTGAAGTAAAATTCTAATTCCTCTGTTGCATTTGCTCTCTGAGGTATCCAATAAGTTTCATAGCTCCAGCTGCGACAACGTTTACACCCACTTTGTACATTCTTACCATGTAAAACTGTTGACACAAAAATCAGAATTTATTAAACAAAAGAGCAAGAGTTGGCATATTAAACATTGCTGGGTGATGGCTCGCACTTGTACAAAAACATTATTTTTATTTAATCTAACATAACACTATATGGGACCAGTTTAAAAAACTGAAACATTATTATGTCGATAGTGCTGATATTAGGATGATGAATAGAGCAAGAGATGGCATACTTGGTACAATAGATGTTTGATTAAAACCGACATTGACAAGATTCCTGAAGTTCTTCTTGCTGCGAACAAAGCTAAAGTAGGCTGCACAGCATGCAACAACAACATTAGGGGTATTTCTATAATATATGTTCTAGCTATGAAATCAAAGAGAGAAGAAAAAGTACGTGCAGACCTGGCTGACAGCACATACTGAAGGAACATTCATATCAAATAATGCTGAGTAGATGGCTTCTTTTAGTTTCCGTCTACCAGTTTTATCATTTTGTGTATCTGAACATCTTCAGAAAATAACACTATGAAGTAGATAATCATATTATACAAATGTCAACAAATAAAACAATAACATGGATTGAATCACACAAAATAATATACTATGGATAATGGATGCAGGACATGAATAAAAGCACACCTCCATAATGGGTGATTGGAATTGAGACAACAGTTGGGTGGGTAGATGATTTCACTCGCATACTGCAGGTGAGATAAGATCAAGAAATACTTCATTTCCAGAAGAAGCATCAAAACAGATTTGTTTGAGTGGCAAGAAAGCATTAAGATTATGTGGAAATGTAAACCAGAAACACCTGCTATACATTGTTGCAAAAAAATAACGAAGCCTAGAGTACATAGGAGCCTCGATGTTACCAAATTCCTACATTCACAATCGATCTTTTTAAATATCAAATAATGGAAGTAAAACTTTGTTCATGTATAAATTAAGAAAAATGCTATTGTAATATTGAAAAAATCTGTCAGTTACCAAAAATGTTGCAGCCCGCCCAGATGGAGAATCATATTTGCTCCAACCAAATTTGCAATTGCCAGAACCACCTTTAGTGAGGATAAGAGCAAAAAGCCAAATAATTTAGCATGAACACAATCAATTAACATGATCATAATAGTAGATATAGATGAAGCATATACATCTCGTGATTTGATTAAATATTTTACCATTCATTTTAAACACTCATCACTTACATGTTTTGGGTCACATTTAGAAGTATGAAAAATAATGATGTGTTTGTGTCCCCATTGTACTTGATGTGAAGAGACAAAGATGAGGTCAAAAGAAAGAAAAGAAAAAAGTGTAAAAAGATCAAAAAAGGTGGGCTTCCCCTCATAGAAATACTTATACAACATGAATACCACTTCCATAAACAAACTAAGAGATACAATTACACATTATAAGATATGTATACATACCGTCAATGATGATAGCTCCAGGAACCTGCGCTCGTTGACCGTAGATCTGCATAAATGATTGCATCTGAGAAGGACATGTTCTGTAATCACAAATCAAGGAAGTTAGGCCCAACAGATTGTAAACTAAAACACAGAACCTATTAACAGATATGATAAAACAACCAAACAAATAGTTTCCCTTTTTAGATGTAATTGCATTTCCTCTGATCATGTGGACAACTGACACAAATCAAGTTTTGTAAAGATGAAAAAGGAAAATCAACAGAAATGACTACAATCGCAAAGGTCAATATAAGCATATTACGCATTTATGCTTAAAGACTAATTAGTCGTCATACACAGCCTTCACAATCTAAATGTTGTTTGCATCACTTGATTCTCTCCAGGAAGAACACAAAATTTGTTCTTGGCATATCAAACTTATAATATTATATGATCAAATCATCGAAATACCCGAAAAGCAGCCAATTTGTATATCCTCCTGTTAAATTCTATAGATGGAACCTTTTCTGACCTAAGAGAATATAACATTTCAACCTCAAGGTATCTAATATCCAAATACAGCAGCCAAATTTGTGAAATTAGAATTTTACACAGTCAAATTCAATAAAAATCAAGGTGAATTTCCTAAATAATTCCTATCTCATACTACACCACAACTTCTGAATACAAAATGCTTCATAACTACAATGAAATCAGTCAATCAAATGATCCAAAAAATCAGAAATCGAATGATAACAATCAACAACAAACATAAACGTACCGAAGAGGATAACCAGAGCGTAACTAGTTAATGGCAGCACCAACAAAATCATTTACTTGTTCTTGAACATTGTAGTAAAAAAGGAGAAAATCATCCTTCAAAACAAAATAAAGAACCAAGCAAAATAATCAAAAATAGAAACCAAAGCTTAGATAAATTAATTGTGTTTATGCCTTTACCTGAATAGGCGGAGTGTTATTTATTTCAATTGTGAAACCAACTTGGGAATCATAATGTCTGGGAAATATACCAGTAAATATCTACAAGCATGGACCATATGGTCTAGCCAAGCCTAACGCTCCATGTATGGCAACTGCAAAAATATACCTCAACAACATACATACATACTTGAACAAATGACAACACACATACATACACACTAACAAAACCAAACAAAAAAAGTAAACCTTTTCATAAGCTAAACACGGGCTCTAACCAGGCCAATTAGATTTTGATCACTATATACATATACAATACAGAGAGCTTACATACCTACATACAAGCCGTGCAACAACATACATACATACCTGAACAAATGACAACACACAACAGGCTCTAACCAGGCCAATATATTGTTAAATTTAAATAACCTGAATGAATTTGTTGTTCATAGTTTTTTTATATGTTTATTGCATCAGTTAGTATTTATATATGAAACTGTAAAGAACTACCAACAAAAGTATTGGTCCAGTTGGATACATTTTAACTTTTGACCCACCTAAAAAAGTCCATCTTGACCCATACCATGTGGCCAGACCAATCCTATGATGGTACAAAGAAAAGTGAATTGGCATCAGTTCAGAAGGGATGTGGGAAATACTTCATCTCATGAAATAGATACTATACCTTGAACATGATGGCACTAGCGAGAATTGTGAAGGATGTGAACATTGCATAATAGATTGGTGAAACAACAGCGGTGTTAAATGTGTCCAAAGCCTGATACAAGTTCACAGTGAAACCATTTTAGGAGATGATAAGCAACAAATCAAAAAAGAGCTTTCAAATCAAAAGTTAGATAATGTCAATCTATAAAGCACTTTCTGACTTCACTTAGATATTTATTTGTCAAAATATATGTAAATAAAAAAGTCTGCAGGTTTTCTGGCCAGGATAAGCCCGTAAATGTAGAAAACATTACACAAATGTTTTATGGCAGCTCTCTATGGTTAAAAATATCATACATAGCATTATTCGAACATCTTTCATTATAACTAAGTAGGGATATTTTGGTCAAAATGGTGCTCCAATTATAATGTCGAATATTGAGCCAGAGCGTGTTATCAGAATTCATGGGATTTAACATGGTCAGGCATAGATTTGTAGGATGAATGGGGCCTTTCTTTTCCTCCTACAACATATATGACGGGACAATGGACTCCTTATACAAGTATATTCTTTTAGTGCTTCGACCCGAAGCGATAGCTTCTAGCTAGTTCAGTGGATAAGATGGCTGCGCTCCAGCTCACTCAAGAATGGGATGGCACAGGTCACACTTTGGCCAAGTATCCTACAAAGAGACTCCCGAGAGCCAGAAGTATTAAAGGAATGGCCATAGGAATGGGCGCATCATGACATCGTAAGATGTCTCGCCCGAATGAATATTTAAACAATCTCCTACATGTTTAGCTGAGGTAATTATCTAAGTTTCATCACTCAATATGCCATCACTTCCTAAAAACACATCAAATAGACACTTCAAGATCACTAAACTTAGCTACAATCTAAAGTAAGGTCAACCCAAATGCAGAATTGTCAAAACTACATAAACCCTAGATCAGTGCTCTAACAATCAACAATCAATATCAAGAAACTTAAAACCCCTCATATCAACATATCAAATACGTTGAACTGACCCATTACATCAAGAACACAAATAACAAAACCCTAACTACAATAAACCCAAATCAAAAACCCAAACAAACAATCAAAAAAAAGAACAACAACAGAATCAAACACACACATACCACTGTGCTTAATCGAATCCTTCGCATCATACCCAGATCGCCCATGGTGTAAATGAAAGAGCGAAACGAAAACGCACTTGAAGCTGAACAATCGGGCGATTCTGGAGAAACCCATCGAACATTGAACAAACAACGACGACCCATGACGATTCTGGTGGTGTTGGTGGTGTTGACGGTGGTTAATCGGCAATTGGGGTTCGGATTTCCCCATTTACAAAGCATCTGTGCACTCAATCTGTATCTTTTTGCAATCTTTATCTTCAAAAGGATGATGACCATTGATGGGATTTTGAAATTGTGCGAGATGTGTTGAGGCGGAGGAACCTCGCGGCGCCGCGGAGGGAGGGGTGGGAGTTGATCGGTTGTGTGGGATCCATTGGCAGTGGGGATTAGGGTTTTGTTAAGGATCGGGGCGCTGTAGCCACGACCAAAGTCTTTAATAAGAATAGTAATAGTAATATAGTTTCACATTTTTAGACTTACATGGTAATAAAAATTATATTTTAATCAATTAAAACACTTATCTATAATTCATAAAAAAAGGTTATTTAGTTTTCTCTGCTATCCTTCATTTTTACTATGTGTCTATTATATTAAAATTACTGGTATCATAAGCTCTTCTATGATTTTGACAATAGTACTTTTTTTAGAAGTCAATACACTTGTCATATGGTAACAAAAATTTCTTACCGTAAAAATCATTATACCAATCAATATACTGCTAATTGGAAGATCGTGTATAACATAATTTTACACTAAACATTTGGACTTCAAATTGATTAGATGTAGAAACAGTAAAAGTTCCAATAAATTCAACCTTAGGGCTGTTTGATCATATTGACTCAGTAAGATCTGAGTGGGTATGCATCTGATTGAAACTTGGCTGTTTGATTCAGTATCTGACTAGAACCAAATCGATTCGGTGTTTACGTAACAATATTTTCTTTGACAAAAAAAACCGTATATTTTCTAATCAACTAGAATCATAATCAACTACTATTCTTTAAATATTTCTAACGTTTATGATTAATATCATCGTAAAATAAAATCTAAAATGCAAAATGAGACGATTTCAAGCGTGATACGAACCAACCCGGTACGAAACCCACCCTTCTAAATCACCTATAAAACCCACTTTTCTCTAATTCTAGGGCTTAATAGAAGTTAAAGAAAGAAAGAGAGAGGGGGCAGCCTCTACCACCCCCACCCCTCACCCCCTCTCCGATTCAGGCGGTTTCCGGTGGTGACGATGGTTTCATCGTGGAGGAGAGGTGCTCGCCAGAGTAAACCCCTCGTCCTTCTGGTGCTCGCAATCGTGGAGGAGAGGTGCTCGCCGTAGGGGTGAGGGTTGCCGGTGGAGGTGACGGTCGCTGAGGAGTCGGTCGCTGAGGAGCGGTCGCCGGTGGACCGGTCGGAGAGGCGAAGGGATGGGTCAGTCGGGTCAGAGCTTTTGAAACCTATGTCTGGGTCAGCCGATCAGGACCGGTCAAACACGATATCAGCAACATCAAACAGGCTGGCGGTCAGCCGAGTCAGACGAAAACAAACATCCCCTTAGTACCTCTACTACGCGTAGGATATCAGATATTTGTCTCTTCCACTTTTTAATTCTTAAACCTTTTTTCCTTCACATCAACTTCATGTTAGATTTTTTTCATCTCTTCTATCCCATCTCTAAACCCGCTTCTCTCCCATCTCCAAACCCATGGTATCCAACTTTTCATCCACAAATCACTTATCAATTAATTAGTTAAATTACTCAAAACTAATATAAAAACTATAAATAATTTTAGAATATAAAACTTCTAAATAAACAAACATTTTATTAAGTAAAACAATTACAAGACTAAATAAAACTCATAAAAATAAAACTACTCATATGGATTAGGTACCCATGAATTTGCAATATATTCCAAGAGATTATTGATGTCGTTGTGGGTTTATTGGCAACGCAATTCCATAAAAATATCATCATTTGCTTCTTCAGCAGTTGAAAGATCGATTTTTTGTACAAGACATATCGTTGCACATCATTCTTAAAAAAATTATTGTGTAATATAAAGTAAGCATATAATATAATTCTAGTTTTGAGTTTGGTACATAGAGGGATTGAAGTTTATTTTAATAATTAAAATACTTTTAATTAATAGCCCAACGGTCAAAAGCGATGCTCATAGAATGGGTGGTACCGAGGGGGCGGGTCACTGTTCCAGGTGATCCCACCACCACCCACCCCCCCCCCCCCCCCCCCCCCCCCCCCCCAAAAAAAAAACCCTCCCTTCAATCCCAAACTCATACTGTATAGTCTTATTATATCGCTCCTTAAAGATTATTTGATACATAATTACACATTTTAATGTATCTATTTTATAGAAATCTAATACGTAATGCATTCGTGATTACAAAGCTGAAAATAGTATGCCCATTATATCTAATCTCAAAATAGGAATATATTATAAATTCATATGATTCAAAATAGATGAAAAAAATAAACTTCAATAAAGCAAACAAGCTTCTTTTATAACTCGATCTTCTGTTCAAATATGACAGTCAAAAACAGTAAATGCAAAAGTTGACCATTGTGGTTGGTCAACTTGACCCATGAGGTTCACTTGTTCATCCCAGTTGCATTCTTCACGGCCTCGGTTGCGTCTTGCGCCTTTTCCTTCATCTGTTGTCCAGCCTGCATTAAAATTCACTTCAATAAGAAAAAAAGATACAAACCCAAATCTTTATATATCATCTACAATGATCAAATGTAATAATTAGTAGAAAAACTAGAAGAAAAATCGAACGAGAGACCTGTTGCATCGAATCTTGGGCGGATTGTGCAGCGCTGCTAGCTTTGTCTTGGGCGGCATGTGCAACATTGCTAGCTTTGTCCATCATCTGGCTGCCTTTTTCCTGACAACAAACAACGGTTAACATCAATGGCAGACATATAACACGTCTATGTATTCAATATAGGACCAATTTGGAGTACATAATCAAGTGATCTTGTGCACCTGGTGTTCGTCGGATATGGTGGTCTAGAAAAAAAGATATGGTTATCTGGTTCCATAACCATCTTGTTTATCAGAATTAAAGCATCTTTTTTTGTTGTTGAATTCGTGTTAGTTTTGCAAAAGGTGATGGTTTGAGGTGTGAAGTTGAAAAAGTTTTGATTTATGGGTGTTCCGCTAGTTTGACTACAGAAGTCGCCTACGTGGCAGATAGTTTCTAGTGCCACCTCAACACCCCTCCCTGCTGCAAGCATTTTCCACACAGACGACTTTTGCTAGTCAAACTACTATAACATTTATAAACCAAAAACACCACTAATTCAAAAAAATTTCGTCAAAGCATCGATATGGTTCTACTGTTGTATGTGCTTGCTTGTGTATATGTCTTATATATATGTAAGAAAGAAAGATATTAGAAGTTACCTCAGCATGGGCCTTAGCCTGCCCAGCTTGGTGCTCTATACTCTGAGAGTTGTTCATCATGTTCTTCTGAGATTGATGTTTGTTGTTTATAAATGTAATGTTGATCAAAAACTACAAATGGTGTTGGTTATATATAGCTTACCAAATCAAACTGTATGGTGACATGTGACATGTGTGCTTTCTATTTTTAGGAAACAGTTACACATATTCGTCGCTTAGGGAACTTTTATGGAGACCGAATGTCTGATAAAACAAGACCACAAGTTTTTTAGATCAAAGAGAAATAACAGGAGGAAGTTGGAATGGGTGTTTTATATTTTTAGAAACTGAAGTTTCTTTCATAACTGATAACTCCTTCACAAAATTTACTACAAGTGTATAATTAATTACAAATCTGATGCTACCCCTTTAATGGTGTAAGCAAGATTCGAACTTAATACCTCTTTACTCCAATGAATCTGTTGATTCTGTTCCAAGGTGCTTTTGTAAAAAAAAATAGATCGTTTTTCAACAGCAAGATTACAAAAAGTTCCCAAAATGCCCTTGTCACCAGCATAACGAGTAGTGAAACTTTTATGGATTTTGTAAATTGTGAGTGATCATCAATCTCTTTTTATGCATCTCATTGAAAATATTTAAACCAGTGGTTGTGTCAACTGCTTTCAGTTAAGCATATGCCAAAACTTGTAAATACAACACTATCTCCTCATATCCTTTACACTGCATTATATTTAATAATCTTTGAGCATAATCAACCTTCTCTGTTGCATAATCTCCTGATTAGTGATCTATAAACAGACACATTGACAGTTATACCCCTCTGATAAAACTCATCAGGTAACTTCACCAACATCTCTTCATTGTTTTGGTTGCAATAGAGTTACACAAGCACAAATACGCTTAAAAATTGAGTGTTGCAAAACCCATGAATCAATCTAGTAAGTTAATGAATCAGGTTTCGGTCCAGCATTCAACATTGTGTCTCTAACTTTCAAAGCAGATTTCGTATCTTGAATATGGCAATAAGCATCAATCAGTTAATTGTACCTCACCTTTGTCGCTCATTTTATTCAACAATATGTTTGCATCCTAATCCTACTATCGCTGCATTCTTCCTTAATATATTTTTTTTAATTTTTTTATATTTTTTGTGTAACAATCCTGTAGCTTCCATTTCCTCACGCAGCACATAGCATCATCATAAACTGTTCACTGTATGATACTCGTTGATCAAATTAACGCCTTTGATTTCCTTAATCATTCTTAAAGCCTTCTTTATTTGATCTTGTTTGTAGCACCCATGGATCAAAGAATTATAGGTTACATTGTCCGGATGGACCTGCTTTCTTCATTCTATCTTAAATACAGAAAGCTTCATAATGCATATATTTCTTGATATACGACGATGTCAATGTATTATAATTTATAAGTAAAAAGATTAGGAGAAACTTGATAGGGTTTAAGAATAAGAGAAGGATGAAAAGTAGAAATGATTGATGAATTAAAGTAACTTTAGAACAATCAATGGACAAAAGTAACTTGTATTGCCAACACATGAAGATGATAACAGAGAATGAACAAAAAGTGACATTCAGGGTCGTACCCTCTCTCTCTAACGAGAGCCTATCAACTAAACAAAATTTTTCATACCCTAATTCCTTATTCTCTATTCTTTTATACCAACTCACTCTCTCTCACAAAACACCAGTTAGTCACTATGAGAATTGCCACCTTTGCCCCTCCTAGAATATACTTGTAGAACTTTAGGTCCCAATAATGTATCACTACTTCCTCCTTCCAAAAAAGTCTTGTCCTCAAGACTTGTATCAGGAAATTGGCCCTTGAGCCAAGAGACATCTTCCCACGTCGCCTCATCCACTGATTGGCCCTCCCAGTGAATCAACCACTGTTCGGATGGCGTAGCACCATCAGTCAAAACCCGTTTCTGTAAAACTGCCACAGGCTTTGCCCCCTCCAGTTGTTCAATTTCTAATTCCAAAGGCAGCACTGCATCACCAAGTGTACCATGAGCTTTCTTTAATAATGAGACGTGAAACACCGGATGGATTTTTAAAGTAGGAGGTAATAATAGCTTATATGCAACTGGTCCAATCTTATCGACGATTTGAAACGGTCCAAAATATTTTGCTGCTAATTTGTGATGAATTCGTGTAACTACCGACATTTGGCGGTAAGGCTTCAGCTTCACATAGACCCATTCACCCACATTAAACTGAACATCCCTTCGTTTTCGATCTGCCTCCGTTTTCATTGACTTTGGGCATTCGCAAGAGTTATTTTTAATTGTTTCAGTGCCTCATCCCGTTCCTGGAGATCACGAGCCACAGCCTCCACTCGCACTTCACCCGGAATAAACTGAAAAATGGATGGCGGTTTACGGCCATAGACAACTTCAAAGGGCGTTGTACCCGTGGACACATGAAAGGTGGTATTATACCAAAATTCGGCCCAAGGAATCCATGTAGCCCAATGTTTGGGCTGGTCCACCGTAAAATAACGCAAATACGTTTCTAAACAGCGATTGATAACCTCCGATTGTCCATCCGATTCAGGATGATAAGCTGATGATAAACGAAGTTTTGTGCCCATTGCCCGAAAAATTTCTTGCCAAAACTTGCTGATGAACAACGGATCGCGGTCACTGACTATGGACCGTGGCACCCCGTGCAAGCGAATGACTTCTTCACAAACAGTCCTGCCACTGTTTTTGCAGTGTATGGATGCTTCAATAATAAGAAATGTGCGTATTTAGACAATCGATCCACCACAACTAATATAACATTAAAACCTTTAGACATCGGAAGACCCACTATAAAGTCCATAGAGAGTTCTTCCATACAGAAACCGGGATGTTTAGGGGCTGAAGCAGTCCCCCAGGAGTGGTGGATTGGGCCTTACAACGTTGGCAGACATCGCAATCACGGACAAAGCGTTTGACCACCTTAGTCATACCCGGCCAATACAGGTTCGCAGCCAATCGTCGATAAGTTCGGTAGAATCCGGAGTGTCCCCCGGTGGCTGTCGTGTGGAATTCATACAATAGAGTTGGTATAAACTGCGAAGATGGGGAAATAACTAACCGATTTTTGTAATGAAGAAGGCCCTGTTAACCGAATATCCCAGATATTTTGTTGGATTGGCTTCATATTTTGAAGGAGTTGTTGTATAGTAGAATCTGCCTTGATTTCCTCAATCAATTGAGCACCTTGTAACCAAACAAGAGAAGATAAAGCTTGACAGAATTCTCCCGAATCAGCTCTCCGAGATAACGCATCGACAGCTCGATTCTCACGCCCGGGTTTGTACTGAATGTCAAAGTTGTACCCTAATAACTTGGCTACCCAATTTTGTTGATCCGGGGATGTAATGCGTTGATGAAGTAAATTGTAACACCCCAACCCGGTTAGGGCTGACGTGTCACACAAACAGTAAATCAGAGGTTCATAATGATAGAATTAATGTACTAAGATACACACAAATCCTTACATAGGTCAACATAATTGAAATAAAGTCTTAAAATCAAAGTACTTATTAAATCGTATTAATCCAAATGTTCTCATCCTAACTTCTTGAGTTAACACTCTTCACTCGTTCCCCTGAGCCCCTTGAGTACCTGTTATAACAATAAGAGAAAACAACAAAAGAAAATACGGCTGAGCCAAAGAATGCTTAGTAACGGAATAAACAATAGCAATACAATGGTCAATCAGGATAACAATGAGATGATCAAGTCGAAAATCAAATGATAATGATCATCTAAAAGGAATACCCATATGAGCCAATAACAATAACAATTAACAATGTGTACATTAGCTGCAGTTCTAATGCACCAATATGTGAGATAGGAAGTGGGCACACACACCTAACCATCTCACCAATAACAATAACAATGATATCCTAGGATCGATCCATACGCCTCCTTTAACAATAATCAATATGTGTCACAACTTAGCACATAATAATAATGTAGAGACGCTGTGGTCTAATCGCTCTGCCACAGATAGAGCACGTCACTTGTGCCACAATGACGCCCTATGTCCCCATAGGTGGATGTGCTCGGGTATAGAGGTCAATGATACAATCAATCAAGCCAATACAACACAATAAGTTACACTAGTGCTCATAACACTTAATCAAGGCCACTAGCTATAATCAATCATTTAGGAAGCATGTGACAATGAGTACAAAGCAAATAAAGGCTATCACATGCAAACAATATCAATATACAATAAACACTTATAACAATAATCTTATGGATTTAATCTCCAACAAGTCAAATTAGGAATTCAAAATACCGATCAAGAACGAGAGGTATTCATGCTACGAGAGGGAAAGGTCGGAATCCGTACCTTATACGAATGACAATAATCAGAAACAAAGTCTAGGCTCGGTTAACGCCGTGAGAACCTACGATAACGTAAAGCAAATTATACTTTGAAAAATTCCAGTTCTGCCTCTGTCTTTTCGCACTCGTTAAAATACTAAACGACGTCTAAAAATTCTGAAAATCTCCAGTCTACTAGTTTAGTGAGTTCTGAACAACTTCATTTAGAAAAGTTTCTGATTTGGATTACCAAAATATGAGAAAAACGTAGATCTTTACAGCTGCGCAGAACTGCTAGCTGTTACGAAAACGACTATTTAGAGGTCTAAACGAATGAGTTTCTCGATGTTTTATATACCAACAGATTCGTCTCTCGACGAACTTCGTCATGGACATAAAGTTTAACTGATTTGGATCTGTTATGATAAAGTAATGGCACACTAACAATCATTTAATCGTTTACAACTTTCCTAAGAGTTCAATTTTATCAAAACTAATCGAAAACATCCCGTTCGATCTCCCTCTCGCCGCGAACCTGCAACTCAATCAAAGGCGCACCTACGATCGATTTGAACAAAATTAACAAAGGGCTATTGTTCCTTATCATGAACCGAAGCTGCACACAAGTTTAATTCGATTATGATGGTTGTTTGGGCATGATTCGATCATCAACTTTGACCGCGACTTGTTCATCAACAGGTAACCCATCAATTCAACACCATATGTACAATTAAACACACACACACACTCGATTATAGACTAGGAATGAAAGCCCTATGATTTTGAGCATTAACAACAACGAATCGAACTCCAATTTGATCCAAATTGAAACTAGGGTTCTTAGATTTAGGGGAAACTGGGATTAAGTGCTTAAAAGGAATTGGGGATGAGTTCTAATCGATTCGGAGCCTTTGGCTCACTGGTTCTGGTGTGGGATTATGGGGAGAAGGTCACGGGTTCGAACCCGGCCCTCTCCCAACATTTTTTTAGGCCTTTTAATACTATTAAAAATATAGGAAAATTTCCTAAAAATTCTCCCAACATTTTTTATTATTATTATTCTTATTATTATTATATTATTATTATTATTATTATATCTATTACTTTTACGGGTATTATAATTCTACCCTCCTTAAAACAATTTCGTCCTCGAAATTCTAAATAATGTAGCATGAATCCTTCAGGAAATACAATACGGTGAAAATAATACTTCTTTAAGCACACACCACTTACGAATAGAGTAATCACTAACAGTTAGGCTTAGAAAACATACACTTAGTTGTCGAATAAGTATGGATACTGTGAACGAATCATTTCTTCTGTCTCCCATGTCGCCTCGCGTTCAGAATGATTTTTCCATAAAACTTTAACGAACGGTATAGACTTGCGTCTCATAACTCGTTCTTGACGATCAATATAGCTTCAGGTTCTTCTTCATAAGAAAGATCTTCTTGAATCGCGTGAAGAGGGTAACTAATAACGTGCAACGGATGATAGTTGTATCCCCTCAACAAAGAGACATGAAAGACGTTATGAACATGAGAGAGTTGCGGTGGCAATGCTAAACGATACGAGACTTTTCCAACCCTTTCAAGAATCTCAAACGGACCGATAAAACGTGGACTTAACTTTCCTTTAATTCCAAATCGACGTATGCCACGACAAGGTGACACTTTGAGAAACACATGATCTCCGACTCTAAATTCCAACGCTCGTCGATGTTGATCGGCATAACTCTTTTGTCTAGTTTGGGCTTCTTTCAACTTCTCTCTGGCAACGACAACTTTGTCATTAGTAATTCTAACCAATTCCGGTCCTTCGATTATCTTCTCTCCAACCTCATTCCAACATATCGGTGCTCTACATTTTCGACCATATAGAAGTTCAAACGGGGCCATATTTATACTAGCCTGCCAACTATTATTATACGCGAACTCAACTAAGCATAGATACTCATCCCAATTTCCTGTCCATTCGAGTGCGCATGCTCTAAGCATATCCTCCAAAGTCTGAATAGTGCGTTCAGATTGTCCGTCAGTCTGCGGATGGAAGGCGGTACTAAATCTTAACTTGGTTCCCCAAGCATTTTGGAAACCCTTCCAAAAGCGTGACGTGAAACGCGGATCTCTATCACATACGATCGATGATGGCGTACCATGAAGTCGAATAATATCTTGCAGAAATACCTCTGATAATTTGCTAACTGAGTAACCCTGTTGGATGGGCAAGAAATGAGCCGACTTTGTGAGTCTATCAACTACGACCCAAATGGCGTCGTTCTTCTTGAATGTTTTTGGTAGGCCTGTAACAAAGTCCATGGAAATATCATCCCATTTCCACACAGGAATATCTAATGGTTGCAGTAATCCACTAGCTCTTTGATGCTCAATCTTTACTTGCTGACAAGTTAAACAATGACTCACATATTTAGCTACGTCTTCTTTCATACCACTCCACCAAAAGTTCTGCCTTAAATCTCTATACATCTTAGTGGCTCCTGGGTGAATAGAGAAAGGTGAACTGTGCGCCTCTGCTAATAAGGAGTCACGAAGGGTTGAGTCATTTGGCACACATAATCTATTCCCACACCAGATAACTCCTTGTTCATCAACTCGAAACTCAGATTGTTTCCTATCTTCAAATTTTGTAATATCGCCCAAAGTTCTCCATCTTGATTCTGAGCTTCCTTGATCCGTGTAATAAGATCAGATTCTATCCTCATCTTGGCTAGATAACCGTTAGACTCACCAAACTGTAACCCAACTTCCATTCTATCCAGATCTGAGATAATCTGTGGTTGGATTTGAAGACATGCTACTCCACCTGCACTCTTTCGACTGAGAGCATCTGCCACGACATTCGCCTTGCCCGGATGATACTGGATGTTGGCATCGTAATCCTTGAGTAGTTCTAACCATCTCCTCTGCCTCATATTGAGTTCTTTTTGAGTGAAAATATACTTAAGGCTCTTATGATCAGTAAAGATGTCACATGTCTCTCCATACAAATAATGTCTCCAATCTTTAATGCAAACACTACAGCTGCAAGCTCTAAGTCATGTGTTGGGTAGTTTACTTCGTACGGTTTAAGTTGTCGGGACGCATAGGCAATAACTTTACCATGCTGCATAAGAACACAACCGAGTCCCTTCTTTGATGCATCACTATAAATTTGGTATCCGCCAGAACCCGAAGGTAACGTAAGAATAGGGGCAGATACTAGTCTTTTCTTCAGTTCCTCAAAACTCTTTTCTCTATCCTCGTTCCACGTAAATTTTACACCCTTTCTCAATAGTTGAGTTAGAGGTAATGCTACACGAGAGAAACCTTCCACAAAACGTCGGTAATAGCCCGCTAAACCAAGAAAACTACGAACTTCAGTGACGGATGTCGGTCGAGGCCATTTAGTAATAGCTTCCACCTTTGCCGGATCCATAGTGATACCTTTAGCTGATACAACATGGCCTAAAAATGCCACTTGTTCAAGCCAAAAGTCACACTTAGAAAATTTAGCATATAACTTCTTTTGGCGTAAGGTCTCCAAAATCGTGCGAAGGTGGTCTTCATGCTCCTCTCTACTTTTAGAGAATACCAAGATGTCATCGATAAAAACAATTACAAAGCGGTCCAAATACTCATGGAACACTCTGTTCATGAGGTCCATAAAGACAGCTGGAGCATTAGTCAAGCCAAAAGGCATAACTAGAAACTCATAGTGACCGTAACGGGTGCGGAATGCTGTCTTAGGAACATCTTGATCTCGGATCCTCAATTGATGGCATCCTGATCTGAGGTCGATCTTAGAAAAGAACTTTGCTCCTTGTAGTTGATCGAAGAGATCATCAATACGCGGTAACGGATAGCGGTTCCGGATAGTAATCTTATTAAGCTCTCGGTAGTCGATGCATAGACGCATACTACCATCTTTCTTCTTCACAAATAATACCGGTGCTCCCCATGGTGAAACACTTGGTCTAATGAATCCGAGTTGTAATAACTCCTGCAGTTGTTCTTTCAATTCCTTTAACTCTACTGGAGCCATCCGATAAGGTGCCTTAGAAATGGGTTCCGCCCCGGGGATTAAATCAATAGTAAACTCGACTTCACGCTCAGGTGGTAACCCTGGAAGTTCTTCAGGAAAGACATCAGAGAATTCCCGAACAATAGGAAAGTCTTCAATACGAGGAGTATCCACTGATGTATCTTTTATAGAAGCTAAGAATCCCTCACATCCACGAGATATAAGCTTTTGGGCTTTCAGAGCAGAGATAATTTTGAGAGGCTTCCGAGGTAGGCTCCCTTGGTAAACTAAGTCAGGATTCATAGGATCACCAAATAGCACACGACGAGTTTGACATTCTATGGTAACATGGTGTCGTGTTAACCAATCCATGCCAAGGATAATACCGAAATCACCCATGTGCATAGGAAATAGGTCAGCCTCTCTAATGATTGATTCGATCTGAATAGGACAGTTTGGTATACTTGTGAAATAACAATCGATTCTCCAACAGGAGTAGAAATCACTAATGCAGGCTTTAGAGCGGTAGGCATGATCGTAAGGTGCTTTGTGAATAGATGAGACACTATCGAGTGGGTGGAGCCAGTATCAAACAATACAGAAATATCATAGTCACCATAACGAAGTATACCACAAATCGTACCTATATATTGATAACTAATGAGATACTAACGACGGTAACACTAGAATCAATGGAAGTAGATTATGATTATTAGAATGAATTAGTACGGGAAGATGTACCTGGAGCATTAGCAGCTTCCCCTGCAGTTAGTGCGAATACTCGACCTCCAGTAGTGGGTGGCGCATTGGCTCCCTTAGCATCATTTTCTTGTCGGTTCCTCGCCTTTGGGCATTGACTAACCCTATGCCCCATATCTCCACAACCAAGACAAGCTCCTGTAAGTCGACGACAGGTTCCGGGATGATGCTTTCCACAATGAGTACACATCGGATGTCTGGAAGGATTGCCTTTTTGATTCACCGGTTGAGCTGCAATTGGTTGGTGATAGGATATCATTTGACCTTGACTTCGAGTCTTACCATGCCATGGCTTAGTGTTCTTCCCCGATCCTTGATTTTTCTGACGATCATTTCCATTTCGGTCAGATCCTTGAGATGACTCACCGCCAGCCTGAATACGAGTCCCATCTCTACTGCGCTTCTTATTATCCTCAAATTTTAACAGAAATTCTTTTCTCTCCAGGTCCACCCTTTTTGCAGCCCTAACTGCTTCCTCAACATTGTTGAAAGTGGAGTGAATAATAGCCTTACGAATCCAATCACATACTGCCCATTGATACTTTTCAGCCCGTTCCTCAGGTGGTCCAGCAGAAGAACCTAGAAATCCCAACAGTCGATAAAACCGGTCTGTAAAATCAGTGAGTGATTCATCATTTCGTTGACGGATGTTATCATACTCCCGCCTGTATGCTGCTTTATCCACATTCGTAAAATACTTGTCGAAGAATATGGAACGAAAATCATTCCAAGATAGAGTCTCCATGAACTGTTCACCTCCTCTTTCAGCTACCACATTCTCCCACCATACTTGAGCATCTTCCTCCAGCTTATAAGCAGCTAAACCCGCCCTGTACTGCTGATCAACTCTAAGCACGGTAAAAATTTTCTCAATATGAGCGATCCAGTCTTTGGCCACTGCAGGTGTAGCCGCCTTAGTGAATGATCGTGGTTTTGCTTTTGAAATCGCGCTAGCCAAACGTCTGCACCAGTTGGGTTTGGATTCGGGTTTGGATTTGGGTTTAGATTCGGATCCGGATTTGGGTTTGGATTTGGATTCGGATTCGGATTTGGGTTTGGATTTGGATTCGGATTCGGATTTCGTACTGCATCAATCAAAGTTGGTAGTATAGCAGTAAGTGCTTGGGTCATAGCACCAACAAGGTTTGGATCAGGTCCATTCGACCCGCTAGAATTTCGTGAATTACGGCTGGGAGGCATCTAAAATGAAACATTTCACATTAATCAGAAAAACGTGAATTAGAAAGTAGCCCTATAATATATAGAGAACCTAACCCAATGTCTACCCAATCCTCACATGTCTTAATTATTTAGTTTAAGTTTTCTACAGGAAGGAGCCTAAGCTCTGATACCATAACTGTAACACCCCAACCCGGTTAGGGCTGACGTGTCACACAAACAGTAAATCAGAGGTTCATAATGATAGAATTAATGTACTAAGATACACACAAATCCTTACATAGGTCCACATAATTGAAATAAAGTCTTAAAATCAAAGTACTTATTAAATCGTATTAATCCAAATGTTCTCATCCTAACTTCTTGAGTTAACACTCTTCACTCGTTCCCCTGAGCCCCTTGAGTACCTGCTATAACAATAAGAGAAAACAACAAAAGAAAATACGGCTGAGCCAAAGAATGCTCAGTAACGGAATAAACAATAGCAATACAATGGTCAATCAGGATAACAATGAGATGATCAAGTCGAAAATCAAATGATAATGATCATCTAAAAGGAATACCCATATGAGCCAATAACAATAACAATTAACAATGTGTACATTAGCTGCAGTTCTAATGCACCAATATGTGAGATAGGAATGTGGGCACACACACCTAACCATCTCACCAATAACAATAACAATGGTATCCTAGGATCGATCCATACGCCTCCTTTAACAATAATCAATATGTGTCACAACTTAGCACATAATAATAATGTAGAGACGCTGTGGTCTAATCGCTCTACCACAGATAGAGCACGTCACTTGTGCCACAATGACGCCCTATGTCCCCATAGGTGGATGTGCTCGGGTATAGAGGTCAATGATACAATCAATCAAGCCAATACAACACAATAAGTTACACTAGTGCTCATAACACTTAATCAAGGCCACTAGCTATAATCAATCATTTAGGAAGCATGTGACAATGAGTACAAAGCAAATAAAGGCTATCACATGCAAACAATATCAATATACAATAAACACTTATAACAATAATCTTATGGATTTAATCTCCAACAAGTCAAATTAGGAATTCAAAATACCGATCAAGAACGAGAGGTATTCATGCTACGAGAGGGAAAGGTCGGAATCCGTACCTTATACGAATGACAATAATCAGAAACAAAGTCTAGGCTCGGTTAACGCCGTGAGAACCTACGATAACGTAAAGCAAATTATACTTTGAAAAATTCCAGTTCTGCCTCTGTCTTTTCGCACTCGTTAAAAATACTAAACGACGTCTAAAAATTCTGAAAATCTCCAGTCTACTAGTTTAGTGAGTTCTGAACAACTTTCATTTAGAAAAGTTTCTGATTTGGATTACCGAAATATGAGAAAAACGTAGATCTTTACAGTTGCGCAGAACTGCTAGCTGTTACGAAAACGACTATTTAGAGGTCTAAACGAATGAGTTTCTCGATGTTTTATATACCAACAGATTCGTCTCTCGACGAACTTCGTCATGGACATAAAGTTTAACTGATTTGGATCTGTTATGATAAAGTAATGGCACACTAACAATCATTTAATCGTTTACAACTTTCCTAAGAGTTCAATTTTATCAAAACTAATCGAAAACATCCCGTTCGATCTCCCTCTCGCCGCGAACCTGCAACTCAATCAAAGGCGCACCTACGATCGATTTTGAACAAAATTAACAAAGGGCTATTGTTCCTTATCATGAACCGAAGCTGCACACAAGTTTAATTCGATTATGATGGTTGTTTGGGCATGATTCGATCATCAACTTTGACCGCGACTTGTTCATCAACAGGTAACCCATCAATTCAACACCATATGTACAATTAAACACACACACACACTCGATTATAGACTAGGAATGAAAGCCCTATGATTTTGAGCATTAACAACAACGAATCGAACTCCAATTTGATCCAAATTGAAACTAGGGTTCTTAGATTTAGGGGAAACTGGGATTAAGTGCTTAAAAGGAATTGGGGATGAGTTCTAATCGATTCGGAGCCTTTGGCTCACTGGTTCTGGTGTGGGATTATGGGGAGAAGGTCACGGGTTCGAACCCGGCCCTCTCCCAACATTTTTTTTAGGCCTTTTAATACTATTAAAAATATAGGAAAATTTCCTAAAAATTCTCCCAACATTTTTTATTATTATTATTATTATTATTATTATTATTATTATTATTATTATCTATTACTTTTACGGGTATTATATAAATGCTTTAGACTTTTTTGATCGGTATGAACAATAAAACGTGTGCCTAAAAGATAGGCACGCCAATGTTGCACTGCTAAGACAAGTGCCATCATTTCACGTTCGTAGGCCGATTTGGATAAATTACGATCGCTAAGAGCTTTGCTAAAATAAGCGATCGGTTTAGAGTTTTGCATTAATACCGCTCCAATGCCACGGCCTGAAGCATCACATTCCACACTAAAAGGTTGTGCAAAATTCGGTAGTGTAAGGGCCGGAGCAGTGACTAGGGCCTGTTTGAGCTGCTCGAACGCTTGTTGAGCGGTCTCCGTCCACACAAAAGCATCTTTTTTTGTTAATTCTGTCAAGGGACGCGCAATGCTACCGTAATGTTTGACAAATTTACGGTAGTAACCCGTTAAGCCTAAAAACCCACGAAGACCCTTAACATGTTTTGGTGTTGGCCAATTGACAACCGCTTCTATTTTTTTGGATCCATGGACACCCTAAAACCATTAATGATATGCCCCAGGTACTCTACTGAAGTCTGCCCAAAAGCACATTTAAGTTTGTTAACTTGAAAGTGGTGGGCAAGCAAAATCTCAAACACCAACCTCAAGTCATCTAAATGAGTCTGCCATGTGGGGCTATATACGAGGATATCATCAAAGAAAATAACAACTTTGGTGTGCAAAAAGGGTCTGAAAACATCGTTCATAACTGCTTGGAAAGTAGCAGGCGCGTTCATGAGTCCAAACGGCATGACGAGATATTCATAGTGACCGTCATGAGTCCGGAACGCCATCTTTTCGATGCTGTCCTCACGCATACGAATTTGATTGTAGCCGGATTTTAGATCCAATTTGGAGAAAAATCGGGCACCGGCTAATTCATCAAGTAGCTCTTCAACCACAGGGATTGGAAATTTGTCCGGAATAGTAACCTTGTTGAGAGCTCTGTAATCTACACACATACGCCAAGAGTGATCTTTCTTTCGAACGAGGATAACCGGACTAGAATATGCGCTTTTGCTAGGTCGGATCAGACCTTGAGCTAATAACTCGGCCACTTGACGCTCAATTTCTGTTTTCTGCACGTGTGGATAACGATAGGGACGAACACACACTGGGGAAGAGAAGTTAATGTGATCGCATGGTCATGCGAACGGGAAGGAGGTAGGCCTAAAAAAGGCTGAAAAATCTTATCAAATTCTGACAAAAGGATTGTTAAATCCTGTTGTTGGGCAGTGGACAAACTGTGAGAAGGAGTCTCGGCTGCACTTAGAGCGGAATCCTCTTCTAACGACAGCCATTGTTGTAACGCAGCCGAAGAAGCTTGATTTAAAGAAAGACCAGATAATTGTACAATTCGTCCCTGATGCATAAATTTCATCCAACATTGTTGCCAATTGTGAACCACTTCACCTAAGGATTTTAACCACTCCATTCCCAATATCAAATCCAAATTTCCAGTATCAAATACTAATGCGTCCAACACAAAAATGGATGGCCCCAAATGAATAGATAATCCCAAACAACGTCTTTGACAAACACGGAATAACCATCACCCAATTGAATACAAATTCCAAAAAACGATGATGATTCAATACCTAAGGCCAAGACCAAGCGGCGAGAAATGAAATTGTGCGTTGCCCCGCTATCCACCAATAAGATAATAGGAATCCCTTGCAACGCACCTTCAAACCGTAGTGTCTTCGCGCCCCCTTGAGCAGATGAGAGGCCATCAAACTCCAAAGCCAAACAGGTCCCTGTAGGACTATCGGCCGCAGTTGATGGTTCTTGTGGCAGCTCTTGATCCAGAATTAAATTTTCACCTCCAGGTTCTTCTAATTCATCATCCCCCAAGAGTAATACACGGAGCTTCCCCTCCGGGCATTTATGGGCAGGACCGTATTGTTGGCCACAACGAAAACATAGCCCTTTTTTACGATGTTCCTCCCACTCGGTCCGGGAAAGCGACCGAATACCCCTATCACGAGGGCTGGATGCCCTAAATCCACCGAAGAAGGGGACGATTTCAGAGTAGAAGCCGGTCGAGAGACGTCCGATCGACCATAAAATCCCCGCTCAAAAGTTTTCGGATAAGACATGTGTTTGGGCTCAGAGCGGCCCAACAATGAAGGCCCATCAGGTAAGTCCAAAGAAAGAGGCCCAGCACGAAAGTATCGGAAACGGGATAGAGATGGGTGGCCGGTAGTCGGCCGGAGCATCTCTTCCACGTCCTTTGACAGGTACATGGCGTCGAGCCGAGAAAGCGGCCGATGCAACCGTACCCATTTTTTAACATCTGGTTTCAATCTCGCAATAAAATAACCCAAGGCTTGCGATTCAGGGAGGCGAGGAACGAGAGAAAGTAAATACTCAAAATCATCAATATAATCATAAATTGAGTCACCCTGTTTGATTGTAGCCAGTTGCTCGTAGGGATTGTGAAGCTCCAGACCACTAAAGCGCTCAAGAAGCTCCGATTGAAACTCAGTCCATGTGAGTGACGTACGCACCTGAGTAATCACTGTAAACCAGTTTTGAGCAACACCAACCATGCTCAATTGGGCCAAACGGAGACGAAGATCGCCCGATGTCTGATTGATGTCGAAATAGAGGTTTGCTTTCTGAATCCACCCTTGAGGGTCGAATCCAGTGAACTCGGGAAGTTTCACCTTCTTTACCGCCCACGGAATGACGGTGGAATCCTCCGGCGAGACTGGTTTGGACCCTGTACCAGTGAGAAACTCGCTGCGACCACCGGAACCCGAGGATTCGTCTTCATTTCGTTTCTCATTTTGTTTCATCCACCCAATGAATATTTTGCGAAATTCAGCCGATTCATGTCGATCATTTTCCAACAGCTTCAAGGTGGACTTGATTTCAGTAACATCTTCTTGCAATTGTTTGATAATAAGGTCCTGAGCATCAATCCGAGAAGAAGAAGAGCGTGCTTCCATGGAAGCAAAAGAGAGGCGGCATGTCACGGCAGGTCTTACCAATGATAGGGTTTAAGAATAAGAGAAGGATGAAAAGTAGAAGATGATTGATGAATTAAAGTAACTTTAGAACAATCAATGGACAAAAGTAACTTGTATTGCCAACAGATGAAGATGATCCCAGAGAATGAACAAAAAGTGACATCCAGGGTCGTACCCTCTCTCTCTAACGAGAGCCTATCAACTTAACAAAACTTTCCATACCCTAATTCCTTATTCTCTATTCTTTTATACCAACTCACTCTCTCTCACAAACACCCAGTTAGCCACTATGAGAATTGCCACCTTTGCCCCTCCTAGAATATACTTGTAGAACTTTAGGTCCCAATAATGTATCAAAACTCCATTACACTCCTTTCACCACATCAAAAGACTAGAAACAAGCATGAATCAAGACAGTACAGATATGCAGATTAAGTTTAAACTGTCTCAACATTTATCACTTTCTTATTAAACTTCCACAATGTATCAGTTAACCTCTCTTTAACCAACAAGTTCAATAGAACAGCACAAGACTCCAAACAAGCAAACGTGACTTTAAACCATGGACCCTCGTATGGTTGAAAACTTGATTGCGTCTCGGGTCATCTTTACATTTGCGTAGAATATCACTAACCAGCTCAATATATGGGAACTCAAAACTTGGCATCACTGTAAGACACCACTCGCCTAAGCACATAATAATCATGGCTGAAAGATTAAACATCTCTCAGAGAAATTTTCACAAACAGTTGGTGTGCACTTCTGAAGTGTCTTTGTTCTACGAACCACCTGTATGACTCTTCAGATAAATGGTTTACACAATTGTAAGTTGATTCAATGTAACATACTAAATCATTTTTATTCAACTGTATCAATCTTGAAACTTGAAAATTTTATGGATTTACACGGTTAGAGACCTAAAACCAAACACCAAAACATCACAAACATATAAACATGCAACTTAAATATATAAATACAAGTCATCATACAGTTTTCTTGAAATGATCATGAAACAATAACCAAAAAGAAAACAAAGGACCAAACAGATAGAAAATACATAAACACGGATAGCAAGAATACCCCCTCAGTTCATCAATGATCAACTCTAGTCAAATGCAAGCAGTAACTGCATCAACAACACAACCACCAGACATAAAATCAAACTCCATATTATTTTGCAACCCCTCTTTACTCTTCCTCATTCTCAGTTTCACTCCAACACCTATGCAGAGTCGACCGTGGTGACCCACAACAACTTCCTCCACGCACGAAACCATAGTAAACCATCAAGCCGCCTCCTTCACCCAAAACTTCAAACTTTGCTTCTTCAACACCATACCCTTTCACTTTCAAATTGTTATCATCCAACTTGAGATCTTTCATTTTATTCCCGTTCACATGCAAGGCCAAAGAGAACTCACTGGGCTGAAAGCAAGCCAGCACCCTTTCAACCAAAGCGGTCAAGTCTATCGACTTGAAGTCGTACACCGCTGCTTCAAAGCTAGCACAACTGAACCCATCTTCTGGAGTCACGTGAATGGTGGAGATCGCAACTCCTTCTAAAGCATTCATGGAGTACCCACATGGGTCAAAGTCAAAATCACAGATCTGAGATTCCGGAAGAATGTTTCTGATCCCTGAATCTTCAGTCATTACAGATGCACAGCTCGACTCTTGACTTGAAAAACACAGATGCATTTCTCTTGTTTAAACCTGTCATGCACATCTCTAGAGTGTAAAGCGGAGCATTGGGTGTAATGACATCTGTCGACTCGGCTGAAGCAGAATACACATGCCATTTCTGATCCTTGTCAGCACCGCCCATGACATATGCATTGCTGCACAAACCAAGCTTTCCAAAGTGGCTATCGAGGACCATTACTTCTTCAGTAAAGCTACGGTGAGGGAGTACCTGAGCACCAGGAAATATATAGCTTCCACGAGTATATCTTACAGATTTCGCAGTAAGAGACAGTTCACCAGATAACTTGAGTATAGGTGGGATCGAGAGGAGTAGCTTAGTCGTGCCACATGTTTTGATGATGATTTTATATGGATACACAAAGAGACTGGATTCAGAAAGAACATAAGAATCCAGTAAATCATTTGACAATGAAGAAACAATGGTGCATTCAGCCGCTATGAGAAATTCATCAAGTTGGTTCCTGCTCAAGGAATGCAGGCCTCTGCCTCCAGGGTCAGCAGATAGACCAGGGTTAACGAAAGAAATCTCAAGCCTTTTCTCATAGCCTTCGAATCCAATGGCCAACACTACTGATGTCATCTTGACTTAATAAAGTTATGTTGCAGAGAAGAAAAGGAGAACAAAGGGGAAGTAAAAGAAAACAAGACTGTAGTAAAGTAACAGAATTGAACAGTTTTATCTAAGGGTTATGTAGCACAAATACTAAAACTCAAGAGGGCTTGCGAGTGCACTGCAAGATCAAAAAAACATATCTCAAAGTTAGGATAGATCATGTAACTGTGCCATAATAAGTTTAACTACAAAATCAAACGTAGCATGATGAAAATGAGAACACACGTTAGAGTAGACAGCAGATTTGAACTTCCTGATCCCACCGTTTGGTCGAACGTCTTCAATTCCGTAACGTAAGGGAGCTTCGTAAAATAAAGACTTACTACTAGACCTTATTTCCAGTTTTTGACTCCATTGATCATTCAATTGTCCTGCATATACAGTGAAAGATAGATAAAAATCAATCTCATTGCAGTTAACACCAACACTTTACACTTGCAAGTTAGCTAACTTAAGATTCAACAAGCTTTGCCTAGTTAAATTTTGCAATCAGTTAAGATATAATAACTACAGTATCAAAATAATACAGCATATAATATGATAGCAAGCTATTCCATATCATAATGTATGCAAGTATACAAAGAAAATTTGATATTTATGTTTCAAAAATATACATGTGTATCTACAAGTCAAATTTGTAAACGATTTTCTCTTTCAACACGAGTATATTAACCGTTCGACATAAAAGTACCACAAAAAAACGAATTTTGAAACGCAAACAATGAACATCAACGATCGCCATTGAATCATCTACAACAACATAAAATGACCTTTTCACGAGAGCCATTCACACCTTTTTAAGAGTAGAGGAATCCGAAACTCACAATCTATCAAAACTGGTTATTCTAAATCTAATCGTTAGTCGTAAGTCATACCCCCCAAATACGAGAGTTATTCACACTCGTTCCCGTTGTTTATGTGAGTAAAAATTACTATTCTTTCTCTTTATTTTTCAATTAAATAATATTTTTATACTCTTATTAATATTTTTTTCTCTACTTCACTTACAATCACTTTTAAAAATATTAAAATATTTATAGAGATTCAACAGTGATTATTTAAATATAGGAAAATTACCAAACTAACCTATTGACCATAATCATTTACCAAATTAACCAGTCAAATGAGAAAATTTAAAAAAAAAGACCAATCGGGAGCCGCCACGTGGCATCCCTCGCTGAGTCAGCGAGGGAATAGGGGAAACCCTCGCCTCATTTAGTGTGCCCAGCGAGGGATACCCATAATCCCTCGCCCACGTGTCATCCTCGCTGACGTGGCACCTGTTCCTCGCTGAGTCAGCGAGGGATTATGTGTATTCCTCGCCCATAATTACCAAAATACCCTTCCTCGCCCATTTTTTATTTAAATCCGAGAGTTTTTTATTTTTAATTGTTTTTTAAATTCTTAAAATTAAAATTAAAATCCGAGATTTTTTATTTTTTAATTGTTTTTAATTAAATTTTATTTTCCCCTATATAATACCATCTTTACACTTAACAAATCTTACATTATTCTCATCCTTTTTTCTTAACAAATCTTACATTCTTCTCATCCATCTTCTTAAAATTATCTTACATTCTTCTTAAAATGTCGGTTAATATCATACTATGCAGTGGTGGTAAATGGCATTTTGTAAACGGTGTTGAAGAATATCTATCATTAAAAGTAAATGTGTTAGACATGTTCTTAGTTTATCTAGTAATATAACGTTTGTTGAATTAAAAGATATTATTTCCTCAAAACTGAGAATTCAAAGTAACTTACGATTATCATATAAAATGTCTACATATACTCATTTTATTGATATTTCTGATGATCAAGATTTAGTATACTTTCTGAATGTTGTTTCGAAATTTTTACGTTATTCGTCAGTGAAGAATCCGGTGATGTTGGTAGTAGCTCTGCTGTCCACGAGGAAAAATTAAATTTTACAAATAACACTGAAAAGTTTAATTATGATTTAAATGATATTCCTGTGGATAACGAGAGTTATAGTGATGTTAAGCAAGAATTTGTTTATGAAAACCCAAAAAATAATAATTTTTATGAAAAAAATGATCCGTCTTCCTATCATTTCGAGTATAAAGTTCATGAAGACATATTTTTTTCACAACCGGAGTCATTAGCGGATCCTACAAATAATCCATGGAGGATAAGCACACCATCGCGTATGATCCTACAACCGAAGACATATTTGGTTCCGAACCGTCCGCGTATGATGATAATTTTTTCATCTCGATTAAATATATTGTAAACCATGGAGGATAAGCACACCATCGTGCATTTATTGGTCTGGTTTGCAATATATGGTTCACCCACGCCCATATATGCTGAAATGTAATTATATGTAAGTAAATTAATTAAATCGAAGTATAAATAAGAAAAACAAGCTTTTAAAAACAATGCTTACATCCGATTCAAGCTAACCATTTGTGTCTCCAATTTGAAGTAAATCACTCAAAAATGATGACACGTGATCAGTATCCCCGGTAAGAGAAGTAGTAAAATGATCACCACTAGTCAACAATTCTAAAACATTACTTTGATCGGTATTTTTATTTTTTTTCTTTTTTAAAAACAAAAAAAGGTGAACTAACGGCTGCTGATGGTTTAATTTCACGTTTCTCTTTCCTTAAAGCAATCGGAACCGTCTGTTATTCCAAAGATATAAATATTAAATAATAAGAACAAGTAATAAATTAAGTAATATTGAAGAAAATATGACTAAAAAATTAAGTAATACCTTTTCTTTCATATGCGTTCCAGAAACATGAGAGATAACAATCTAAATTAAAAAATAATTACGTGTGTGTTATTTAATATATATTATCAAATAATATAAATTATTAAAAAACAATATAAATTGATAATACCTTCTCCATACTAGGACCGGTACAAAAAGGAGATCCAAATATTTGAGACGGAAAATTTACAAATTGACTGGTATTAAACTAAATAAAAAAATTTATATTAGTTAGTTTAAATATCATGAATATATATATCAATTTTTAATAAATTCGTAATATTATTTTATACTTACCTCCTCTAAATTTCTTCAAACGCGTTCTTCGGAGTATGCGTTCCTGGATTTTCTTTTTTAAAATAATTATCCTTGAAAAAAACAATTAATCAACATATTTTGTATAGAATATATGTATTAAACGTAATTATAAATGATATGATGAATAATTACTAGTAATCTGTGAACAATTTCCTCTATGCTTTTCGGGTCACAACAATGACTATTATTCTGTTTTTGTGGCGGCTCTGAATAAAATTTTGAATTTTGCGTTCCAAAATAATCATCAACGTGAGGCACGTTATTTTCAGCAGGGTCAGGATGTTCAAATATTATTTCTTCCTGTTCAGGTGGAAGTTCGGCCCAATACATAAAACTCAATCGGTATGAGGGCAACAACTGATCAAACGGTGTTGAAATAATATTCGACGGTGAATACGGACCCTAGAAATTTTTCAAGAATTATTATTAAATTAATAAATAATATGTCTATAATTTATTAAAAACAATAACTTACCTCTTTTGAGTTGTTTAAAATCGATAACGCTTGTTCCCACGTTATTAAACTCATACGAGGCCAATCAATAGCTCTTGGCACGTACCCACGTCGTTTCCCAAAATTATTCATTATCGGAAACACTTCATAAATCCAAATCTAATAACAGATATAATATTTATAATATTTAAGCATAAAAAATAATCAATACAATTATAATTATAAAATTAAAAACTTACCTTAAATGCCCAAACAAATCCTTTAATACTGTATCTTAGTTTTTTCTTTCGTTTTTCTCTTTTATTTTTATAAAGAGCGTTATAGATATGAGGGTAAGTATGATTTCAAAGATATGTACCCCATAGAAAATCATTCCATGCTCCTAAATCATTAACTAAGTCTAGAAGTTGATTGTTTGAAAAAATTTTTCCTTCTAATCCCAGAAAGCCTTGTTCAACCAGTAATAATAAACAAACTTTTATAACGGTTACATCATCTAACATGTGTAACATGTTATCAAAAACTTTTCTTAAATCATCTAACGTTGGTTTAATTATTCCATTTTTGTGGAAAACGGTATCGAGAAAATTTGGTGTCGATGCATGAACTTGATGCGTCATTTCACCAAATTTAAATCCGGTAATAATACAAAATTCTTTACGACCAAACTGAAGCTTTTGCCCATTAATTGAAAAGTTAATACCGTTCTCCGGATTTTCGGTATTAACTTGTGTTTGTAATATTAAATGTATAAGTGATGCATCATTAGTAATATTTTCACATAATAACCAATTTGCAAAACAGATACTGTTAAACAAAACAAGTTGATCAGGGTTGTCTTTTTATTTATTACAAATTTGTTTTACAACTTTACAATACATCTAATAGCAATACTATTAGATGCATAAAAACCCTGCATAAAATAAAAAAAATAAACAACTTTAATATCATAAAATAAATAAATAGTATAAGTACGAATAAAAACAAAAAAAATAATACTAACCTCATGATCCATCACCGCGAATTTTGACTAACTTTAAAAAATTTTCGAAACTTTAGAAATTTCTTGGACAGTTTTATAAAACTTTTAAAAATAACAACTCACTTGGTCCCCCCACTCGGCCCCCACTTGCTTTATATATGCCTCGCCCTCGCCTCGAAAAAAGAGCCCACGCTGACGTGGGCGAGGGTCTAGTCACATCCCTCACCTGACGTGACACAGCCCTCGCCTAGTGAAGCGTGCGTGGATAGGATAGGAAAGCTGATGTGGGCGAGGGAGTAGTCACATCCCTCGCCAAAGGACCTCGCCAAGTCAGAAGACCTCGCCTCGTTACCCGTTCCCCTCGCCTGGATATTAGCACCCATAGCTTGATTTTTAGCTAATGTGGGCGAGGGACCCGTCCCATCCCTCGCTGACTTGATAGATCCCTCGCTGATGTGGGCAAGGAGGGGTCAAATCCCTCGCCTTCTCCTCGCCGTGTTTTTTTTCAAACTAAACGAAAATATACACGTGGGCGAGATATTGGGCACGTGGGCGAGGAAATTGGGGTGACGTGGGCGAGGGTTCATGCCTTTTCCTCACCCACAGGTGAGAGCATTCACAGCCCGTTCAGTATTTTTATATGAGTGTGTGTCCTACATTAAGGGATGGTTGTGAGTGAAATAGTTTAAAATTTTATGAGCATTGTAACGTGTTTTCTAATATTTAGGGAAATATGTTATGACCTCCATAAAATTTTTAATATCTTTTAAAGTGGTTGTGAGTGGATGAGATATAAAATGTAATGATAAATATATGAAAATATTATTTAATTAAAAAATAAAGAGAAAAATAGTAATGTTTAGTACAATTATAAGTATAGGGATGAATAGTGGATTGTGAATACTCTGAATGCTCTAAGAGGTACCGAAATATAAATATATTTAAAACTAGTTTTAGTAAACTTGTGTATTACACGGTTTGAATAAATAAAATTCTAAATATAATAAAATTTTAGTAATTATAAAATGATATTGTAAAATAAGATATAACTGTAATTACGTATGTGTAAAAACTATAAATCATAAGACAACGATATCAACTTTTAAATGTTTTTTCCTAAAAAATAATTAAACATTTTGTTAAAAACATATCATATTAAAAAATGTCGTTTTTAAAATTTTCCATATTATAACTCTCAAATTTAATATTTTTTAATTATAAAAATTTATTTTTGTAAAAACATTAATTTTAATATGTTTCGTATTTTGAAAAAAGTTTGAATTTTTAGAAAAAAAATAATTTTATAAAAAATTATTTTTAGAATGATATAAATAAAAATATAATTTTCTTAATTTACTAAAAATTATTTTTAATATAAAAAGTTAAATAATATTATTACTAATTAAAATAATTATTTAATATGAGAGAAGTGGATAAATTTTGATGAGAAGAAACATGGTGCTACCACGTGTGACGTGTTATTTATAGTTACTATTTTATTAAAGTATGAATATATAAAATGTAAAAGTATAAATTAATATTATTGAAGCGTTGGATTATAATTTATAGAAATCGTAAAAACCTTTAGAAATTTAACTGTCTGTGAATTCATACTAATAAACTCTAATATTAATAACATACTCTAATACTCCATCATGGTCGGAGACAAAGAAACAAGAAAGCTCAGACTGAAAAAAATACAAACCATAATAATAAGATAAACATGTTTCTTTCAACTCAAAAATTCAAACTTATGCTAACAAATGTGCTGGGTCATGATGAGGCTGTTGCAACCAAAACCACTTCACATAGTTATTTTGATGCTACATTCAAGGGCTTCCGAAGCTAAGCATGAGATCTTCTGAGAGTCTGAAGAACATCAGCTAAAGATATCAGCTGAAGGCAACAGCTGAAGTCAACAGCTGAAAGCAACAGCTGAAGTCAACAGCTGAAGACAACAGCTGAAGTCAACAGCTGAAGCCAACAGCTGAAGACTATCTTCCGAAGACAAAGTCTGATGAAAGAGCTGAAGACAAAGTCTGAGCTTCCGAAGACAAAGTCTGATGAAAGAGCTGAAGACAAAGTCTGAGCTTCCGAAGACAAAGTCTGATGAAAGAGCTGAAGACAAAGTCTGAACTTCCGAAGACAAAGTCTGATGAAAGAGCTGAAGACAAAGTCTGCTTCCGAAGACAAAGAAGACTCCAAGCCTCGGAAGAAGCAGTCTTCCGAAGTATAAGTGGCTTCGGAAGAAGTTATTCTTTCGAAGCATTTTATCCTTCGGAAGACATTGCTATGTCCAGTAGATATAAGTATGGTCCCTGACAGTCCGCTGCAGACCTCTGATACAGCATGGCATATTCCTAAAGAGCCATGTTGTTGACCATACTTTATTTTACTCTTCACCTTTTTATGATAGTACATGTTACCAACTTTAGTTGGTGACAAAAGGTAAGTCAGGGACATGTCCTGACTACCAACTCTCAGGCAAAATGTCTGAAAGACCTCACCTAGATTCTTGTAGTATAGATGTTAGGTTAGAGGTTTCCAGCTGGTATCAAAGTATATCCGGCTGTAGGTAGTATTATATATATCTTCTCCATGTAACTCATTAGATAAGCGATTTGAGTCCAAGAGTCTTGTAATCCTTTGAGTTGAGAAGCAATATATAAAAGTACCTTGAAAATTTACATCTTGTGTTTATTTACTGCCTGTTACTTGTTATATTGTGATCAAATCTTTATAGACTCTTACTGAGTGTTGTTCAAGGTGAGTTTGAGAGAAAAACCATCTGTTGAGTGACCAACACACACGATCCTGCAATTGGTTTCAGAGCTCCAGGCTCTTGATCGTGAGATCTTACCATCCAAATCAACCTGTTTTTCACTCTTCACTACAAACCACTCACTCAAATGGCCGCTCTCTCCAAGGCTGATATGGAAACCGGTACCATGACCAAGTCCCCACTGATTACCCTGAAGACTTTGACACATGGTGCATTAGAATGGAAGGCTTCATCAAGTGTCAAGATTCAAGAATGTGGGACTCCATTGTCAATGGTCCTTTCGTACCAAGCACTACTTCGGCCACTGGTAATCGCATCATTCCAAAAGATGTTGATGATTACTCAGAAGAAGATAGGAAGAGAATAGAGCTAGATCAAAGGGCTATGACTTCTCTCCAAACTGCTCTCCCTAATTCCGTCTACAGAGGCTTCAAGAAGTGCAAGACAGCCAAAGATTTATGGGATGCATTGAAGCTTATGTATGAAGGATCCAAGGAAACCCAAGAGAACAAGAAGGATCTCTTGAAGCAGCAGTTTGAGAACTTTACTTTCAAGGCTGGTGAGACCTTGACTCAAAAATACTTTAGGTATGTTGAGATAGTAGATACTCTGGTGGATATTGGAGTAGCTCTTGAGAATAGAGACATAGTTAGGAAGTTCATGTCTTCCCTTCCTAAACTATGGACACACTATTGTGTTATAATCAAGAGAACTTCGGACCTTAAGACTCTTACTCTCACAGAGTTGTATGGTATCCTAAGTGCATTCCAGATGGAGATGAACATGCAGAACTCCTCTGGTCACTCCAATAACCAACTGAGTTCAGCCCTTCATGTGGTTGAAAGGGAAATCATAGAACCATAACATCAGTTGATGTGTTACCCTGACAACTCACATAGTGGACCCTACATTACTCTACCTGAGACTTCAAAGTCTCAAAAGGTTCAACATAACTCCTTTCAGGATAGTTGTGCCTTTGTCTCTGAAAGTGGACATTCTGATGATTTTCAATATTGCTTTGATGATCTTGAGTGCTTCAGTCCAGATGATGTGGAGTATGTGGACATTGTCCAACAGATGGCTCTTTTAACTTACAGAGTGAAGAAGTTCTTCAAGAGAACTGGAAGGCAATTCCCTCAAAACCCAGTCAACAGCAAGTTTGTGTTTGATAAGACCAAAGCAAAGTGTTACAACTGCAACCAACTTGGTCACTTTGCTAGGGAATGCAAGGCTCCCAAGAACAACCCGGGAACCCCACAGGCCTCCACACATCCCACTGCTTCAAAACAGGAAGAGAAGTCAACTGAAACAGCTGCTGTAGCTCAAGAAGTTGACTGGAGCTTCATGGTACAGGATGTGACTCTCGCTCAAGCACTCATGGCCGGAATAGATGATGATCAGGTATATGAACATCTTTGTACTGCTGCCTGTATTACTAAAGTTAATCTCTATAAGGATTACATTTCGGAAATCAGATCTGAGGTTGAGTCTTTGAATGTGTTAAAATCTGATTTTAAGATAGCTGAATCTGACTATCAAAAGAAAATTGAAGAGTTAGAGAAAACTGTATCGCTTTTAAAACATGAAAAGACCAACTATAAGACTTAAATTAAAGATCTGATATCCAAACTATCTGAAGTTCAAGCCCAGTTGGTCACTGCTGAGGCTCAGGCCAGGAAGCAAGCTATTGCTGAGCAAAACTTCCAAACTATTATTGCATCATCCTCTCATTCCAAAATGTTTTATCAAAACAAAGAAGGGTTGGGAACCAATGAAATAGCTCCACCACACTCTTATGAGTCTATTAGACTACCTAGATGTGGTACTGAAGAGCAAGAGGTTCCAACTGCTGACCCTTCTCCATTGGAACTAGAGGAGGAGGCAAAAATAGTGGCCACCACAGGGGAGAAACAGGAGGATACATGTCACACCCCGACCGACGGCGGAATCATCGGAGCGGAAGAGGGAATGATTGATTGTTCATAACACATGATTGTCTAATAGTGGAAATAATATTAAAATCAGATTACATGATAGCATGTGTTTAACATAAGCAAATACAACAGTTAAAGTCAAATAGTAATTGTCTTTTGTTTTGACTAAGTCCGGGTCTTATATGAGCATGTAGAAGTCCACTAACTTGCTTAACCTGAAATCATGTGAGAAAATAACGTCAGCTAACGAATTAGCTGGTGAGTAATCACAGTTTTGAGTATACATATAGATTGATTGATTGATTGAGAATAATCCAATTCACAAGATAACGTTAAGACTTATATTGCAATAGTAAAGCATATAGATAAACTGACACAATAACAACCCCTTGACTTGACACTTGCATATAATAGACTCCACACATACACCATAGATCTACCATTGATACCAGGATTGATTGATTGAATTAGGGTTTTACTGTCGTCCAGTTTATCATAGTATGTTCACATAGTTGCAAGTAATAACATAACCTGTCTTGAATTGAATTTAGAATGAAATAACAATAGAATATCATGATTGAATATTGTACCACATGATTTCCCCAAATAAGAAATGATATAAAAAGGGGATATAAATACTCACTTGATTGATGAGATTTGAATCTGGATGTGATAGATTAGACACCAACGATTTCCTTACGATTAACCTAAGGAACGGTGTCTCGAATTAGAATAATAATGATTTGGAAATTTGGGAATGTATTAGAATTTCCATTGGGTTTTTAATTTATTTAGTTTGAATATCTTGAAATACGTAAAATGAATTTATTGATAGTATTTATGTTTAGAATTTAATAAAAATAATTGTATCAATACTCGTAATTGTTTGGTTTATTATTAAAGTGTGGAAAAATAAATAATTAATTTTATTAATCAATTATATGATAATTAATTAAAATATTTAATTATTTAAATGACTAAAAGAAATGAAAATGAAATTAGAAAGATTTAAATATAAAACTTTTATATTTAATCATGGTTTACACGATTAATAAAATAAATAAAATGTCAAGATAAAAATAACAAATATTATATTTGATTGTTAAACAGGTGTATATATTGAAATAATTGGATGATGTGATTTAAAGTCTATTTTTTATAAAAATTTAAACTAATTATGTTATTTTATTTAAAACAATTAAAATAAATAAATAAAATGTTGAAATAAATTTCAGAAAATAATTAGATTGTTTTAAAAATTTTTAATGTTTGTAAAAACATTTTTATAATTTTTAGGATTTTTTTCTGAATTTTAAAGCTTAAAAAGAGGCTTAAAAATATGTAGGTGGCACGGATTCGAACCCGTGACCTCCTGCTTGAAATGGAACATGGGAACCGGTGAACCAAAGGCTGTGGCCGTGGTAACTTCTCGATTCCAATTTTTTTAAACTTCATTTCGATCAAACCCCAATCCAACCGAGCCCTAGTTCGAATCCGGACCAAATTGTCCACCAATTCGACTTCGATTGCTTCTGAAATCATGGGGCTTTTGTTCCCCATGACAAATCGAGTATGTGTGTGTGTCGAATTACCTATATGGTGTTCGATTTGGTGATGAACTCGTCAAGAACAGATTCGCGACAGAGGTGCCAACTCGAATGATGCTTAAACAGTGATAATAATCGAATTAAACTTGAAGGAAGCTTCGAATGATGTTGGGATTAAAAGCCCCTTATTAGTTTTTGTTAAAATTGATCGGAGATGGGATTAAAGGGAGTTGCAGGTCCGCGGTTGAAGGTGGTGCTCGATGGAGTGTTTGTTGTTTGTTTTGATTAAAATTGAATTCAAAGGACACTTATAAACGATCCATAGTTCATTAGTGCGAGATTACTTTTGAATATTGAAATCCGTAGTGCGATCGATCGAGGAATCTTGGCCGACAGCCATGGTGCGATTGGGAGGGAAAGATGGGGGTGGGGTTGGGATGCTTTTCGATAATTACAGAAATGGTCCCTGTGGTTTGTATCAGTTTGCAAATGAGATGTAAAGTTAGATTTAGTTTTAAATGAATTACCATTTAGCCCCCTGAAGTTTGAGTTGTTATCATTTCATGTAACAAGGTTAATAATTGTCCATTTTTCCATTATTATTCTTATTATTATTATTAGTTATTAATATTATTATTATTATTATTATTATTATTATTATTATTATTATTATTATTATTATTATTATTATTATAATTATTGTAATTATCGGAATTAACAATCAACGTATTAAACAAAAATTAATTTTTATTTACCGAAAATACGCGATGTTACAATACACTCATCTCCACCCGTGAAGACCAAATCCTAACCACCAAGGCAAGAAGAAGTAGAGCTAAAGCTGCTAGAAGGACTGCCAAGAAGGTTGCAGAGTCCAAGCTTAAGATTGACCCAAAGCAAAAGGGTGTCTTCATTTCTGCCGGATTCCAAGTGGTAGGTACTTCTGATTCAGGAAAGGAGTGTAGTACCAGCACTCCTGTCCTACCAAAGGATCAGAAGTTGAAAGGAAAAGTTGCTGATGAAGAGAAGAAATCCAAGAAACAGCAACCTACAAGTTCCCAGAAGACTAACATTGCATGCATAATGTGTGGTCTGCACAACCACATGGCTAAAGATTGTTACTACAATCCAGCAAGCACAGATTATGCAAATAATGTTAGAAAAGAATGAGTCAGGGAAGGTTTCTCAGTTGGACCATTTCAAACGGTCCAAATGATGAAAAGGGGAAAATTGGTCGCGGAAGCCAAGTTGCTTTCGGAAGAAAGTACTTCTTCCGAAGGGAAAATGGCTTCGGAAGCCAAAGCTTCTAAGGTTCGGAAGAACAAGAAGGCTCCCTTGAAACCATCTCAGAAGAAGACTACTTCGGAAGAAAAGGTGGTGAAGGCTTTTTCCGAAAAGAAAGAAGCTTCGGAAGAAGACCATGCTGCAAAAGCTTCAACAAGGTCATCCTCAAAGATCAACCAAGGGATGGATTGGAAGATCAAAGAAGATGCTGCAGCCCAAACCTCTTCTTCAACGACCTCTATTGAACCTCAATGCATATCTTTTGGTTTAATTATGTCATTATCTTTGGAAGAACCTAAGACCAGCATGGGTTGGGCTTCCAAACAAAACTAACCATCTCATCTTATGTGCAGGGACATCCATTTAACAAGAACAATAATGTCTGGATTGTAGATAGTGGATGCTCCAGGCACATGACAAGGAACAGATCTCTCCTTCAATAATTCCAGAACTTTGATGGAGGGCCTGTCCAATTTGGAGGTGAGGCCGGAGGATATATTTCTGGCAGAGGAAGTATATCCAATGGTAGAATAAACATTGACAAAGTTCACTTGTCAAACAGCTTGAACACAATCTGTTAAGTGTTTCTCAATTCTGTGACCAGAAGCATCAGATGCTTTTCACAGAACATGAGTGCATTATCCTCAAACCAGGGATGACAATTCCTCCGGAATTGATGCTTCTTAGATCTCCCAGGAAATGGGATATGTACAAGCTGAATATGAATAATGCTTCTCCTATGGGTGAAGTATCATGCTTTCTTTCCAAAGTTGATAGTGATAAGTCAACACTATGGCATAAACGCATGTGTCATGCGAATTTTAAAACAATGAATAAATTGGCTAAAAATAACTTGGTACATGGGTTGCCTAAAAAGGAATTTTTCTGCAAAGATAACTGTGTTGCATGCCTGAAAGGGAAACAACACAGATCATCTCATAAACCCAAATGTTATACTCTATCACTACTCCATTGCACTTATTGCACATGGATCTCTTTGGTCCCACAAGTATAATGAGCATTGGAAGGAAATCATACTGCCTTGTGATTGTTGATGATTTTACAAGATTTACATGGGTATTCTTTTTAAGAAGTAAAGATGAAACTGCTGAGACGTTAAAATCTTTTATATTTAAAATAGAGAATCAAATTGATCACAAGGCTAAGATTATTAGAAGTGATCAAGGGACTGAGTTTAAGAACTTTGTTCTTGACTCATTCTGTGACTCAAAAGGGATTTCCAGACAATATAGTGCTCCCAGAACTCCTCAACAAAACGGTATTGCTGAGAGGAGGAACAGGACACTTATTGAGGCTGCTCGAACCATGTTAGCTGATTCAAAACTACCTCTAACATTCTGGGCAGAGGCAGTTAGCACTGCATGCTATGTGCAGAACAAGGTTCTTGTAGTTAAGCCCCATGGAAAAACCCCTTATGAGTTATGGAACAAGAGGCCACCGTTCATTGGCTTTCTAAGGTCCTTTGGCTGCAGGTGTACCATACTTAACACAAAGGACAACTTAGCAAAGCTTGCTGAGAAGTCGGATGATGCTATCTTTGTTGGATACTCTTCTAGCTCCAAAACTTATAGAGTATACAACATCAAGAATCAACAATTTGAGGAGTTATCTAATATAGTTGTTAATGAGCACACTCCTTGTGTTAGGGGGAATGGACCTGATTATATCTTTGATTTAGAATTGTTTCCAAACTATTCTAAACAATCTTGTGAGAATGTTTCAGCTGGAACAGGTGCTTAAGGTGATGCTGATGCTGATGCAGATCAACTATTTGAGCTTCCCAGACCTCTTCCAAATTCTCCAAGAGCTGAAAGGCAACAAGCTTCAACCATTCACAGATCTGACAGTGTAACTATCTCTAGGAATAGTGAAGCTTCAACAAGTGAATCACCTGATGAACCCAAAGCTCTTCAGGTGATCTATTACAACACCAGGTTGAGGGAAGTAGTATTCTGAAGGAACAGGAAACTGTTAATACTACTTCACAACCAACCATTGATGATGTTTCTCAATCATTTAATCAGTCCTCATTGAATGACTTTGAAACAGCAGCTGGACAGAGTGATCCAGTTCCTGATCAGAATATGTCCAATCTAGACTTATCTCTGCAACTGGAAGTGATTCCTCATCTTAGGATTCACAACACTCATCCACCTGAGAACATCATAGGGAATGTCTCTGAGGGGGTGAGAACAAGAGGACAAACTCATCATGGGAATGTCTGTTTGTACTCATGCTTCTTGTCTCAGATGGAACCCAAGAAGGTGGAAGATGCCTTAAAGGATAGTAGTTGGGTTGAATCGATGCAGGAGGAGCTGCTTCAATTCAGAAGACAAAAGGTCTGGAATCTATGCCCACTACCATCTGGTCAAGTACCCATAGACACTAAATGGGTGTTCAGAAACAAGAAAGATGATAGAGGCTTGATTATCAAGAACAAGGCAAGACTAGTAGTTCAAGGGTACACCCAGGAGGAAGGAATTGATTATACTGATGTCTTTGCACCTGTTGCAAGACTTGAGGCAGTTAGGATCTTCCTTGCTTATGCTGCATCCAAGAACTTCACAGTCTACCAACTTGATGTCAAGTGTGCTTTTCTATATGGGGATATAGATAGGGAAATCTATGTATGTCAACCTCCAGGATTTGAAGACCCACAGCACCCCAACTATGTGTGCAAACTGGATAAAGCTCTATATGGGCTGCACCAAGCAACTAGGATGTGGTATGAGACCTTGTCTCAGTTTCTCCTGAAGAATGGATACACTAGAGATACCATTGACAAGACTCTCTTCATTAGGAAGTCTGGAGAAGACATTTTGCTTGTACAAGTCTATGTTGATGACATCATATTTGGTTCTTCAAATGACCAAATGTGCAAGGACTTTGAAAGCATTATGAAGCAGAAATTTGAAATGAGCTCCATGGGAAAAATGGATTTTTTCCTTGGAATTCAGGTGAAACAGATGAAGGAAGGGTTCTTCATAAGTCAATCTAAGTATGTCTCAGACATCTTAGATAGATTTGAAATGAAGGACTGTAAACCAGCCAAGACACCCATACCCAGAAACCATAATCTTTGCCCTGACCTTGAGGGGGAGGATACTGATCAACATTAGTATAGAGCAATCATTGGTTCTCTGATGTATCTCACCGCTAGTAGACCAGATATCATGTTTGCCACATGCATTTGTGCAAGATATCAGGCTGCTCCAAAGGTGTCTCACCTAGCTGCTGCAAAGAGAATCCTCAGATACCTCAAAGGAGCACCTAAACTAGGTCTCTGGTATCCAAGAAATAGTGATTTCAATCTCTATGGATACTCTGACAGTGACGATGGTGGCTACAACATTGACAAGAAATCAACATCAGGAGGATGTCAATTTCTTGGTGGAAGGATCATCTCATAGCAATGCAAGAAACAATCCTGTGTCTCTACATCAACTGCTAAAGCTGAATACATTACTGCTGCTAGCTGTTGTGCTCAACTGCTATGGATTCAAAATCAGATGTTAGACTATGGATTCAACTTCATGACTACTCCTATCCATATTGACAACAATAGTGGTATTTCCATTACTGAGAATCCAGTGAAGCACTCCAAGAAAAAGCACATTGATATCAGGTATCATTTCATTAGAGATATTCATGAGAAACATCTGATAAAGTTAATCAAAGTTGACTCAAATGAACAATATGCTGATTTGTTCACAAAGGCATTTGATGAACAAAGATTTAAGTATCTAATATCAGCTATTGGGATGATAAACATTGATTAACTACCTCTTTGAAAAGCTTTTTAAAATGTGTAATGTCTTGTGTCAATACAATTTAAGCCCTGTTACAAAAGATCTTTAAATTATTCCAAGTGTAAATTCCTTCCGAAGAGGAATTAACTCTCGGAATATATTCTTGAATATCTTCCGAAGCCAAATTCCTCAATGGAAATTTTCTTCTCGGAAGAGTTTTTGGTCTCGGAAGAAGCGATTGATTTTACATCAGATCTACTTCCGAAGCTTATATAACTCTCCATTCGGAAAGACAATTTTACCTTCGGAAGCAATGCCTTGCTTCGGAAGAGTAATTGCCTTCGAAAGACAATTACCTTCGGAAATGTTTTACATTCGGAAGTAAAGGTTTTACTATGTAACGGATATCTTTTGGGCCCACTCTGTAAAAGGTAAAGATTTGCTCATGATGGTCAGATTATTTAAAATTATCCCGTGCCGCCACTGTCATTTCTCCACCGTAAACCACCATATCACCCACAGTAACCCCAAAACAGTTACCCTATTACCGTCACTACCACACTTCATCCCATTTAAATAATCTTGACTGATCAATTTCATCTTCTTTTACCAATTTACTGCCCTAACCATTCCCTTCACTGTCAAACCTGCAATTTCACCCAAATTCAAGCTTACTTTCTCTGCAATGGCGCTAAACCTCAGCACAACCAAGTCGCATTACTTGATTCGTCAAGAGATGCTGACTTTACCCAAATCATCACCTTTCTTACTGAATCCACCTACCTCACGGCGCTAACTGTTAACCCCACCGTCTACTCCAACCACATGTCCGAATTCTGGAGTAACGGTCAAACTGAAGTTCTGAATGGGGTTCGCGTCCTGAGAACTCGCATTTGTGGCCAGGAGTTGGTCATCACTGAACAACTCATCAGGGAGCATCTCGAGCTTCATGATGATGGGGCTCCTACTGAGTTTCCCAAAGAAGACTTGGATAGCACCTACATCCTCATGGGATATGGTGGAGATGTCAGTAGGTCAACCGTCTACAAGTTCAACTTCTCACACCAATGGAAGTTCCTGCTGCACATTGTCCTGCACTGCTTATCCAACAAGTCAGGGGGATGGGATCAAATCCCATATGAACTGGGATGCCTAGTTCATGGGTTGATGAAAGGTCTACGCTTCAACTACTCACGATTTGTGTTGACCAACCTAATCAGCAATCTGAGAAGGGATACATTCTTCATGTATCCTAGATTCATTCAACACATAATCAACTGTGAGCTGGAACCGAGCAAGCTTGTCTGTGCAGCTGCTCTTACTGTTCCCCAAGTGAGGCCTACCATCTTCAAAACACTGAAGAAGATGTCCATCAACTTCACTGGAAGGTACACTCCATTACCTCCAGAGATGACTGAGCGCATAGCTCCTGGTGACATCCCTGTTATCCCCACAGGTGATGAACCCACACCAGCAACCTCCACCACAAATGTCCCCACACCTTCTTTACCCATCAAAATTACATACAAGAGATGCCCCAACGAACTCTTGTTCAATCTACTCTGATTAAACAAGCTCCTCCAGTTCAAACCAAAAGGGCTAGAGTGGAATCATGGGCTCCCACTCAGTCCGAGGTCACACCTTCCTTCACCATTGACCTCAATGTGGGTTTTGAGCCTCCTCAGTCTTAAACCCAAGAGCCCGAACCCCAAGCCTTAAGCCCACAGGGTGAGTCTTCACACTCCCCTGTGCAGCCTTCAAGGGACAGCCCCACCATAGGCTCAATGCCTGTAGACATTGATCTAGGTCCCGGGTCAGTAGGTTTAACCTTCTTATCTTTCACTGACCTTTACTCCGCACTGATGAAGAGATTACATCTCTCCATGGCCATGAAGTTGATCTACAACACCCTCTGAAAGATCAACAGAGCCAAGAGAGATCCCTTGTCTCTAGCCCCCATCAGCAGCCAATTACTGAGGTGAGTTCCACTAATGTGGAGGGGACTCATGTAGGCTCAGCTGCCACTACTCAGAGTCTCTCATTGAGCTCTCAGGACAGTGGTAACATCAATAGGACTGAGTCTACGGCAACTTTGCCCATTGACATCTCTGAAAGAGATGACTTTGAGCAAAGGTATCCAGGGTGCCAAGAAGCCATATCTGGTGGTGAGACTGATCATACTAGGTATGTTATCTCATCTCCCCGTGATTCTTCTCATGAAGATGAGGGAAGTATGCAACTCACACTTCAGTACTTGCTTTCTAAGGTCTCCAACCTGGAATCACAGGTGAGGATCTTAGAATCAAGGACTGCCACTCAGCAACTTGAGATAACAATCTCAAGGCTAAGCTAGCTGAGAAACAGACGGAGAGGTCTGTTAGGCATGTACCTATTCAAGTCTCATTGACTTCTTCCTCTAGCTCATCTAGCTCTCAAGATGATGCTACCAAAAAGGGAGAGAAAGTTCAGAGACAAACATTTGAGGAACCACAGACCCAGTCCTTTACTTCCCAACTCATCACACTACCTGAGTCATCTCAATCATTTCTAGAGATTGACTCAAAGATGCTTCATGATCTCTACAGACTTTTCACAAAGTTTGTATTGAGATCCTCCTTAGAACAGCCCAGCCCTGACACCACACTTATATATTTTGGGGCTGAGGAGCTTCAAAGACTGATTGCACCTTCTACCACTGTGGAAGAAGTTGGTCAACCTAAGGTCCACATGAAACCTGAGATTAACTTCGAAGGGGAAATGGGGACTGATGGCCCAGCAACTAAAACAGATGGGACAGAACTTGCAGCAGCCTCTTCTTCCGAAGCTCAGGCTGAAACTTCCGAAGCTGACATTGAAGCCTCGGAAGAACAAGACAAGTCTTCCAAAGCTGAGATGTGACAGGATCTCAGCCTCTCGTGTTGATCAATTAGATTATGTTTGCAGCGGATTTAGCACATTAATTAGCAATTAAAGCAAGAACATAAAAGATACTTCAAATTAAAGCATGAACATAGAGAGAAGAGTTTCTGCAAAACAATAAATATTCTATGGTTTGCACGTTTCGGCAATTAAAACAGTATGGTTGCCATCCTTTTATAGGCGGCAAAAGGATGGGCGTGATGTCCTTTTTCTGACATCACTGAATATTCAAATTACAACTGACAAAACATAAACTACTGATGATGTCAACAACTGACATCTTACAAAAGTTCCTAAGTACTGACAAAAGTAAACTACTGAAACTATAACAGCTGAAGAACATTCTCTTCAGCTGTTGTACAACTACTGACACAAAATAAACTTCGGAAAAGGAAAAACCACCACAACAACTGAAGAGGACTTCTTCAGTTGTTGAGACAAACTCTGTCTTCAGTACTTGGTCTTCAGACTTGGCTTCGGAAGATGAAACTTCGGAAGATGTTACTTCGGAAGATGTAACAACTGATGACTTCAGTAGATATCATCAGTTGTTGTCTTCAGTCTTTTTCTTCAGACTTTGCTTCGGAAGATAGAACAGCTTCGGAAGATAAATGTAACAATGATGATCTCAGTAGATATCATCAGTTGTTGTTCAGTCTTTGTCTTCAGACTTTGTGCTTCGGAAGATCTTCAGTTCTTTAGATCTTCAGCCTTTTGATATCTTCAGCTGATGATCTTCAGTTCTTTGATCTTCAGAATTTGTTCTTCAGACTTCATCATCTCAGCAGAGAGCTGGCACTAAGATGCTCTCGAGCCTGACATTCAAGCAAGAGAACACAATAGCTGATGAGAGTCCTCAGTTCCTCTCTGACCTTCCGGCAAGAGAACACAATAGCTGATGAGAGTCTTTGCTTGTTGTTGTAGTGGCATGTGGGACTTAGAGGTTTTCCTGATCTTGGCTCATTGGTTCTTTTGGTCCAACAAACTCCCCCTGAACCAATGCAGCCAAAACCTCTAATTATTGGATGTCCCACTTATTGGTGGCATAAAGATTGGTCTATTTCCTCCTAGATCAGATTAGGAGTTGACCCAGATAAGCACTGGCCGGAGAGGTAGTCTCAAGTGTTGTTTGGCTAAGTATGGATGGGAGCTGTCTTGGGGAATTGGACACAGAGCTGTTCCCCCATCCATGAGATCTACCTCCCATGTACAAGCCGGTAGGATTCTCGGGTGTAGGCCTGAAGAAAGATCATTTGTTCTTCTTTGGACATGTCTTCAGGCTCACCTTCGAAAATCCCTCCGACCGTACAGCTCTGAGAGATACTTGACCTGTTTCCATTTTTGAGCTCAAGTGTTGTGATTTGCCTATATGCAAACTCATCAGGTGTATACCCTCTAACAACAAAGTGAGCTCATTCCGATGAAAATTCTCAAGCTTCTTATAGACCAGACCCTTCCTAACCACCCTATTATCTAGCATTGAAAAGGGTGGTTGGCCGGCTCTATAAGCTTTCTCGAATTCATCTACTATTTCCAGGGTGTTATACAATAGCCACAGAGACCTCTTCATCTACGATTCTCTTTAGTTGGCTTTTGTATCTCACAGGCATGTCCTTCTTGACTATCCTGTGAGCCACCTGGGTCAGGCCAAGTTCTCACCCTCTCCCTTTTATATTGAAAGGTTTGGCTGAGGGTGAATAACCTCAGAGCTTCTCTTGCATATTTATTATAGAGGTCGAAGCAGCATAACATTGTCAATGCTTTTCAGCATTTCCTCATCATGTCGCTTTTGCTGCTCCTCCTCTTCTAACTTAGCCCTCACAGTGTCCTGCTGTGAGGTGGGAGTGATGGTTTGTGATTTGGCTTTGGGTAAAGGTATAACTGAAAAGTGGCAGACTATCCTCCATCATCCTCTTTTCATCTTGCAGCCTCAGCACCCTTCTCTTCTTCTTCAAGGGTGGATCATTGGCTGCGGGTTTGGTGGTAAAGGAGTTGGTTTTGTGGGTTGTGGTTTGGTTGTGGTGTGGGAATGTTGGCAGGCACTGCTAGCAGCCTAGAGATAAGGGCTGGTTGGTTAGCTTGACTAGCAGTGTCCTGTTCCCAGCACCGGCTTCAGATAAGGCCTCTGCGACCAGTCCCTTTGTAAAATCACCAGCTGAACAAATCTTGGTGGTTATTGCCAAGAGTTTGTCCTGGTCCATGCCTTAACATCAAGGACTGGTCTGCCCAGGTACTTCGAAGTGAACCTACTCATAGCCTCAAGTTTTTGTCTTTCCTCTTGGCTAAGAGTAGTCATCGGTACTCAATCTCCTTCTCCATATTCCTGATCTCTTGATCTAGCAAGGCAGTGTCCTGTCAAAGCCTTGCCTGAACAGCTGTTCAATGACTTTGTTCATTGAACGGGTATGTTCAGCATCAGCCTCCTTGACAAGGGCTGCTAGATCAGGATCAGCCACCTTCTTCCCTTTCCCTTATTCTTATCAGTGACACTGAAATCCTTTTGGATGTCAGCCACTCTATTGCTCTACCTCCCTCACTTTCCTCTTCCCCTTCTCCCTCACCTTCCCAGTTCCTCAACCAACTCCCTCTCAACCACCACCTCTTTCTCTGCCTCTCCCTCTTCCTCCCCTCTTCCTCTTGGCTTGCACTGATGTCTCCCTTTTTGGGTGCATTGGTTGGGGTTTGACTATCAGCAAGCGCCTTAGAAACGGCAACCTCCACCAAGGGTTGTATGTATGTGGGAAGCCTCTCATCAAGGGTCTGAATTACTATATTTGAAGTAGGGTGTGATGAGAGGTAGGGATTTCTGGAAGATAGCATCCAGCTGCTCAGGGGGGTCTGACCCTGAGAGCTAGTGCCAGAAGCAGGGGCTGGTGGCCGAGTTTGTGGGGTTGGCTCAGTGTTTGTGAGACCTTCGGGTGAAGGTGCCATCTGTTGGGTAGTGGTGGCAGATGGACTTCTATCCTGAGTCATCTGAGCAAGCAGCTCTTTGAGTCTGCTTATCTCATCCTCTAGGATAGTGTTTTGAGCGACTACATCATAGAAGAAGCTCAGGTCATCATCAGCATGAGCTGAATCACCTGACCTCCTGACAGTGTCAGGATGTACATGTCCTGAGTGTGGCTCAGTAATGACATGTGCCCCTTGTTCATGGTACTGGGGACTTCTGGCCTCAGGATTAGATCCATCATCGGCCATTGCCTCTGGTGAGGTCTTAGAGATGTTACCAGCTTCACCCTGCTCAGATGTTGATGCAGGGGAAGTGGCAGCCTCACCAGATTGTTCTCTCTCCCTAGCCACACTGGGAGAGTGAACTGATTCTCTGTGCTGTGGGCTCTGATCAGCACTTTGCCCACCCCCTCTTCGGTTGGAGTCTCCCCAGTGGTAATAGGTTTCTGGGGAGAGGGTGGAGTGCTCAGATCAGTCAGCACTCTGGCTATTACCAGTGTTGGGCTTAGTGGGGCGGTCTCCTCTGTATGTGGGCTAGAAGCAGTATGCACATGGGGAGGACTGTGCTCTTCAATGGCAGCTTCCTCAAGTGAGGAAGACCCCAGTAATGTGGTTGCCCCAAATTGGTTACATCAGGCTCCTGTTGAGAGGAAGCCTGTGCGGTTGTGGTGGGTGGAGTCGTGGTACCTGCTGGGAGAATCGAAACCAGCAGGCACATCCTGCCTTTGTGTGGCAGGGGCATCCTCAGGGGACTCATCTCCCTGAGTAGCCTTTGTGGGCTTCTTTTTGGCTTTTGGCTTGGTGGGGACTTTGGATTTGGAGGTGGAGGCTGTGGGTTCCAGCTGCGTGGGTTTTCGCAGCCGGCCAGCCTGTTTGAGTGTGGGGTCAGTGTTGTGCCTGGAGTATACCTCGGCTTGAACAGCCATGGCAGGGACCCCAGTGCCAACTAGTCCCTCAGCCTGAAGCTGGTATTCGATCATGGCCATTATGAACCGTGGATACAAGTTCCAACGGTTAGAAAAAGATTTTGTGGCCATGTCCTTGAGTTCCAAAAATAAAATATCAGTAAAATTTAGTGGTTGTTTCTCAAGGATAGAATACAATACCTGTTGCCACCTGTTGACATCTGGTCCCATGAGGAGGTTTTGGGAGCCAGACAAACATTTACCATGTGGAAGATCAATCGTTGAGGGTCAGGGAAATGTTTCTTCAACAAGGTAGAGGCTGATAGGTTACCCTGTAGTCGTTGGATGTGAATGATAGATCCAGGGTACCTTTGGGGTAGGAGGTTGGGTGGGTGGCATCTTCCAGCTTTAGGGTTTGGCGTATAGTAGCTGGATTGATAACCACGGTAAGGCCGTTGACGGAGGACCGGAGAGAGACCTCGCCATCATGCTCTCCAGTGTGGACGGTCACATTTGTCCAAAACTCCGTCAAGGAGTCGGTGTATATGGTGGGGTTGATGAGAAATGCCGTTTTGTATGGGGAGTCGTGCATGAGATCGACGGCATTGTGAAACTTGGGCCATAATGGCGATTTAGTGAGATGTGCGACACAGTTGTGTCTAGGCTTTATGTGCAAGGACGCCATTAATGGTGGATTTTCAGAGGGTTTGGTAAGATTAGGGCAAGTGAAGTAAATGCTCTGAAAGTAAGATATTTATAGGGTAGGCTAAAGGTTGAAAGAAAACTACTGAAGGTTTTGGTGTTAGTCATCAGTTGTAATAACACCTGATGACGTGGTTTTAACCTTCAGTGTTTGTAACTTCCGAGGACTTGGTATTAGTCTTCAGTAGTTGAAACTACTGAGACCTTGGTTTTGTCCTTCGGAAGTTGTAAACGTCGGAAGAATTACTATCTTCAGTAGTTATGAACTACTGATAACCTAGTAGTCTTCTTCAGACGTTGTAACAACTGAAGACTTGGTGTTAGCCTTCAGTAGTTGTGAACTACTGAGATCAGTAGTTGTGAACTACTGAAGACATGGTATTGCTTCAGGTGTAAACAGCTGAGGACTTGGTGTTAGTCATCAGTATTGTGAAATACTGAAGACATGGTTTTGTCCTCAGTTGTTGGATATGAAACAGCAGCTGTTGGTATCAGCTGATGTGAAATTTCTCATCAGCTGTTTCCGTCAAATCAGTTGTTTCATACTGGCCTCCACATTTACTCATCAGCTCCTTTTGGCTGACTTTCAGATGTTTCATTGACCCTTCAGCTCTGGAAAATATTTGCCTTCAGCTCTTGTGATCAGATGTTCACAAGAGCTGAAATAGTCTTCCGATGAAATAGTCTTCCGAGTGGTGAACAAATTTTGCAGTACTTGTGTAAGATTACACATCAGTACTTGTGAGCAAAATTCGTTCTTCAGTACTTATTTATTGAAAATCATACATCAGTAGTTGTAATCCACCTCACTACATCAGTTGTTTACAATAAATTAAGTACATCAGTACTTTGAGTTGTTTTAGTCTTCAGTAGTTGTGAAAGAGCTGAAGACTAAATTACTCATCAGTACTTGTATTTGACCTTTGCTCTTCAGTAGTTGTGAGTTTGAGAGTACCAGCATAGGTCAAATCATTCAAGCTGCAGCATACCAAGCCTTAGTACCAAATTTGGAATGTGGCACTATCTAAAGGCTTAGTAAAAATGTCTGCAAGCTCATCAGCACTAGGCACAAACTTAGGATCAATCAGACCTTTCTCATAGCAATCCCTGATAAAATGATGTCTGATCTCAATATGCTTGGTCCTAGAGTGCTGGACTGGATTCTTAACAATACAAAGAGCTGAAGCACTATCCATTAATAATGGAGTCTTAGTCTCAGTAATGCCATAATCCAGAAGTTGGTTCTGAAGCCAGAGTATTTGAGAGGTACAGCTTGCAGCAGCAATATACTCAGCTTCAGCAGTGGATGTAGCAATTGATGTTTGTTTCTTACTCTGCCAAGAAACTAAACAATTGCCTAGGAATTGGCAACCACCAGAAGTGGATTTCTGGTGACTTTGCATCCTGCATAGTCACTATCAGAGAAAGCAACTAATTTGCATGAATGCCCAGCTGAATACCAAAGTCCTAGTGATTGGGTACCTTGCAGATATCTAAAGATCCTTTTGACTGCAATCAAATGGGATTCTTTAGGTGCAGCCTGAAATCTAGCACAAGCACATGTTGAAAACATGATGTCTGGTCTAGAAGCTGTAAGGTACATCAAGGACCCAATCAACATCTGTAAAGGTTTCATCAACCGCTTTACCTTTCTGATCAACATCTAGTTGTGTGATGTGCTCATGGGAGTAGAACAGGGCTTACAGGATTGTAAATCAAACTATTCAGCAACTTTGGTATACTTGGACTGATGGATGAAGATTCCATCATCCAGTTGTTGATTTGCAAGCCCAGAAAGTACTGTAATTCTCCCATAGCACTCATTTCAAATCTCAGCTTCATAAGCTTTGTAAATTCATCACACAACTTGGATCAGAGGATGCAAAGATGATATCATCAACATAAATCTGAACAAGGAGCTTATGTTGTCCCACAGTCTTGATGAATAAGGTTTTATCAATGGTGCCTCTAGTGAACTTGTTCTCTAGAAGAAAGGTTGAGAGTGTCTCATACCAGGCTCTAGGTGCTTGCTTCAGCCCATAAAGAGCCTTATCAAGCTTGTACACCCAATCAGGATGTTTATTGTCCTCAAAGCCTGGTGGTTGACACACATAAACCTCTTCTTTGATTTTCCATATAGGAAGGCACTTTTGACATCCATTTGATAAACCTTGAGACTGTGAAAGGCAGCATAAGCTAAGAACAGTCTAATTGCTTCTAGTCTGGCCACAGGTGCAAAGGTCTCATCATAATCGATTCCTTCCTCCTGTGCAAACCTTGAACAACCAGTCTGGCCTTGTTCTTGACAATTTGGCCCTTCTCATCTGTTTTGTTCCTGAATACCCACTTGGTGCCTATAGCACCTTACCTTTGGGTAATGGAACAAGCTCCCACACTTGCTGTTTCTTGAATTGAAGTAGCTCAAGCTGCATAGCTTCCACCCATCCATTGTCTCTTAAAGCAATATGATAGTTCTTTGGTTCTTGCTGACTGATGAAGAGAGCATAGAAGCAGAAGTTGGACAATTGATTCCTGGTTGAAACTCCAGCATGAATATCACCAATGATTTGTGAAGTGGGGTGATTCTTGAGCTCTTGATAAACTATGATATCTGTGCAAGTGTTTGTAGACCCATCAGCAGCAACAGATGGTGATGGAGATTCCTGAAACCATGTAGAGGATGGCAGCTCGAATGAAGTAGAGCAAGCAGAAATCTCATCAGCATTTGTAGTGGATGGAGCTGCTGAGGCTACAGGAGCATCAGGTTCAGTGGAATTAGGCAGGTTGTCACTGATCCTAAGAGGTGAGTACTGACTACATCATCTTCAGTACCACCAGGTGGAGATCTGTTGACAGGCTCAACAGATGGAGGTTGATAAGGAACATATTGCAGTATGTCCAGATCAAACAGCTCCACAGGGTTTTGTGGAATCTTGTCCTTTGGAGATTCATGAACTTAACATGCAAAGTTTCTTCAACCCTTTGGTTCTACAGTTGAAGACTCTGTATGCTTTGCAAGTTGATGAATAACCAACAAAGTACCCTGCATCCACCTTACTAGCAAACTTATGGAGTGGGTTGCTAGTGTTGAGAATGAAACAAGGACACCCAAAGGCTCTAAGAATGAAATAAGAGGAGCCAAATGATGAAGAACTTCATAGGGAGTCTTCATCAACCTCTTATTACTAAGGCTCTATTCTGCACATAGCAAGCTGTATTGACAGCTTCAGCCCAAAAGGTCAGTGGCAGTTCTGAGTCAGCCAACATTGACCTTGCTGCTTCAATGAGGGTCCTGTTCTTTCTCTCCACCACTCCATTCTGTTCAGGAGTTCTTGGAATGCTAAACTGCCTTCTAATTCCCTTGGACAGGTAGAAGTCATCAAGTGTGTGGTTTCTAAATTCTGTTCCATTGTCACTCCTCACACACTTGACCTGTAGGGAATACTGCTTTTCTACTTGTAACACAAAGTTCATTATTGTCTTTGCTGCTTCATCCTTGGAGTGCAAGAAGAAAGTCCATACAAACCTGGAGTAATCATCCACAATTACCAGGCAGTATTTCTTCTTTGCCATGCTCATTACTCTGACAGGACCAAAGAGATCCATGTGCAGAAGTTGTAAGCAGGCAGTGGACTTAGTTCTTCTATTGAAGGGAATGAAACTTTGTGTTGTTTTCCTTTCAAGCAAGCAGTGCAGTCATCTTCACACTTGAACTCCTTCAGAGGCAATCCTCTTACTAAACCATGGCTTATAAGCTGATTCATGTTCTTGAAATTAACATGACCCAGCCTTCTATGCCAAAGTGTAGACTCTTGAGGAGATGCCTTGGAGAATAGGCAAGGATGGCCTTTTAGATCCATCTTTTTGGAAAGATCTAAGGCATACACTCTTCCTGTCCTTTGGCCTTCAGGAGAGTGTGTTCATCCAATGCTTGTCAATCAAACTCAGAACTTTGGATGACAGAATCCTACAGTTCTGGCTTGTGAAAAGGGCAACATGGCCTTTGTCACACATTTGACTGACACTCAAGAGGTTGTACTTGAGATTCTCCACATGGTTAACATCATCAAACCTTATTTCCCCATTTGAAACAAAGCCTTTTCCGACGATGTAACCTTTTGCATCATTGCCAAAAGAAACAAATCCCTTCTTTCCTTGAGAGTAGTCATTAAGAAGGGAGCTGCTTCCCGTCATGTGCATGGATCCTCCACTGTCTACATACCAGATGCTTCTTTGGCATGTTGAAGAACCCTGCAAACACAACCATGTGTTAGTTAGTCTTGGAGACCCAAACCTGCTTGGCCTTGGGTCTGATCTCAGCTACAGATGTAGCACTAACAGGTGTGTTATGTGTGACAGCTTGAGGTGAAGAAGATGGTACAGAAGAGGAAGCTTTTGGCTTGGACTTCCTTTTCTGTGGTTTCACATAGGAGCATCTAAGTGGTTGACTCTTCCCACTAGTTGCTGAACCATCATCACCAACTGTGTCTGGTTTTGTGATAAAGCCTTCAGCTCTTCAGACACATTGGAGTTACTGATGATGAGTTCCTATATTGTACCATCTTTTTCTGAGCAACCTCAGCTGTTGTCTGAGAAATCCCTACCTTAGATTTAGCTTTGGGCTTAGGGATTTCAGACTTGGATGTTGCCAGTACAAACTGGTTTCAAACTCACTCTTCATTTTATTGATGCTCTCAGAGATTTTCTCCTTCTGCTTGAGTTTGGAACCCCTTTTGTACCAGCAATCAGTAAGATGATTGAACAAGCCACATATCTCACATGGCTTTTTCTTCATCTTATGCTGATCATCAGCTGAAGAGGATTTAACTGCTGAAGACTTGTTCTTCAGCTGTTTGTCATCAGTACTAGCAGTTTTCTTCCTAGTGCCTGCTTTCCTGGTATCCTCTTTAGCTGTCTTCAAAACCTTTCCTACGTTAGTTTTCTTCTCTTTAGTGCTAACAGTATTTGAGGTTTGAACTTCAGATGTTGTCACTTGCTCTCCAGTACCTTCAGTACTTCTAGTGACAACTTCTGAGTTGATCAGCCTTTTGGTCATGTGATAGTCTATCTCTGATGATGCTGATTCAGAGGATAGTAAGTCACATGATGAGAAGGATTGGTTATTGCTCTCCCCATCAGATTCAATTCTGCTCTTGAAGTGAAATCTGTGGGAGGAGCAGTGTGATTATAACCAATGCCAAACTTCACATTGGAAGCTGTTTGCTTGCTAAGAAGCATTTCAAAACCCTTGCAAGATTGCACCCATCGATCACACTCAACTGGGTGGTTGCAAGAGTTTCCTTGAGATCTTGTACTTCTCAAGAAGTACATCTTCCCTAGCTTAGCATCTTTGATTTGGCAGTTAAGCTTGTAAATCTCATCATTTTTATCTTTTAGAACAACCTCAAAATCAGCTTTTCTTTTGGAAATAGTGTGCTCAAGCTCAAGATTTTATCTATTAAAGCTACATTTGCTCTCTAATAGAAGCAAATGCTGCTATGCATGACTCTGAACAAAGCTTGGCTTTGCCTCAGTGGATACCTGAGATGAGGCATTGGATGATGACCCTTCAGCAGAATCAAGGGCCATCAGAGCAAGATTTCCAAAAGGTTGATCACCACCATGTTGACCAGCACCTTGGAGTAGTGGTTCCTGACCAGATAGCTCTTCTGGTAGACTACTCCAGTCAACAGCAGTTGGGGTGAAAAAGCTTTGTTGTTGAGTTTGTGGTGTGGGATGAGATTGGGAAGAATGAGGCTCTGGAAGAGCATGAGGTGGTTGAGCCGGGGGTGCTTGAGATTGACCAGCCTGAGGCATGTAGTAACAGGGTAAGAATAAGGCATATGACCTGTGGCACAAAATAAGCAGGTGGTGCTTGTGCTTGAGATGGATGGGGAGAACTGTAGGAAGGTTGCCCTTTGTGCTGTGAGCTATTGCTGGGAAAAGTCACAAAGGGTGCAGATGAGTAGATCCAGATGATCTACACTCTCTTGCAAAGTGTCCAAGCCTTTGGCACTTGTGACACCTCAACTTGCTCTTGTCAAAACCACTTTGGTTTTGCCAGAGAGTCCGGGAATTTCCTACAGTTCTTTTGTAGAACTTCTGAGATCGGATATTTATCATTGCCATTTGGTTCAAAAATATCCATCTCTTCCAGATCATCATCTGGAATGCCCTTCAAATCCTCCATCAGAAAACACAAGTTGTCACCCCACCTCCTGAACTACTAACACCAACAAAAGCTTGTTCTGAGTTGGTAGAGAAATCGATATGCTCATCATAAGAACTTCAGATGAAGCATATTCTGACTCATGACTTATCAAGGCAGTATTACCTTGGACAAAGTCATCAGCAAGTTTGCCAGAAGATGACAATTCCTCTTTTGCTCTACTTCTCTCTCAAAAGTGAGTAGCTTCCCATGAAGTTGGGTGAGAGATAGAGTGTCAAGGTCAGCACTAGAGCGTAGGACAATGGTATATGTGTCCATCTCTCAGGCAATGACCTGAGGAACCTGTTGTTCATCTGGCTTTTGGAGTTTCTTGTTTAACCATCTTCAGCTCAGAGATTAAACAAGAAAACCGCTCAAACTGCTGGGTCAGAGTCTCACCCTTTCTATATGGAAAGTCTCATATTGGGCAAGGATTTCCCTATTGTTTGCTAAGACCGAATCAGTTCCTCCAAATTGTTCCTTTAGAGCAACCCATAGGTCATGAGCAGACTCATGATGCAAGAGCCCTGAATATATCTCGTTTGGAATGGCCATGGCTAAAATTCCATGGGCTCTAGCATCAATTTCAAACAGCTTTAGATCTTCGTCGAATACTGTTCAGGTTTCTTCGCACTGTTCGTTAGATTCGGGCGTTCACCATAGGCTGTATGGCCCATGCACCACTGACTTCCAACAACCAGCACTGTTGACAGCCAAGTGGTGCAGCTACGTCTTTGCCATGTTATACTCGTTCCTAACCAGCATCGGAGGCTTGGTTGCGGAACCAGTATTGTGAGGATCATTAGTTTGTGTGTTGTCATCTCAGGTTTTAGTCAAAAAAAGTTTAAACCAGACAAATGTGACTCGAAACCACCGAAAAGACCTCAAGGTTTGGCCGGAAACAGCAGAAACTCACTCTCTATGACTAACTCTTGCAAATTGCTAATTCGATCAAACTGAGAGATCAAAAAGAGCAGTTTCAAATGATCAATGGTGAGATCGATCATGATTACCTGCTCTGATACCATTTGACAGGATCTCAGCCTCTCGTGTTGATCAATTAGATTATGTTTGCAGCGGATTTAGCTCATTAATTAGCAATTAAGCAAGAACATAAAAAGATACTTCAAATTAAAGCATGAACATAGAGAGAAGAGTTTCTGCAAAACAATAAATATCTATTGGTTCGAACGTTTCGGCAATTAAAACAGTATGGTTGCCCATCCTTTTATAGGCGGAAAAGGATGGGCGTGATGTCCTTTTTCTGACATCACTGAATATTCAAATTACAACTGACAAAACATAAAACTACTGATGATGTCAACAACTGACATCTTACAAAAGTTCCTAAGTACTGACAAAAGTAAACTACTGAAACTATAACAGCTGAAGAACATTTCTCTTCAGCTGTTGTACAACTACTGACACAAAATAACTTCGGAAAAGGAAAAACCACCACAACAACTGAAGAGGACTTCTTCAGTTGTTGAGACAAACTCTGTCTTCAGTACTTGGTCTTCAGACTTGGCTTCGGAAGATGAAACTTCGGAAGATGTTACTTCGGAAGATGTAACAACTATGACTTCAGTAGATATCATCAGTTGTTGTCTTCAGTCTTTTCTTCAGACTTTGCTTCGGAAGATAGAACAGCTTCGGAAGATGTAACAACTGATGATCTCAGTAGATATCATCAGTTGTTGTCTTCAGTTTTGTCTTCAGACTTTGTGCTTCGGAAGATCTTCAGTTCTTAGATCTTCAGCTTTTGATATCTTCAGCTGATGATCTTCAGTTCTTTGATCTTGAATTTGTTCTTACAGACTTCATCATCTCAGCAGAGAGCTGGCACTAAGGCTCGAGCCTGACATTCAAGCAAGAGAACACAATAGCTGATGAGAGTCCTCAGTTCCTCTCTGACCTTCCGGCAAGAACACAATAGCTGATGAGAGTCTTCGCTTGTTGTTGTAGTGGCATGTGGGACTTAGAGGTTTTCCTGATCTTGGCTCATTGGTTCTTTTGGTCCAAACAAGATGAAAGCTGCGGAAAGTTGTTCCAAATGTCCGAGGAACTGACCATA